>BDMV01000004.1:38963971-39282256 GCA_008326285.1 Oryza officinalis
TAGATCGGCAATGAGACTTGATAAAGTGAAACGAAAGTTAGACATACTCGATCGGCTGTAGATATCAATGATACATAATCTAAATCTCAAAATATATTTAAACAAGTGATGGGATAGATCGGACAGGGCGCCGAGACAGTATAAATCACTTATGTCTAAAAACACCTCAAGAGAGAGATTATATATATTCATAGCATAGCCGATGAAGTGAATCTAACATAGATCCAATGCCATAAAATCCACAAGATTAGATTAAACAATGAAACCTTTGTTGTCATCGGCTAAATTCAACTTATATGCAATCCTTATAAGCCGATGCAACGTCCAGATAACTCATCGGCTGAAACCCGATGAAACCCTTATCGGCAATCAAAAAGCAGGCTAGAGATTCATGGTTCTAAGCACGACTTAGTAGGTCAAACTCAACTGATGCAGCACTAAGTATGTAAAGAAACACGGTATCTAGATGATCAAGCCCTTGACTGATTTTCAGGGTGGTAGATGCCTAAGCTAATCTAATCTAGCAAGACGATTTAGTCGATACCAGCAGAAACCCTAAAACGAGAAGCAGCCGATAAAGCTAAATCGAGATGCTAATACTAGATTAACAGAAGACATATGATAAATAGCCAGGCAAATATATTATCCAAACCAGAGCAATCCAAGAGATCGAATGTACTGATGCAGCCTTGAACGACGCCGACGTAGATGATACAATTGCCTGAACCGACGGAACATTGGACTTACCCCTTCGCCGGAGATCGACAGCCGATGCAGCCCCGCGTCAGGTGCCAAATTCCGCCGGTTGATAAAGAACCGTAACAGAGTAAAAGGTGGCGATGCGCCGAATTGTATTGATCGAGAGTTGATAGATTACAATAACCCCGGGTGTACATATTTATACCCATGGGGAGATACTAGTCCTTGAGGACAAGAAAGAAACTTTCCTAAAGATAAAAGGAAACTAACAAATATTCTAATTAATAGATACAATTGCCTTCTTCGGACTCAATCCGCACGTGGCAATCCTCATGAAGCACATCAACCGAACCCGACAATGATCCTGCCATCTCCTTATCGGAATCGGCTACATCGGCTATCCTTGTCCGATTCTGTTTCAGCCGATGCACACCGTAGCCGATTTGGCTTGCAGCCGATTCATACTCTGTTTCTGTAATCGCTTATCTCCTCCAATCGGCTTCGGCTTTAACTCTGAATCCAATGCATGATTTACCAAATTTCGTCGTTAACAACCTCCCCTCCCCCGCCTCCTCACAAAGCAGCCTGCGCCAGCCGAGAGCTCTCTTGCCGCCGCACGTCGCTGCACCTCGACTGTGTGTCGCGCCCCTGCCTATCGCGTCCAAATCACGTCAGCCCAAGAAATCAATCGATCGATCTCTTCCTTTTTCTTTTGTAATACTAATTTTGTTTGGGGTGACTGGAGTTCGATTCATCACCAAATAAATCCTCCTCTTTTCTTCTTCGTGTCCAACATGGCTTTCTTCTTGCTCATCAACTCCGACTCTGACTCGCGGAGACGGGACAGAGGTGGAAGGCGAGGGGGAGGAGCCAAGGAGTAGGGATCTAGCCGTTGGATCTGCTGGACGAATGGTCACGACCATTGGATTGATAGACGACAAAAACACTACCAATATTTTAAGTAGGTAATGATTCGGTTGAGAATTGTTATATTTTGTGTGGGACCAGATCATTGCTAGTCCGAAGACTATAGCAGCCACATATGTTTATATACTGGTGGATGGTCGATCAGAAAGACCTCGAACAAATTATCAATCTATTATTCTTTTATGTTTTTTACTTTTCTGTGTTTTCTATTTTGTTTTCATGGCTGAGTTCTAGCAACCCTAGAATTTGGTTAATCTTTGCCCTTTTGCGTTGAAAAACGGTCATGTTTCTTCACGAAAGTGAGAAGGTTATCCTTTGGTAGTTTGCTTGAAAACTAATCGTTCGTCGTCACGTAAGTACGATATTTATCTTCTTTGCTAATTTGCTCGTAAATTAGTCGTGTGATTCTACAAAAATGAATTAATCTTGAAATTGGTTCTGCTACCGGTTTTGATCTATCGATTTTGGTGACTCTATTGATTACACCGTAAATCGTTAGGTGTTCTTGTGTTGGCCACGATAAAGCATCAACAGATTCATCTCGACCTTATTTATAACCAAATAAATAAATAAATGTTTTCTCGTAGAAAACCTGGAATAATCGAGATGGCAGATACTATTAATTACATCATCGTCACCACATAACTGAGCATTTCCTACACTTGCAAAACTAATTAAGTCAAGCCATTACTGTTGTTAATCAATAATTACAAACCCAAACTAAGGGTGGTAATGGGTCAGGGCTCATTGGCTCTTTCACAACCTATTTCAGCCTTTAATTTTTTTAGCTTAAAAATCTACTAAATTTTAGCTTAAATAATTACTCAGTTATTCGACAGTACAGCTGTCCATTCCATTTGCAGGTTCAAATAGCGCATCGTACTCATAAGAGATTGATGTATAATGGCAACGCTGGCTCTGGCTAACAGGAGTAGGACAATTACCCATAATCGGGGAAGGGGGCGAACCTGTATAAAAATCCATTTCTCCCTTAGTCCCCTTACGGATTGGTTTTGTAACACTCGTTTTGTCGTGGCGTTAGTGCAAAAACCAAATTCTAAAAATCCTAATTACGAAAACTTGCTCTTTGATTGTGCTTCGTTATGTGTGCCAAGTCTCAATCTCCCTCTCGGTGCCCAACTCAAATCCTGGAGAAAATCCCAAATCCAAATTCAAATTCAAACTCCAATCCAAAATTCTCTATGTAAGTCTAACTTACCTCCCTCCCCCTTGGGTCGTTTCTTTCTCGGTCCAACTCTCTTCACCGCCTCCTCTCCCTTCCTCCTAGGTCACGCCTGTCCCCGGCCCAACCCGCGTTTGGCCCATGCCCCCGGTCACGTGCGCCACACGTGCCGAGGCAGCCGCGCTCCTCTCTTTCATGCGCTTGCACTCTCTCTCTCTCTCTCGCCGCGTCATCTCTCCCGCCGACGCCCTCCAATTTCCCTCAAATAGAAATTTATATATATATATATATATATATATATATATATATATATATATATATTATATTTTGTACATAATATATATTAACAATAGGATTGGATTTAATATACAATTTTTAACTTCTATTTCATGTATATAATGGTACTTCATATACAACTATTGCTATCAATCTACAACATTATAATTTATCCCCACTATGATATTTGTCGACGGATGTCGGTGACATGGGCCCGGGGGTATCGAGACCGAAGAGAAGGGCGGCCACAGGGATCCACATGGCCCGTTCCCCAGGAGGGGTCGGGCCCGAGGGTGACGTGGCGGCTGCCCTCCCGGTTTCCCCCCGGGGTCGGGCCGCTCCCGTTTCTGCCCCGAGGCCTAGGGCGCTGTTAACGACCAAATTTGGTAAATCAGTTATTGGACTTGAAGATAGAATCGAAGCGGATTTAGAGGAAGCTGGCGGTTACTAAAACAGAGCAGGAATCGGTTGGTGACTGAATCGGCTATGGTGTGTGTCGGCAGATGATCGAATTGGCTATCGCGTTCATCGGTTGAGACAGAGTCAGACAAGGTTAGTTGATGTAGCCGATTCCGAGGAGAAGATGGCAGAATCATTGTCGGGTTCGGTTGATGAGCTTCATAGAGATTCCCACGTACGGATTGGGTCCGAAAGAGGAAATTGTATCTATTAATTAGAGTATAGTGTTAGTTTCCTAATGGATATTGCTGGTTAGAGTTTGTATTAGGGAGTTATCCTTAGTATGAGTTGTAATAGAAATAAGAGTCGTGTCCGACAAGGACATATTGTGTACTTCTGGGTATAAATTGAACCCAGGCTTGTGTAAAAAAGGACAACAGATCAATACAACAACTTCGGCGCACCGCCACCTTTTTCTCTTTTACTCTTTTCGACGAGTTCTTGCTTTCGAGTTGGGCTGCATCGGCTTCGATCTCCGACAAGGGGTAAAACTTGTCATGACGGCTTGCGCTCTCGGGATTAGTGCTTCCATCTTCATGATACTCTAATCTTGTATGTGTAAATCGTCGAGTTATCATATATACTATATAATCTGAATTGATATCAGTATATAACTTAGATCGGTTAATGCCTATTTCATAGAAAGTTGCCGATAGAGTTATATATCGTTTTTGATCTAGATTGTATAGTGCATCCACCATCTCGAAGAGGTTTTCATCAACTTGATCATCTAGACATTACGTTTCTTTACATATTTGGTGCTGCATCAGTTAGGTTTGACCTACTAAATCATGTTTAGAACTTTAATCTCTAGCCTGTTTATGATTGCTAATAGAGATAGTGTCGGGGTTTCAACCGACCTTACCCGGTTTAATAATCTTGTTATCTTGATATATTAAATCTGCCCTTTATATTGAGATATTAACATAATAAAATATATTGAGCTTGTTATCAAATCTGATTGGAAATCTCTCAATGGCAATTTGATAGTTGTTCAATATATTGTGTTCATGATAATATCTCTGCATAAAGTAGTATCGGAGTTTTAGCCGATACATGTTAGATTCACCTAATCGGCTATGCTGTGAATACATATAATTTATGCCTTATAATATACTTAAATATAGGTGATTTATACTGTCTCGGCGCCCTGTCCGATCTATCCCAATCACTTAGTTTAAATATATTTTGAGACTTGGATTATATGTTATTGATATCTACAGCCGATTGAGTAGATTTAGCTTTGTCTTGCCTTGTCTGTTATAGCCGATTTAATGCACTTTGCATCGGCTCAATGCTCAATGATATGTCATCGGCAAGCCAGCCGATCGGCTATCATTGGTGGATTTAATTACGTTTTCTTTCTTTGTTTCTTATTGGTTGCAGGATCAAACCAATTGGCACGCCCAGAACCCGAAAGCAAACCTTTGGACCTGCACTAGAGTTAAGCAGATCTCCCAGGCCAGTGTGTGTTTTTTACATCAACAGGCGCCCCGACCCCGTGTGGCTTTGGTGCCACGTGCGCAGGTTAGGTGAGCATGGCGGAGCTCACCTAACCACATTTATGACATTTCAGACAGGCGCGCCACGCCACATTCAATGCAGTATGGCGCGTGCGCATCCGGTCCGTGACCGGTCACGGCGAGTGACCGGTCGCAGACCGGTCAGATCGCGGGTTAGGTGGCGCCAGGCGGCCTGCTGCACGCCTCACCCAGTCCCGTCGGAATGATGAGAGCCCTCTGTCTCTTGTCTCTCAGCCGGAGTTGGTATGCCAGCTCCGGTCAGATGCTTTTCCGATTCCAGTACAGGCGGGACACGGAAGTCGCCCGTCATTTAATGAAGACTGACACGGGCTTCCCTGGACGGAGCCGTCTGGCCGAGCGAAGACGTGCTGCGGCGTCTGTCAAAGGCTGCTTCCGACAGTAGGATAGCCCAAAAATGTAAAAGAATGTTTTCTTTCTTAGGCAGCTCGTGGCCCATGTGGTAGCCCTTTGACATAAAAAAGGAGGCCCAGGCCTAGGAGAGGAGGAGACCGGTTAGACTCTCTCTAGATTCCATCATACTCTCAGATCTACCAGAACACAGGAGTAGGGTATTATGCTCCTTAGTGGCCCGAACCTGTCTAAATCGCCTGCGTCCATGCGTTTTTCTCGCTGGGATCCCACAGATCAGGGGCGAAGAATTTCACCTTGCACCCCTGGTCGAACTGGCAAAGGGGGACCTGCACGGTCTCCCGGTGAGGAGCTTCACGCTCCGTCATCTGGCGCGCCAGGTATGGGACGCGCGCGTGTTTTTCTGAGCCCCCATTTCCTTTCGTGTGCGCCAAGCTTCGCCAGGTAAGCCCTATGGCCGAAGAGGCAGTGGGCCACGATCCTTCTTTGAGTGCCAGCGGTGATGGCGGGGAGCAGAGCCGCGCCATCGGGCTCGCACCCCGTCGTCCCCCTCCCGCCGGAGTCTTGGGCGGGGGAAGGCGCCTGAGGAAGTCGAGGGATCCGCGACCTCGCCGCCGCAGGCGACGGAGGAGGACGGCGAGGCGGGGTGCATCGCCGCCTCACCTACGGTGATGGTGACACGCCCCAGGGCGCGCTCTAGGCTACGGGCACGCTCTTGCGTCACCTGCCCGTCGTCCCCGATCCAGAGACCCCGGCCCAACGTTGGCTGGATGACGTGGCCAACCTGGTCATGACGGCGCAGCAGCGCCTAGGCACCGGCAGGCGGTCTTCCGCCGCCGGGACCTCTGGCGCTGCCACCACCGGCTCTACGTCGTCGAGGCGGAGGGCACGACGGGCGACGGCCGACACTCGCCGTTCGTCCACGGTTCCCTCGTCAACGCCTTCGACTCACGAGAATATGCATGGGGGGCCAGACGCCTGGCTCGATATCGAGCGCCGGCGCGACGCTCGTCGCGCCGCCCATGCAACGGAAGGTGCCTCCCCCTCTGGGGCGCTGCTCCGTTCCGGTCACGGGGGCCGGCCCCCCGTGTCCCTGGTTGGTGGTGCCGGCTGTCGAGCCTTCGTGGCGAGCCTTCGGAATGTCCGTTGGCCCCCGAGGTTCCGGCCCACCATTGCCCAAAAATATGACGAAAGCGTCAACCCCGCTGAGTTTCTCCAGATCTACACGACTGGAATAGAAGCCGCGGGGGGTGACGACAGGGTCATGGCGAACTTCTTTCCCATGACCCTGAAGGGCCAGGCGCGGGGTTGGCTAATGAACCTGCCACCCGCGTCAGTCCACTCCTGGGAGGACTTGTGCCAGCAGTTCACCACGAACTTCCAAGGCACATATCCGTGCCCAGGCGAAGAGGCGGACTTGCACGCGGTACAGCGGAGGGATGATGAGTCTCTCCGCTCGTACATCCAGCGGTTCTGTCAAGTCCGCAGCACCATACCTTGCATCCCTGCACATGTGGTTATCTACGCATTCAGGGGGGGCGTGCGGCACAATCGCATGCTCGAAAAGATCGCCTCCAAGGAGCCCCAGACCACCGCGCAGCTCTTCGAGCTCGCGGTCCGTGTGGCTCGCAAGGAGGAGGCCTGGACCTGGAACTCCTCCGGCTCTGGAGCGGTGGCTCCGGCTGCCCCCGAGTCCGCCGCTCGTTCAGGGCAACAGGACAGGAGGAGGAAGAAAAGGTCGGCCTGTTCCGACGACGAGGGTCACGTCCTCGCCGCCGAGGGCTTTTCGTGGGCCCCCCTAAAGGGAAGGCCCGTGGGCGACAAAAAGAAGGAGGCCGGCGGTTCCAGCAGAGAGCGCCCGGCCGGCAGGTGGTGCACTGTGCACAACACCTCCCTCCACGACCTCGCCAACTGCCGCGCGGTGAAAAACTTGGCCGAGCGAACGAGGAAGTGGGAGGAGGAGAAGAGGCAGGAACGCCGTGAGGGCAAGGCCCCGGCGACTTCTACCGGCAACCGGCGAGGTGAGGCCAAGCAGAAGGCCCCCGCTGAGGACGTCGACGATGACGATGATGACCTGGGCTTTCAGGAGCTCGAGGCCACCGTCGCCACCATTGATGGGGGAGTGTGCGCTCACGCTTCTCACCGAAGCCTCAAGGCCATGAAGCGAGAGCTTTTGGCCGCAGTCCCCACCCATGAGGCAACGCGGCGGGCGCGTTGGTCGGAGGTCACCCTTACCTTTGACCGGACCGACCACCTGCCATGCGTTGCCTGGGTGTTAACACCAGAATTTGGTAACCTACCCGGAGAGGAAAGAGAAAGCCGAAGCGGAACAAAGAGCCAAGACAGAGTCGGACCAGGCACCGTATCGGACTTGGTAACTGTATCGGACTTGAAGAGGTGCTTGCAGGAAAGGTCTATCAGCCGATACGGATTCGGTGTGGCTGTTGGCCGATACGGGCAGGAAGTTGACAGAGTCAGCGTGGGCTTGGTCTGGGCTCAAGATAAGCTTCAAGAAGATTGCCAAATAGAGATAAGGCTCGGTTTTAGGCAATTGTATCTTGTAAATTAAGTAAGTTTAGATCTAATCTATGGCAAGAGTCCGCCATAAGGACTTGTTTGTTAAGTTATAGATAGAATCGTGTCCTATCTGGACAATGTTGTAATCTCGGGTATAAATATCCCGGTAGTTTATACATAGAAGCTCTCTCTCACAACATCAATAAAACAACAACTTTCGGCGCATCGTCAACCCTCGCAAGAGGTTTCTTTCGACGAGTTCTTACTTCTTGGAGCAGAGGTAAGACGTGCACGGGCTTCCCTGGACGGAGCCGTCTGGCCAAGCGAAGACGTGCTGCGGCGTCTGTCAAAGGCTGCTTCCGACAGTAGGATAGCCCAAAAATGTAAAAGAATGTTTTCTTTCTTAGGCAGCTCGTGGCCCATGTGGTAGCCCCTTGCCATTAAAAAGGAGGCCTAGGCCTAGGAGAGAAGGAGACCGGTTGGACTCTCTCTGGATTCCATCATACTCTCAGATCTACCAGAACACAGGAGTAGGGTATTACGCTCCTTAGCGGCCCGAACCTGTCTAAATCGCCTGCGTCCACGCGTTTTTCTCGCTGGGATCCCATAGATCAGGGGCAAAGAATTTCACCTTGCACCCCCGGCCGAACCGGCAAAGGGGGGCCTGCACAGTCTCCTGGTGAGGAGCTTCACGCTCCGTCAACGGACTATACCCGCCTACGGTATTTGTAGAGTATGGAGATCGTTGGTGCTAGGGTATACACGAGATTGAGGTAAAAGATACGGGAGACTAGGATTTTTATACAGGTTCGGACTACTTAACTGACAGGTAATAGCTCTACTCCTGTTGACCGAAGTCGGTGTTGTCTTTATATATCAACATCACACGAGTACAATATTTAGGATGATCTAATCTAGTCTCTACTTCCTCTCGAATATGAACTCGACGAGATTAGAGTTGTCTTGTATAGGATCATCTAGATCTGTCTTGGCTTGTTTTCACCGCCGTTGGCCTGTCTTCTCTCCTCCTAAGGGGTCTTGTACTTATATCCTTAGATGTCCCCTTGTCCATGTAGAACTAGGGAACCAATTATGGATACAATCCGAGTATTCCTTGTCATGTCCAAGTAGGGTTTTGCTTCTTCTTTCTAACCCGGAACACCTTCCGTATACGAGGCATGATTCCGTATAAGACTTGGTATATGGTGGGCTCCGTCGAGTCTAATACAAATGTATTAGATATGTCTTATTTATAACACCGACAGATATAACAACATAGATTTTTTTTTATTAATATGAGAATTTCTAGCCTCAAAGCTAATGTGATGCCTTATTTGCGAGCGAATATATCATATAAGATAGACAGAAAAATAGCAATTAAAGTGGTAAGCTAAAGACCAAATAAAGTAAACAGTAACATCATATATTTAAAAGTAAATCGCATTACCGATACATGAACATGCAATTTAGTTTATGAACTTGTAAATTTTGCTTTTCTGTGCACAAACCTGTCTAGTACGTGTAAACTAAAGCAAAAAAAATATGTTATAACTAATTTTACTAAGTTGCACGTTGAGTATGATATTATGCATCTGCTCAATTAGTATAATGGCTCTGTAGATCAATAAAATGAACGTAGGTTTATGTTGTTGGCTGTTGCCTCCCATTTTTCTTAGGAGATTAGCCCTTTATTTCTTTCGTGGTTACCTTGGCGCATGATAATGCTATGTACTTTTGATTTTTTTTTCTCTCCTTCTATCAATTGAAATAGCAGAGCTCCTGTTTGTTTTTTTAAAAAAACGTATACTCAATTAAACATATAGCATAAGTTATGTTGAGTGTGCAGAGAAAAAGTATATAAAGTATAAATGGAAGATACAATGGATAAAAACAAAATAAATAAAAAGTATATATCAAGTTTTTTTACAAATAAGATATCCTTAATTATCTTAATCAAACTCTAAAGTCAGCATGGTTAGTCACAATATATCGTATAGACTTGCTTCGCACGCACCAGATAAGTCCATGTATCATAATAAGTACTCTACAAGTTTTTATACTCTACACTGTAGTCGACACTGTTTGTCCACTGTTTGCCACTGTGTGATACTGTGCATTTACTGTTTGGACTGTGCATGTTTTCGCAGCCACTAAGACGCTCGGAAGACCGACTCGCGAACTCAGCCCTAATGAGTTTATTTATCACCAATACAATTTACTTAAATGACCAAAGACGAACAGACGGAATCCTGGCGAGCCGGATACGTTCATCACCCTGTCCGAGGGGATCTTGCCTGCTAGGCTCATGAAATTCCACCCAGCGAGCGGGTCCTCCGCCAACTTGAGGATCTTCTCTTGTATCGCCGACGCGGCGGCCGCCAGTGCGCCGTCACCGTGGACATCGCGCACCGGGAGTCTCATGAGACACCCTGTCAAACAAGTGCCAAAGTATCCCGCATCAACGGGTGGGTCGAGGCGCTCACGGACGTCGGTGAAAAAGAAAAGGAATACTTCCCCGTCATCCGCGGCGGAGGTCTTGCATCCGGCGAAGAATGTCCAGGCCATATCGATGACGGCGACGAAGCTGGACGGAGGCTAGTGCAGGGGTTTGCCGTGGACTTCGCCGTCGCGGGTGATGCGCTGCTTTAGGCGTTCGAGTTGCTGTGCGTCCACGGTGAACGTCCGGCAGGTGAAACCCTTGCGTTCCTCTATAAGCAAGTCCAGCTCGGACACCTGCGACGCCAATGGTCAACGTGTTCCCTAATTTTAAGCTAATAAATGCATTAATTTTGGAGAAGGCATTATGCCCAGCTTTTTACTTAAAAGCATAATAATGCGATACAAGACATAACAAGTGACTGCTGGGGACTCCAGCTTAACTAAAAAAAGGCACAAAGGCTCCATTGTTGCTGGCACAGCGCTAACAGGCCAGAAGGAACAACAACTGCATGCAAATTTCTCAGAGAACTTCTCAGCGCCTGTCGCAAAGCATCAGCTGTTGCTTGATCCTCTTGTCTCTTGGATACTGGCAAGAAAATATCCCCTTAACTTTTTCAGCTCGCTCCTCAGTTTCGTTGGTATCAGACTTCTCCACTGTAACAAAAACGACACAGCTTTGTAAGGCAAATGAATGACGTCAGTCATTAGTTTGTTGTTGAACACACAATCGTTTCTCACAAGCCAAATTGCCCAGATCCCTGTAGAAAAAATGTAAAAAAAGATAATATTTCTCTCCCCCCGGATCCTGTATCAAATCCATTAGCTCAGTCCTAGTAGTGGGGACTCTATTCCACTGAAAAGCATCTCTGTAACAACACCAAAGAAACTTAGATGGTGCACAGTTAAACATTAGATGGTCCACATCTTCCTCTGCTCCACAAAGTTTACAAAGAGGACTTCCAGCCCAATTCATTTTCTTAAGTTGCTTGGCCACTTGGATCCTCCCCTTCAACATTAACCACACAAAAATTTTTATTTTCAAGAGTACTGGTGTTTTCCACAGCTCTTGCATTCTTGTGTCTCTAATTCCTCCAAAGATCATTTCTCTGTATAAAGATTTAGTAGAAAAATTCCCTAATTTGTTTAACTTCCATCTCATGATCTCTCTCTGTGTGTTTAAATGTACAGGTGTCAGTATCTCTTGCAGCTCTAACCATTCCCCTATTTCACTCTCTCCAAGTGTTCTTCTAAGATTAATCCTCAATTCTCCATCTAGCCACAATTGTTCCGTTGTTTTCCTGGAGGCAGAGCAAATATTATATATGTATGGGAATTGAGTTTTCAAGGGTGTCTCTCCCATCCAGATGTCTTCCCAGAACCTGGTGGATTTTCCATTCCCAATTTCATAGGAACTACCTAGATGCATCCAATTTTTCACCTCATGTAGGCCTTTCCAGAATTGTGACCCCCCTCAGCAATTGATTGGAAGAAACCCACCTCCCCATTGTTCATGTATTTTCTTCTAAGTAACTCACAACAGGGATCCTCACATCCTGACTCCAATTTGAAAATCCATCTGCATAGCAAAGCTTTATTCATTATTCTTGTGTTAATGGAGCCAAGACCCCCCAAACTCTTTAGGTCTACATAAAGCTTCCCATTTAATCATGTGGTATTTCCTCTTTCTATCCAGTCCTTCCCAGAAGAATCGGGCTTTGATAGAGTCCATTCTATGATGAATATGTTCTGGCAGCAAATAGAAACCCATCATGTACATTGGTATGCTACTCAAGCAGGAATTGATGAGAATGGTTCTGCCTCCATAGGATAGAAAACTACATTTCCATGTTGCCAACCTCTTCTCTATCTTATCAGGTGGTATTGCCAGCTCTGTTGCTGTCAACTTCCCATCACTAACAGGTAGACCCAAATAAGTAATTGGCAACTTGCCAGCTTTATAGTTAAACATATTAGCCACTATCTTTGTTTCCTCCTCATCAGCTCCTATCACTATCACTTCACTCTTTTGATAGTTGATCTTTAATCCTGACATAGCTTCATAACAGTATAGAAGAAATTTTACAGTGGTTATGTTCTCATCTGCATTTGTCATGAAAAGTATTGTATCATCTGCATATTGTAGGTGAGTCAGCCCCCTTGGGACTAAGTGTGGTACCAGTCCTTCTAGATGTCCAGCCTCTCTGGCCTTAGTCAACATCTCAGATATAGCATCAGCCACTAGATTAAACAGCAATAGAGAGAGGGGGTCACCCTGCCTAACTCCCCTAAAAGTTTTGAAAAACTCCTCTACTTCTCCATTAATGTTAATCACCACTCTCCCATTTACTGTTGCTAATCTAATCCAGTCAATCCATTTGTCACAGAATCTTTTTCTCTGTAGCACATCAAAAAGAAAGATCCATTGAACTTTGTCATATGCCTTCTCAAAGTCTAGCTTCAGGATAATGCCAGATTGATGCGACTTTTTGAGTTCATGAAGCACTTCATGTAAAATGACTACCCCATCTAAAATTTGTCTGCCAGGTATGAATGTCATCTGACTCTTTCCAATGACTTTTTGTGTCACATAAGTCAATCTTTTTGTTAAGATCTTTGTCAGAAATTTAAAGCAAACATTCAGCAAACAAATGGGTCTAAAAGCTTTGATTGTATTGGCATCTTTTATCTTAGGAATCAGAGTGATCACCCCATAATTCAACCTCCATAGTTCCAGCTTTCCCTCGAACATCAAATTCATCATCTCTTTAATTTGCTCTCTTAGCTGTGGCCAAAACTCCTTATAAAAACTCACAGGTAAGCCATCTAGACCTGGTGCTATGTTTGTTTTCATTTCTTTCAATGCTTGTTCAATTTCCTCCATAGTGAAATGTCTAGTGATATAATCATTATCTTCCTGTTCCATTCTCCTCTTATTCCTCTAAATTTCTTGGCTTAGAAATATTTTTGGTGGCACTTTAGATCCAAACAGGTTTTTATAATACTAATAAATGTGCATTTTGAGCTTTCCTGGATCTTCAATTTGCATGCCTTCCTCTTCCAATGCCCTTATTGTACTCTTCCTCTTTCTTGCATTAGCTACCCCATGAAAAAAAAAGCAGTATTAGCATCACCTTCTAGCAGCCATTTCTCCCTACTTCTTTCCTGCCGATATACCTCTTCATCAAAATAAATTTGGTTCAGTTTCTACTCTAACTTGTATTTCTGTTCCCACTCCCTACTAACTATTATCTGCTTCATTTTCCCATCTTTGCAATTCTCTCCTGATTGACTCTTTTTTTTCTTTTTTAGTTCACTTTCTATGTTTTGTTTCCAGTCCCTCTTTTTCCTCCTGAGGATTTTCCCTTGGCATTTCCAATGATCAAGGATCTGATGTTTTCTCCTCTCAGGCCAATTATCTATCAACCATCTTTTAAAACCTTCCTGTGTTATCCAGGATCTCTCAAACCTGAACCTCCTGTTTGTCTTTTGTAATTGTTGTACCTCTAACTCTACCAAAATTGGATTGTGGTCAGAGCCCACTCTTAGCAAACTTCTCACCAGGATACATGGATAAATGTCATCCCATCTTGCAGAAACCATCAATCTATCCAGAACCTCTCTAAGTAGATCAGCCTGTTTGTTAGTCCATATAAATTTATTCCCCAGTCTATGTAACTCTCTCAATTCTGCATCAGCAATAAAGGTATTAAATTTGTCAGCCCATCTCCTATTGATCATGCCATTTGATTTCTCTTTAGCAGCTCTTACTAGGTTAAAATCACCTCCCAACATTATATTATAATGTGGATTGGTTGCTTTGGTAAACATTTCCTATATAAAAGATTCCTTCCTTTCTGACTGAACTAGCCCATAAGTATTCATAATTGTCCACCTCTTCCCATCTTTCTTGGTTTCTAGCAACATACTAATAAAAAACTCCACTACATCTACTTCTAGTACCTCAAACATATCTACATTCACCCCTAATAGTAAACCACCAGAATGACCATTTGCTGGCTTTGTAAGCCATTGAAAATCTCTTCCTCCACAAAACTGTTCCAGTTCCCTCACCTTGAAACTCACTCTGTTAGTTTCTTGTAAACATATAATCTCTATTCTATTTTGTCTTATCACCTCAATCAGTTGTCTTCTTCTCCCAGGGTTTTCCAAATCCCTCACATTCCAAAATAAGACATTCATTTTGAACCTTTTGATTCTTTGTCACCCCCGTATCACATAGCTCTTTGCCCCAGGCTTCTTTAAGGGGTGACACACATCCATCAATTTCTATAAAATCTGGTAACCTTTCAATCTCATTTTCCTTTTCCATCCTCTCTTTGGCCATGCAGATTAAGGATTGAGCCATCTCTTTTGCTTTTATAATGTTTAAATTTTCAGTTATCTCTATTTCAGAACTACCTAGGTTAATACCAGCATCCAAGGCAATGGAAGCTAAAGTAGCATCACTTACACAATTGAAAATGGCAAATTTATTCGTACCTGTGGTGTCATTTCTTGCTGATGCTCTTTTTTACGCTTTGATTGCCGCTGGGACTCCATCTCTAATGATTCTTGAGCTCTGTCTTGTAGCCACCGCCACCTCCTGTCTCTTTTTCTTCTTCTTCTTATTACTGGATTGAGAAAAACCATCCTCTTCTTCAGCAATGTCTTGATCTATCCCTCCTCCAGTTATCACCTCTAATTGTCTTATGTCTTCCTCCATCATATCCTGGAGTGATGTTTTTTCAGAGTCTGCACATTCCTTCTGTTTTTTTTACCATCCTCTCTTCTCTCTTCTTCTTTCTTAGTTGTAACCACTGACTCCATTACTTTTATTGTACCCTCTTTGACTCCATCTCCTTCACAATCTTCTTTCCCAGATTTAGTGTTTGTTTGAGTAACTTCTATGGCCTCAGTCTCCTCCCTTTTTGTCAGAGTTTGCATCATCTGGGTAATATCCTGAGATTCTAATTCCTCTGATGGCTCAGGAAAATATTTTGGGATGTCTACTTTTCCTCTCTCATCTTCTGACTCTATCTCCTCTTCTTCTTTCTGCACACTACCCTATCTTTTACCCTTGATACTTTGGCTCATCTGAATCTTCTTACTATCCTCTTTTGTTTTCTGGTCTTCATCACCAGAGTTATGACTGTCTTGGGAATCTTCATCTCCTCTTCTCCTCCTATAGTCCCCTTTTCCAGCTTTTGGGTCATCAGGGAGAAAGATTTGTTGCCTGCTCCCCTCTGGGTTTCAAGTAATTTTATATCCTATCTTGTTCAAGAAGACCTCAGAAGTCCCATTGATCTCAGTTGGGTCTCTACATAACACCTTTACTCTCACCACTTCCCTGATTAGGCTGATAGCATCTACCTCCACTGGATCTCCAATCAGGTGGGCTATCTTCATCATTGTTCTTTCTGTTCTAGCTATTGATGGAACCCCCTCTGCTCTCACACATATCGGCTGCAACTTAGCAAATGCATCAATGATTCTCTCAGTATCTCTAACATTTGCCCTGACATTATATTTTTGAAAATCGAAGCCCTTCAGCCTTGTCAGTTCCTTGCGTGTATCCTTAGATGGGAATTCCACTAAGAATTTATTCTAATCCACCTTCTTCACTTTCCAATCCCACTGTTGATGTTGCTCAAAGAGATATTTCAGTTCTGTCATTATTTTGGCTTCTGAGCACAGACCTCTCTCCAATGTCAGCAACCCCACTACTGGTTGTTTTAGCACTTCCTCCTCTGAAATTGCAATATGTAAGCAATGAATAACTTGCCCTGGCATCCCATGACCACAAAATTTCAGCGCTTCCTCTTTGATCATCTCTGGGCAATTAGTCGAAATATGTCCTGATTTTTTGCAAGCATAACAAAGGGGGGGATTCATTCAGGAAGCTTGCTGATGTCCCCCCTTACCACACTTGTAGCATTTCTTCGCAATCTCATCCTGTTTCCCCTTCCTTCCCTCTCGAAATTCAGTAGATCGACGTTGTGGATCCAGACGAATTGAGTTCTCACCTCGAGATGAGTCATTGATCCATTTCCCTTTCTTCGTTGCCGCCAAATCCATGTTGCGCCACTAGCTCTCCGCTACACGGTGTTGCTGATCTTCGCGCTTGCGCTCTTCATCTCCCTTGCGAGGGATTTCCTCCTTCCTCCGCTCTTTCTCACGACGCAGCTTGGATCTGAGGTCTTCTTCCTCACGCCGCGCCGCCATTCCCATCTCACCTGCTCTCTCTCATCCAGGGTGTGAAAAACCGCCGGTAACCGCGCGGTTACCGCGGTTACCGCCCGTACCGCGAGGGTACGGTTACCCGTACCGCGCGGTACGGTTTAATAAAATTCGTCCAAATTCAAAAATTAAAAAAAAAAGAAAAAAATCAAAAAAAATAGTGAAGGTAGTGCTTGATTTATAGTGTTTTATGGTGAAGAAATTTCTCAAAAAAGAGTAATATTTATTCAAATTTGAGAGCAAAACGGAGAATAAATTTGAAAATTGGAAAAAGAAAAAAAAAATGGGCCGGCCCGTTACTGTGCGACCCATTACACATCGCGCGGTAACCGCGCCAAACCGCGCGGTTACCGCGTCAAACCGCGCGGTAACCGTGCCAAACCGCGCGGTTTGCCCGAATTTTTGAATTCAAATTTCGATTTGTAAATTTGTCGCGGTTTTGCGCGATTACCGCGGTTACCGCCGGTAACCGCCGTACCGCCGGGTGGCGGTAACCGGGCCCCCGGCGATTTTTGAAACCCTGCTCTCATCCTGCCTCCTTTTGTTACCAAATCGTGGGTGATCTCCCCATCTCATCTTCATGATTCTCCCTCCTACTATCTTCGCGAATGAACGTGAATCCACCAATCTAGGTTGTATAAAAGATCCTTCTCGCTCTTGCCCCAAATCGCCGGATTTCCTCTCTCCTCGCATAAATGCATTAATTTTCCCAGCGAAAAGAAAAGAAGTGAGCAACGTCGGGCATGAAGTAGCATACCTCAGGCAAGTTTGGCGCGTACTTACGCAACACGCTCCTGGCAATCTCCTCACCACCTGGCCACTGGATAACTAAGCGGTCGAAGCATGGTGTCGCGGCTGCCGCCCACGCCTCCACGAACATCCAGAACGACTTCCCATCGGCGACGCCGTGGTGCAACGTCACGCCGATCGCCAGCCTTGCCTGAACATGTCTTCGACCTAATTGATCAGTTTCAGGATAAACAGAGACCGCTTCTCCAAAGGACATGCATCTTCTGGTTAAAGGATCTTCATTATCGGTGTAGTCCGATGAGAAGATAGAGTCCGATAGCAGAGGCTGATCGACCATGGTGTTGGTGTGGATGGTTAGCCATAACTGGACAAACCATCATGGACCTTCATGTGCCACTGTCCTTTTCAACATCAGATCCTGAGTGGCAGAGTGAAATAGCCGATAGACAGCTCCAAGCAGATATCGGCCAAGAGGAAACTTTTTCTTCTCAACCAGGGCCTGAGCTAAGTGTTGGCAGTTCAAAGTGAGGCTGCAGGTTGATCCACAGAAAACGAATCTTTCCAATCACAGAGTCAGAAAGGCCACATGTTCTCTCTTCGAGACGGATCCTTGCTTCATGTGCTCAGATATATACCCAGACCAGCCTCCAATTTTCTTGGTTTTCAATTTATGGCTGCTGTAGATGAGTAGGTTGAAGGGGTTGATCTCAGAGAGGATATCCAAGCCTGTTAGCATCTTGACATCTATCAGCGTGGGGGTCATCAGACCTTGCCTGAACAGGAAGGAATTCAGGGTGCTGGACCAAAAATAGGTGGCGGCCGACATGAGGGGTTCATTCTTCTTGGTGTCTGCTAGAGACAGAGCAATACATTGGCCGATTCCTATTTCGTCCCAATGGATTTGTTTGACTGCGGCAATTCTCTTGTACCAAGTCCTATAGCCATTAAGCTTTGACGGCCAAGATCTGAAAGCGTGCTTCCATGAGGAGACATTGGGTTTTGCTTGCTTGAAGGGGACTCTGTTCGATTCAGCATTAATCAGCCAGGTAGGGTCAGAGTTGCCCATAGGGCCCAGAAGGAACCGATGTGATTTGTCATTGGTGGGTATCAAAGTCTGATTCTTGAAGACCTACGGTATATGAACGGTAATGGAAAATAAGACCCCGGGGGCAAGAGCAGAAACCCTAGTTTGGAAAATCTCGACGGGAAAACGAAAATGTGAACTCAGAGAGGGATTGATTTACCTCAGGGATCTCGGAAGCGTAGAACGGTAAGGAAGCCATTGATGTTGTTGAAGAGGTCGCTGATGAGGGAGTCGATGCCGAAAGGACGCCGAGGAGTCGCTAGAATCAGGAGGCGCAAACGGCTAATGAGGAACTGCGTGAGGAAATCGGCAGCGGAAGGCTGTAAATCTAGATCTGTGCGGTTTTCAGACAAACCCTAGCGAAGAAGTTGATGGGTTCCTCGGAGCTAATTCCGTCACATTATATAATGAAGCGGAATTGCGGGGCATGTGTTAACAGCAGATTTTCGTAATCTACTCGGAGAGGGAAGAGAAAACCGACATAGAGAAAAAGAAGCGATTCGAGTCGGATCGACTGCGTTATCAGATCAAGCCAAGTATCGGACCCAGTTCCGTATCGGACTTAGCGGTGTATCGGACCAAACGGAGCGCTGACAGGAGGATTGTATCGGCCGATATGGGTTCAATGCGGTCATCGGCCGATGGAAGCAGGAAGCTGATGGAGGCAACGTGGGCTCGGTTTGGGTTCGAGATAAGCTTCAAGGAGATTGCCAAATAGAGATAAGGCTCGGTTTTAGGCAATCATATCTCTTTAATTTGGTAGTTAGAGTAAATTTAATCTAATCTATGGCAAGAGTCTGCCGTAAGGACTTGTTTGTTAAGTTGTAGATAAAATCATGTTCTATCTGGACAATGTTGTAATCTCGGGTATAAATATCCCGGTAGTTTGTATATAGAAAGTCTCTCTCAACCAATACAACAAACAATCTTGTTTCAATCTACTTTCGGCGCACCGCCAACCCTCGCAAGAGGTTAGTTTTCGACGAGTTCTTGCTTCCCCAGAGCAGAGGTAAGAACTCGTATCCGACGATCTACATCGTTGAGGCTAACGTGTCGTTTTAGACACGTTAAGCCCTGGTGATGTGATCGTAGTTTATCATGTCTTGCATGATCTAGACGTGGCATCTCAATTCTGCATTGCCAGCGGCAAACTCGTTTTAGGGCTTATTGCCGACAGTGGTTGAATTAGCTTGCTCATCTAGATCATCTAAGGCATCTACCATCCCTAAAAGCGATCGACGGCTTGATTTTTTTTGTGTTACTTCTCAATTCATACTCTGAGTTGCTATCGACCTTAGTCGTGCTTTGAGATCTAATTCAAAGCCTGTCTTTGATCGTAATTAAGGATAGTGCCGGGGTTTCAGCCGGTCTCACCTAATACATGTGATTACTTTATGTTTTTATATGTATTCGCCACTTGTAAGAGTAGATCGACTGGCATAAATGTGTTTATCACAGACTATTCTCAAGGGTTTCTCTGTGATTAGTATGTTTATGATAGCCGATCGGCTTGTACGAGTCTGCATTAGAGTATTAGCTTGACGGAGCGTGAAGCTTCTCACCGGGAGACCGTGCAGGTCCCCCTTTGCCGGTTCGGCCGGGGACGCAAGGTGAAATTCTTCGCCCCTGATCTGTGGGATCCCAGCGAGAAAAACGTGTGGACGCAGGCGATTTAGACAGGTTCGGGCCGCTAAGGAGCGTAATACCCTACTCCGATCTGAGAGTATGATGGAATCCAGAGAGAGTCCAACCAACCCCTCTCTCTCCTAGGCCTGGGCCTCCTTTTATATAGCAAGGGGCTACCACATGGGCCACGAGCTGCCTAAGAAAGAAAACATTCTTTGAGCTATCTGGCTGCTGGCTCCGGAGGCCACCTGGACAGACACCATGGGAGAGGCCTCGCCCTGTTAGGCGGCTGACACCGGGGACGCCGCGTCAAGCTTCATTAAATAGGGGAAGACTTCTGTGATCCACTCGCGTCAGAAACCGTAGATTACCTGACCGGAGCTGGCATACCAACTCCGGCTGAGAGACGAGAGGCAAAAAGCTCTCGTCATTCTGATGCGACGGGGCAAGGCGTGCCGTGGGCTGCCTAGCGCGCGTGCGACGCACAGGCGCCCTGACACTACCTTACCCGCTATCTGGCCAGTCTACGACCGGTCAATCATCGTGACTGGTCTCAGACTGGCTAAGCACGCGCCGCGCCGCATTAAATGCGGCGTGGTGCGCTTGTCTGAGCCACAATAAATGCGGTTAGGTGAGCCCTGCCGCACCCACCTAACCCCGCACACGTGGCGCCAGCGCCAAAGAGGGTCGGGGTGACCCAGGTCTCGGGGGGAAGCTTGGGTGCAGGCCGACCCTCGGAGGAAAACGGGAGGGCAGCCTCCACGTCACCCCCGTGCCCGACCCCTCCGGGGGACGCTCCACGTGGAGGCACGGGGCCGCCCGTCCCTTTGGTCTTGGTACCCCTGGACCTGTATCACCGACATAGCTAATGTATTTATCTTTTATATATCTTTCATCGGCCAGTGTCGTTTGATTAATATTTATTACTAAAGGCCGATGAGATTAGATCTGTATATTATTTTTATTTCTTTATTATCTCAAGTAAGTCGATACAGCTTTGCCCTATCGACTAGGCCCTCATGATGCGACATCGGCCTATTGGCCGATCGGCCATCATTTACTAACATGGTTTACTTGTTTATCTTGTTGATTGCAGATCAAATCAACTGGCACGTCCTATACACACCTAGGCAAGCCATTGGACCTGCACTGGAGTTAAGCAGATCTCCCAGGCCGCCGTGGAAACGTGGAACCTGCTTTTGACACGTGAGTGGGTCGAAATTCTACGCCAACAGCCGGACACGTGCGTCGCACGTGCGCCGCGCGCACCCGAGCCGCGCAAGAGAGCAGGCGCTCTCTCGCTCCCTCCCCGTTCTCCCTCTCTTTCTCTCTCCCGTCCCGTCCCGTTCCCGCCGGCGTCCGCCTCTCCCGGCCCCGCCGTCCTTCGCGCGCGTGCTGCCAAGGGAGAGCCGCGGTCCTCTCTCTCTCTCTCAGCCCCTCCTTCCAGTTTCGGCAAGGGACCGTTTCCCTTTTTCTTCTTGTCACACCCCGCCCCTGCGCCACTGTACAAATGGCACCGAGGAGGGCGTGCCGCAGGAGAACGGCGAACCGCTTTCCCACGAAACCGCAAAACAGGTACCAGTCCCAGGATAGTGATGCTGGTACCAGCGGTAACATGATGAATCAACGCAAGATTTAAATAAATACAATATACCTTTACGTTGCAGCTTCGGGTAATCCCTGAGTTGCAACCTCCAATCAGAGTCAGCAGCAGCGAAACTTAGCGGAGCTAGGGCACCAAAACCACCGGCAGTAGTTTGGGTTTAGGGACGAAACTCCAACCTTCATCTTCTTCCTGAACTTAAGCCAAGAGGGGAAAAACAACAACAATGGGGGTTGAGTACTTTCGTACTCAGCAAGCCATTAGGAAATGTGTACATGCAAGCATCAAAGACAAGCTGAGTTTGTTTAGCAAATCATTTTAAAACAATTTTCCTTTTAAAGGTCTAAGTGTAGATTTTCAAAGTAACTTTCCCTTCGGAGAGAGAGGCGTCTCACCTCAATCCGTCCACGAGTTGCTTTGCAACGACTCGAGCGGGAAAGTCAAATTTTAGCATTCATAGCACTTCCTTCTTTATTAGCTTCTTTTCACTTTCAAAACATAAACCAACATTCTCTCCAACAATCATCCGTTAACCAAGTCTCAAGGTTAACAACTCCGGGTCCGGTCCTCTCGACCTGCCAACCCAAACTCGGCCATCTCGGCCCCTAAACCGGCCCTCTCGACCCTATGGTGCCAGACGACACCCCAGGTCACACAGGCCTGTTCCCAACCACGAAGGCTGGCCGTCCGTCACAAAGAAGGACTCTGGTAACGGTTCCCATCCCACGAACCAATTTATTAAATGAGTTTTAAAAACAAATCTACGCTATGGGCATCACCTCACATTCGCCCTTGACCGTGGGCACGGCTGTTCGAACAGTTCAATTAAACCTCTGCAGAGACTGTACGCTTTTCCGACAAGACACGAAGCTTACACCGATACTGGCCGGTATCGGAAGTTCGTGACAAAGCCTTTCTCTAGCCAAACCATAAATGTCCCGTGTCACACAGATGGGTGGAATCTCTCCACCAAGCATCAGGCCAACTTTCAAGCCCTCATCTACTCAGGCCCCACCGTATGGACCCCCGACACATCCCCACTACAGGAGATTGCCGTAAACTCCACCATACCAGTGCTCCTCACCTGTCAACATGCTAGACATCTATGTTTCAGCTAGTTACTCATCTAGGGGCATCCCATTCTACCCATGTGGTCGTACTGTGAGATGCTCGGATGTAAAACCCAAAGGAATCGGTCCTTATGCGCGACTACGAAACCAAACCACACAGGAAAGGATTCGCACCGCAAGTTTTCTCCCATAAAACCTTTTTGTTTTCAAAGTCACCGACTCCCCGAGTCGGGTTTTATAAACCTTTCACAACCCAAGTTTTTCTACATCGATAACCATATATAAACCTGATATAAACAAATGGTGCACAAGGATACCTACGCCCAGAGAGCGCAAGTATTGAGGTACTGCTGTGGTGGAGCGACAAGGGTTAAGTTTAACAAGGTCCTACGGAAAATAATGCACCTACATAGGTTGGTCCGTCGGTCATGTGCTCGTAGACCGATGGCCGATCAAAATAATCGTGTACGCTAAACATGCAAGTTTGAAATCAACACATTTTATAAACTAGGAGCAATATGATCGAAGAGTGGTTTGCCTTATTGTTGGTCTTCAAATCTTCGAGAAAATCTGCGTCAGCTGCACCTCCGAAACGTCCACTACACGATCGAAAAGAGAAAAACATCCAAAACCCTATAAAGTAGATAATAACTATTATAAACTAATTGTGCCATTGGGTAGACCACATTTTTAGAAAGATTGAGGAAGTTGAACAGAGTCAATTGGACTTACGGTTGGAGAGACACGGATTTTGGAAGATTACTGGATTTTCTGAAATGTGGAAGTGAACTTATTAAATTGAAAAGGAATATTCCCAAGAATATTCCTTGGTTGTGATGTTAAGAGGGAGGAATCATGGACTTCATTTTGGGAAGGCTTGGGCTTTAGCCCAGAGATGAAGGAGGGATTCAACATAGACTTCTAGGGATTAGTTTGAGGTGTAGAGGGATGCAAACTGAACTTTTATGGAGAAGGGGGCTGGTGGATGGGTTTTGGCCCGAAGGATGTAACATGGACTTTTAGGGGTCCATTCTTGGGCTCGACCCGAGGAACAAAAGGGATGTTTTATGGACTTGTGGATAAAGTATTAGGCCGGTTCGCCCAGTGAGGTAGGGGAGGCTTTGTAGACTTTTTGGCGGACTTTATGGGCTTCGGACCAACAAAGAAGAGGGACGTGATTTAGACTTTTTTTCCGAGTCTTTGGGTCGCAGGGAGAGAGCCCACCGGTGGGTCTCACCTTTTTTTTTTCTTTCTTTTTCTTCTCCTCTCTCTTTCTTATCCTCTTCTTCCTTTCTCTTTCCTCCTTTCCTTCCTTCTCTCTCTTTTTCTTGCTCTCCTGCCAGGAGACAAAGGCCGAGAGGGAGGGGCGCCGGCCGGGCGAAGGCGCGGCAAGGGCAGCGGAGCGGCGCGGCGCACTGGCCAGGAGGCGGCGCGGGCGCGTGGGGGTGGCAGCGTGCGGCGCGGGCGCGGCACTGGGAGCGGCGACACGTGTAACGCCCGTTTTGTCGCGGCGTTAGTGGGAAAACCTAAGTGCTAAAAACCCTACTTGCGAAAATTTTGGTTCTTCGGTCAAGTCTTGTCGTGTGCCAGGTCTCGTGTTCCCCCTCCCGTTCCAATCCCGGAGAAACCCGCGAAATCGGATTTCGAATCCGAGCCCTTAAACTCCCTCTTTCAATCTCTCAGGAAAAGTCCACTTTGCCTCCCCCTGCCCTCGGGCCGAATCCCCTCGGCCTGCCTCCCCTCTCTTTTCCTCCCTTCTTGGGCCACCGCTGGGCCCAGCCGCTCGCTCGGCCTCCTCTCCTTGCTGGGCCGCGCGCCGCCCGGCCCGGTCCGCGCGGTCTGCCGCGCCGAGCCGAGAGAGAGAGCCCCGCTCTCTTCTCTCTCTCTCCCCCCGCCGTTCTCCTCTCTCTCTCCCTCCCGTCCCGTTCCGTCGCCGGTGCCGTTCTCCCTGGCCCCGTCGCCTGCGCGCGTGCCGCCAAGAAGCCGAGCGCGCGCTTCCTCCTCTCTCTCTCCCCCGCGTGCGCCCTTGCCCGAAGCGGCAAGGAGACCGTCCTCCTTTTTCTCCCTATCTCCCCTTTTTCCCCGACCACCGCCGGGCCCCTCCTCTCTCTCCGCCTGCCGCCGTCTTGGCCGCTAGCGCCGCTCGCCGGTCCCCTCTCCGCGAACCGCCTTCCTCGGCCAAACCGACCTCCGCACCCCCCCGAACCGACCTAGCGCCCCGCTATAAAACTCCCCCTCCGCCGGCCACCATTGACGCCTCCCCCGAGCTCGCCCCTCTCCTCCCCGCTGCCGACGCCGTCCTCGTCGCCGCCGCCGGAGCCCGAGGAAGCCGAAGGACCTCCGGGCGCCGCCCTCTCCCTCTCCCTCGGCCCAGAGCCACGCCGCACCGCCACCCCGCGCCGTCGGCCTCCCTTCCGGCGGAACCTCCTCGCCGCGGTAATCTCCCTCTCCCCTCCGTTTCCCTCTCCTTCTCTCTACCTAGGGCGTTAGCTAGGTCCCCGTAGAACTCCCTCCGGGCGCCGCCGTGGTCGCCGCCCCTCTCCCCGCTCTCTTCTCTCCCGCCGTCATGCCGCCGTCGCCTCGAGTCGTCGCCTCGAGTCGTCGCCGGCCGCTGTCGCACCCCCGCGGTCCGATCTGAGCCGTTGGCTCACTCCCCCTCTCTCTCCTCTCCACACCGGTGTGCTCCCCTCCCCTCTCCGGCCTTGCACCGCGCCACCCGAGACCCTCCGCCGTCGCCGCCGTCGCCCGGCGCCTCCCCCTCTCTCTTTCGCCCGGCCGGCCTCCGTGGCCGCCACGTAGGCGCCACGCGAGCGCCAGCCGGCGCGCTCCCTCCCCGCCGGCCTCCGTGGCCGCCACGTGGGCGCCACGCGAGCGCCGACGGTCTAGTCCCCTCCGTGCACCCGGTCCGCGAAGACCGCGCCGCTGACGGGCGGGCCCCGCCCTAGCACCCGCGTGGTGGTCACGGTCCACCAGACCGGCCTACCTCGGCCCCGGCCTATTTCCCTCTCCGGCCCATCGGCCTCCCTCCATCGGTCTCGGCCCATCGGCCTTCCTCTCTCCCGCGCCGATCGGCCGTAGGCCGATCCCCTTCAGGCCGACGGCCCACTAATTCGGCCGCGCCCATTACTATTCCATTGGGCCGCCCATAGCCACCGAATTAAAGTCCAATCTTAGTCCCTTCTTCTTTTCCTTTTTCAAAGGAATTTTTAATTCCTCTTCCTATAGACAGAAAATCATTTAATCTTCGGAATTTCATATCTTTTCAACCGTTCGTCCGATTGACTCCGTTCAACTTCCAAAATTCCTCGAAAATCGAGATCTATCCAATGGCACACTTAGTGGTTTTTAATAGGGCTTCTTTTTATTGTTTGTTGAGTCGTCTCGTTTCACGTGTAGTTCCGGAGCCCGAAGACCCGCAGTGCGCGGATTTCGAGGAAGAAGCTCAAGCTCTCGAGCAAGGCAAGTCATCCTTTGATCAATTGAACCTATAATTTGAAATTAAGTATTTTAATTTCACAAACTATGCATTAATTAGGTTACACTTGACACTTGGCCTCGGTTTGCAATACAACCGGCAGGCCCTACCTACTTGCTGCATTCACCCTCCTTGATAATTGAATACCCTAACACTTCCTTGTCACCCTTCAAACGAGGTCTCGATGTTCGCACCCCACGTACGAATATCGAGGCTTCCTTCAAATTTAAAATTATCAACTGGGTAAAACTTGACTTTACAAAATGCTTGGAAAACCCGACACTTGGGTCGATGTCTTGAAAATAAAGTGAGTTCTAAAACTCGCGGTGCGAGAGACGTACTGGAGGTACGGTCTGCCGTTCTCGCCCTAAGGACCGAGTCCTTGGGAATTACATCCAAGCATATGTCAAGTACGACCACATGGGTGATATGGGACACCCCTGGCTGAGTAATTAGCTAGGCCAGGAAAATCTTGATGCCAAGGGACAAGTGGATTCGCCGAGGTGGTGTCGGGGAGGACCCTTGGGCTTCCTGGCACAGCATGGTCTAGGACCTAATCTGGTGTTGGTCGGTGGGACCCCTCCCATTGGCATAAGATGACCCTGAGTCGGCATTCGAAATGCCTTATCGTGAAAGCCTTAAGGTCACCAGACATGTAGGTGAAGCACGGGCTGGGTGATTCGGGTTAGTAACGTCTTGTGGGTAAAGTGTACCCCCTCTGCAGAGGTTGTTAATAACTGTTCGAACAGCCGTGCCCGCGGTCATGGGCGGATGTGAGGTGATTCCCTAGCGTAGTTTCACTGGTTACCTTGTGAACTGCTGTTGGTGTGAGATTTCCTTTTGTGCTTAAAGTGTGGCTGTGGAGCAGCCTGTGTCGGTGAACGATTGGCAGGGAGCCTCTCGTGCCGAAGTGCTTTACTTGTGGTTGTTGATACAGCTGGTGTCGGTGAACGATTGGCAGGGAGCCTCTCGTTCCGACAAGAATCAATCCATACAATTTCACTGCTCCGATCAGATAAGACGCACTTTCTCGTCCGCATCGTTGAGAAGCATTCACTTAGTTGTTTCCAAAATTCTTAAACTAAAATCGAATGTGAAAAGTAACCGGCTCTCCTTTGAAGCTTGCATTAAACACCTAACTTCCCTTGACTTGCTGAGTACTCCCGTACTCACCCTTGCTCTATGTAAATAAACCCCCCCAGTTCTCGAAGACGAAGAAGTGGACCCCGCTGAAGAGGAGTTCTTCCAGGAGCAAGCAGACTTCGAGCTGTAGTAGGGTTTCGGCCTTGCCCCAAGGCTTTGCTTGTGGTTTTGGCCCAGTTTCCGCTTTCCGCTTCCGCCTTTTTGTAATGCTGTTGTGAACTCGGGGTCTGTCCGCAGTTTCAACCCTGATTGTAATCCTACTCTTAAATAAAGAGACTGCTGCTGTTGTGATATTCTATCTTCCTGTTGTACCAACACTGTTTTCCTGGGACTAGTACAGGTATACAGGTTAATCTGGATCGCCTTATCCTAGCCTCCATCCGGGGCCAGTTTGGGGCGTGACAGCACGCGGCCGCGGTGACGACGGCAGAGCAGTGCGGCGCTCTGGCGCGAGCTGGGTAGCGTGGCTGCGGCCGGGAGGCGTGCGCGGCAGAGAAGAGGAAGGGGGTTGGCTCGGCAGGGGAGGAAGAAGGAGGACTGAGCAGGAAGAAGAAGAAACAGGAGAGAAGAAAGTCGGCCACCTCGACGCGACGAACTCCGGGACTTTGGTTACTCGGCTCCGGAGTGGTAAAAATGGAGTGGTGAATCGGCTGAGGTACTCCACGGTAAGTTTTTCTCCGGTATTTATACTGCCAGGGTGATTCGGGAGGAGGAACTTGGCGACGAGAACGTCCATTGATGCACCTGTGCATGTTTCTCCATCTACAGGCTCCCCTGGCGATAGCTGCTGCCTAACTTGCTCAGCGAGCGGCGCGGAGCGGTGCCTAACTTCTGCAGAGAAGACGGAGACGATGCCAAACTCTCACTGTGTACTGGTAGGACGGTGCCTAACCATCGGTTTTACAGGGAGCTTAGGAAAAAAAATGGGGGCAAAGAAATGTGTTTGAACGAATGTTGGATGAACCTAATTAACTTGCCTGACTTAATGAAAATGTAAAGAACTACGGGTGCAGGAAAAACGACAGATAATCGTCGGGCGGTAGAATTCCAAAAATATTTCGGAATACTTGTACTGTCGATACGTGCGCAGAAATATTGATTTTAATATGCACACGTATAGGAAATATTGGTCAGGTGGTCGATGTCTAAAAATAAATATTTTTAGACTCTCTGAATGGAAAGGAGATTATTTAACGACACGGTTAAAATCTCAAAATTGAAATTTCAACCGTACGAATTTTTGGAAAGGTTAAGGAGTGAAAATTCGAACTGCAAAATTCGAATAATGGAAATTAATTTTGGGAGATGATATCACGATCAAGATTCTGGGTTCACAAAGGAAAGAATCAATTGAGATCTTTGGCACAAAAATCCTAAATACACTCAAAGAACCAAATTTTTGAAAATAAAATTTTTAATAAAATAGATTTTTTTTTCGCCGGAACGAAAATCGGGGCATTACACTTCTCCCTTTTTCTTTTTCCTCGGCCGCCGACCGCCGCCGACGTCACTCGCTGTCGCCGCCTTGTCCGCTTGCGCCGGAGAGCGCCGGTCCCTTCCCGCGCGCTCCACCGCCTTGCCCCTGAACCGACCTCGCCGAACCGCCTTGCGCCCCTGTTAACACCAAAATTTGGTAAGCCCCGAAGTCCTCATCGGCCCAGGATCCATATTGGCTCAAGGTTGGTATCGGCCTAGAGTCTTATATCGGCCGATGGGGGTTTTCTTAATCTAACCATCAACGGCAGTCGGATTCTTGTTAGATTCGGGAAGATCTTATCCAGAGAAGACCGAGTTCAAGAAGGATGCGGCTTGTATCTATTAATTAGGAAGAGTTTGTTAGCTTTTTGTTTTATCTTTAGGAAAGTGTGTTAGTGTCCGGCAAGGACTTTATCTGTTTCCTTTTATCTTTAGGAAAGTTTGAGTCGTAATCTGTTAGGATCTTTATTAGTCTATGGGTATAAATATGTAAGCCCAAGATTCATGTAATATCATCTCACGATCAATACAACTTCGGCGCATCGCCAACCTTTACTTTTCGTCTTCTTTGGCGAGTTCATGCCCTTCCCGCGAGGGGTAAGTCTCGTTATGGTTGCCTGCGCTGTCGGGGCTAGGGTTTCGATGTTCTGATCTCGTCAACGTAAGCACCTACTATCATATATTTTAGTCAATCTGGTTTGGCGTCTCGATTTAGTTGTATCGGCCTAGATTCGTTTTAGGGTTTACGCCGGTATCGATTAAATCGTCTCGCTAGATTAGATTGGTTAAAGTATCCACCACCCTGAAAATCAATCAAGGGCTTGATTGTCTAAGTCTTGCATTTCTTTTCATACTTAGTGCTGCATCAGTTCGGTTTGACCTACTAAGTCGTGATTAGAACCGTAATCTCTAGCATGCTTGTTGGCTGCCAATAAGGGTTTCATCGGGGTTTCAGCCGGTGAGTTATCTGGACGTTGCATCGGCCCAAGAGTTTTTCATATAGATTGGATCTAGCCGATGACAACAGAGTATTTATTGTTTATCTACTTATTGAGAGTTTATGCCATCGGACCTCTGGCCGATGTGTACTTTAGTCTTCAGATCAATGTTTATTTTATATCTGGATTATATTATATCACATTGCTATATCGCCATGTTATCATCGGCCGCTCGATTGTTTTGGCTATCGGCCTATCGGCCCAAACGTTTTTGCCCTATCGGCCTATCGGCCGATAGACCTTCTGTTCTGCTATTTCGCATATCTTGTCGGTAGCAGGATCAAATTGACTGGCACGCCCGCACTTCATCAATTTTAGGACCTGCATTGGAGCTAAGCAGATCTCCCAGGCCTTCGTGTGTCCGCACGCCGGGTCCACATCGGCGGTACGGATTTGGCGTCAACAGCCCCTTCTTAATCCCCTCCCCCTCGCTCGGCCGCCATTCCCCTCCTTTCGCCGCTCGCCACCACCAGTGCTGCCCCCGTCTCCTTCAGCCGCCGCAGCCGAGGACACCCGAAGAGACTCCGGGCGCCCGCTTCACCCTCTCCCTCGGCCCGGAGCCGAGCCGCGCCGCCCGCGCACCGTCGTCCCCTCCGTCCCCGGCGAGCTCCCCTTCCCGCGGTAATCCTTTCCCCCTCCATCTTCCCCTTTCTTCCCTCGGCGTAGAGCGCTAGTTAGCCTGTCTCCTCGGGGCACCGCCGTGGACGCCGCCCCTCTCCTCCGCTCTCTCCCCACGCCGTCATTGCCGCCGCCGCCTCGTGCCGTCGCCGGTCGCCATCGAGCCCCCCCGCGCCGATCCGAGCCGAGGGCTCGTTTCCCCTCTCTCCCCCCCTCCGCTCCGGTGATTTCCCCCTTCGCCGGGCTCACGCCGTGCCGTCCCGAGCCCCTCCACCGTCGCCGCCGTTGACCCGGCGCTTTCCCCCTTCGCCTCTCCCGCCGGCCTCCGTGGCAGCCACGTCGGCACCACGCGAGCGCCGACTGCCCCGCTAGCTCCGTGCGCTTGGTCCGTGTGGACCGAGCCGCTGACGGGCGGGTCCCGTCCTAGCTCCGCGCGGTGGACCTCGGTCCACCGGTCCGGCCGCCCGCGTGGGCTACGCCCGCCGCGGCCACCGGCCTCCTTTCCCCTCCGGCCCACTCGGCCTCTTCTCCTCTCCGGCCCAGTTGGCCCCGAGCCACTCGGGAGGCCGGTCGGCCCCGAGTCACTCGGGAAACCGGACCAGGCCCCGCGCCACTCGACCTACGGCCCAGTCGGCCTACCTCTCCACCCCGTGCGTCTCCCTCAGACTTGCGCCGTCCCTCCCGCGCGTCGGCCCGCTCGCTCGGCCACGCCCGCGCTCGCTCCTTGGGCCGCGTCTTGCGACCAGCCCAGTACGCCGCACGGGCCTCATTCGCCCAGTGGGCCGCGCCCCAGCCTCCGGCCGTTGGCCTTTCCTCGCACCGAAAGGTCGTGGGCCGTCGGGCGTCGGCCCATCCGTTCGGCCGCGCCCATTACTTTCCATTGGGCCGCACCTAGCCGCTTAAACTAAAAGTCCAATTCAAGTCCCTCCTCTTTTCTTTTTTAAAGGAATTAATAATTCCTTTTCCTTTAGACAAAAAATCATTTAATTCTAGGAAATTCATATCTCCTCAACCGTTCGTCCGATTGACTCCGTTCAACTCCCAAAATTCCTCAAAAATCGAGATCTATCCAATGGCATGCTTAGTGGTCATTAATAGGGCTTTTTTTATCATTGTGTTGAGTTGCCTCGTTTCGCGTGTAGCTTCGGAGCCCAAAGACTCGCAGTGCGCAGATTTCGAGAAAGAAGCTCAAGATCTCGAGCAAGGCAAGTCACCTTTGATCAATTGAACCTATAATTTGAAATTAATTATTTTGATTTCGAAACCTATGCATTATTAGGTTACACTTGACACTTGGCCTCGGTTTGCAATACAACCGACAGGCCCTACCTACTTACTGCATTTAACCTCCTTGTTTATTGAATACCCTAACACCCCCTTGTCACCCTTCAGGTGAGGTCTCGGTATTCGCACCCCGCGTACGAATGTTGAGGCTTCCCTCAAATTTAAAATGATCAACTAGTTTTTTCTGTTAACATGTTTTTCAAACTGTTAAATGGTACTTTTTTTAAAAAAAATCTATATAAAAGTTATATTAAAAAATCAAAACAACTCGAGGATGGATTGAGGTGAGACTCCTCCTTCTGATAAAATTATTTGGAAACCCACATTTAAATCTTTGAAAGGTGTTTTAAAATGAATGTTTTGTCAAATAAACTCAGTCTTTCTTTGAAACCTGCATGTACACATTTTCTAGTGGCTTGCTGAGTACGAATGTACTTAATCCTTCATTGTTGTTGTTTTTTTCCCTTGGTTCAAGCTCAGGCAGAAGATGAAGGTTAGAGTTTCGTCCCTAAATCCAAACTTCTGCTAATGGATTGGTGTCCCCACTTCGCTGAGTTTCACTGCTGCTTTCTTTGATTGAAAGATGCAACTCAGGGTTTACCTGAAACTGCAATGTAAAGCTATATTATATATTGGTTTAAATCTTGCATTGATTCATCATGTTACCGCTGGTACCAGCATAGTTATCCTGGGGCTGGTACCTGTTTCGCGGTTCCATGAGAAAACGATTCGTCGTTATCCTGTGGCATGTCCTCCTCGATGTCATTCCTACAGTGGCGTAGGACGGGGTGTGACAATCACTTTTGGGTCGCATCTCGTGCAAGCTCTCTCCACATCCCTGTCAGACCACTGCCCTCTGGTTTTGACCAACCAGGGTGAAAGTCCGAAGGTGAAAACCTTCCGCTTTGAGAATTTCTGGATCCGGTTGCCTGGGTTCTAGCAAATCATCAGTTCTAACTAATTATTTCTTTTGGGCTATGTACATCCAAGTTGGATACAGAGGCTAGGTTAATTTTTAATTCATTTTAAAAAAAAAACTAATTATTCCTCAGTTTGAGTCGTTTCTTTGCTGGTGTCCTAAAAAAACAGAAGTCGTCTCTAGGAGACGCGGCATTGTGATTTTGATTTATGCACGACTTAAGTGGGAGCGCGTCGGGGAGACTTTGCCTGCTGACTATTAATAGCTCCTGCGTGCCTCTATTACGCTTGCAAGAAGCAAAGGGAATAGAGCATTCTCAGCTCGATCACTATGTAAGAATAAACCACGCCATGGATGCTTTCATGATGTGTATATATGTCAGTGTGCGTGTGTCGTGTGGTCAGGACGTGTGCATCGCATTCTCGTATATGCGTCATTAGCGGAGTAGCTGCTCAGGTTAGTGGAGTCTCATGCCGGTGATTAGCTGCATGCATGGGAAGATCTCTTTGCCGACCAAAAGTTCGCCGTGTGAGCTATGCCGAGTGCAACACTCGGCGAAGTTTTTGCCGAGTGTTTTTAGGCCTTCGCCGAGTGCCCCAGGCACTCGGCAAACTAGAGATCTCCCGTAGTGTACGGTCAAACTTTACGAAATTTTGACCATCAATTTTATATCAGAATAAATTAATAGTCTAATAAGCTGAGGTATTTCAACATGGCAAACTGCATATAATTTGGTCAAACTTTATGAAATTTTGACCATCAATTTCATACCAGAATAAATTAATAGTCTAATAAGTTCACATAGAAACAGCAAACCACTCTTTTGTCCTATTTTGTGATACTTCTTTTGGTCATAAATATTTAATATTTAAAGTAAGATTTAATAACCAATAAATTATCAAATGCTTAGTTTAAAAATAATAGCAAAAATGTAAATGTAGATTTTACTTCAAAAGTACTATCATAGCATTATGACCGAGTGTTTGGTGCTTACCTTGCAGGTGCACTGAACGTGTTTCACAAGCAGAAACAAACCAACGGTTCTTGCTGACTTAGTTTTATTATATAGTACATGACAATAAAATATGGGGACCGAGTAGCATTTGATGCTACGCTAGCGACAGCGCGTGAACGTTTTGTACGAGTAGAAACAAACAAACAAGATTCTTAATGACTTAGTTTTATTATATAGTACATGACAATAAAATATGAGTACCAAATAGTATTTGCTGTTGTGCTAGTGACAGCGCGTGAACGTTTTGCACGAGTAGAAACAAACAAACAAGTTCGTGCTGGCTTGTTTTTATCTTAAAAAATAGTACCAGATACGTGTGCACTCAAACATCGTACATGTGTACGTCCTATATCAATATCCTGACGAAGTCACCATTTATACCTATATCGCCTACTCCTTAAAAAAAATATAACCCCAGTACAATAAAAAGGGACCGAGCATTAATGCTCAGCTAGCAATACCTGGATGAACGTATTGCATGAGTAAAATCGACTACTACATAAATTTTTGATTTTACATACCCATATATATATATATATATACATATATATATATATATATATATACATATATATATATATATATACATATATATATATATATACATATATATATATATATACATATATATATATATATATACATATATATATATATATATATATATATCTAAGAGTCAGGGAGGAATTAAAATCGTACTAGAGGAAACTAATTCCATAATTTAAATATATTGTACTTTAAAATTCAAACCATAATCTGAATAGCTTGCGAGTATACGTAAACATGTTGCACGGGTAGAGAAACAAAAGAATGGTTCTTGCTGCCTTGTTTTATTATACAGTACTGTTGACGCCGAATCCGTTCCGTCGATGTGGACCCGGCGCGCGGACACACGAAGGCCTGGGAGATCTGCTTAGCTCCAGTGCAGGTCCTAAAATTGATGAAGCGCGGGCGTGCCAGTCAGTTTGATCCTGCCATTGACAAGATATACAAAATAACAGAACAAACATACAGCATATCGGCCGATATCATAAACAGCCTATCGGCCGATGAGCCGATAGGGCAAAAATAGCCGATCGGCCGATGAGCCGACGGCACGGTTACAGCCGATGCCGATGCAGTTAGGGTTTCGAACCATCGGCTATGTACTGAGCAAACATCTATATGGAGACGGTCGGCTGATGATAATATGATGATATAGCAATGTAATATAGTATAATCCAAATATATGATAAAATAAACATTAATCTGAAGATTAAAGCACACATCGGCAAGAGGTCCGATGGCAAAAACTCTCAACAAGCAGATAAACAATAAATACTCTGTTGTGATCGGCCAAATCCAATCTATATGTAAAACTCTTGGGCCGATGCAACATTCAAATAACTCACCGGCTGAAACCTCGGTGAAACCCTTATTGGCAATCGATAAGCAGGCTAGATATTACGGTTCTAATCACGACTTAGCGGCACCAAGTATGAAAAGAAACGCAAGATCTAGACAATCAAGCCCTTGACTGATTTTCGGGGTGGTGGATACCTTAGCCAATCTAATCTAGTGAGGCGATTTAATCGATACCGGCGTAAACCCTAAAACGAATCTCGGCCGATACAACTAAATCGAGATGCCAAACCAGATTGACTAAGATATATGATAATAGGTGCTTACGTTGACGAGATCAGAACGTCGAAGCTCTAACCCCGACAGCGCAAACAGCCATAACGAGACTTACCCCTCGCGGGAAGGGCATAAACTCGCCAAAGAAAACGAAAAGTAAAGGCTGGCGATGCGCCGAAGTTGTATTGATCGTGAGATGATTTTACATGAACCTTGGGCTTACATATTTATACCCATAGACTAACAAAGATCCTAACAGATTACGACTCAAACTTTCCTAAAGATAAAAGAAAACAGATAAAGTCCTTATTGGACACTAAACACACTTTCCTAAAGATAAAAAAGAAACTAACAAAATCTTTCTAATTAATAGATACAAACCGCATTCTTCTTGAACTCGGTCTTCTCTGGATTATCCAGATCTTTCCGAATCTAATAAGAATCTGACTGCTGTTGGTGGCTGGTTTTAAGAAAACCCCCATTGGCCGATATAAGACTCTGGCCGATACCAACCTTGAGCCGATATGGATCCTGGGCCGATGAGAACTTCGAGACTTACCAAATTCTGGTGTTAACAAGTACATAACAATAAAAGAATGGGGACCGATTATTATTTGGCGCTTAGCTAGTGACTATGCGTGAACGTTCTGTACAAGTAGAAACAATGAGGTTCTTTGCTGCCTATTTTTTGCAATACATAGTACAAACGTAAGCATTCATAAACATGCTCATCGCTATTAACCTACACACCGATACTTTATCTCGATAAGTATTTTTTAAGACTGGCCAACAAATTTCAAGATTACTGAAGTTACGGACGCTTCGTTATCGATGAGTCTATCACCGAGTATGTCATCCATTATTAAAAGAATATTAGCCGTTTAATTGTACAGTACAACAAGGACTGAGTATTTAATGTTCAGCTAGTGATGGCTGCGTGAACGTGTTGCACGAGTCAAAACCATCTACATAAATATTTTTTCACACCCTAGATATATTTTTTTTCACAGCGACTCAAATATGGAGCCACCTGTGGTGGAGCTAGATTGTTCTTCAAATTTACCACGGGAATTTTTTTCCTCAAAAACAACCCTAGATTTGTTGGTATAAGTCTGTGTCAACCTAGCATTTAAATGCGATCTCACTTCTGTGTCAACCTAGCATTAAATGCGATCTCAAAGCATTAAATACTTTGATCTTTCGTAAATCTCCTGGTACATTGGTCGTGTGAGCTTAGTAAAATTCATTATCAGTGTTTGATGGTCACAAGGTTGATTTTACTCATTTCGGTGAGCGTGCATGGACTTGGTGACGATGTGATGCTGCTGGGGCTCTGGATTATACTTTGGCCCTCTATGCTCTTTTTTCCTCGACATCTGTTTTGTATACATGAGTTCTTATCTTATATGAGCTTGGCTTAATATGATATTAAAATAATCTAATCTGGTGTAATGATCGGTGTTAATTATTAGAGCCATAGATGTCATCTTGTTCTGTTCTTCTTTTGCTTTCTGACATGAAACTCTCGAGTCGTCGGTATAGTTGAGAGAGTTCGGTGTGAGATTGACTCCTTAATACCGAAGGCGTTGCATGCGATCGTCTTTCATGTACGCCGTTACCTGTAAGGAAAAAATCACACTACAAAATCCCCTTCAATGCTTAGTTAGGATTGGTTGTTTTAGGGATCTTGGAAGAGAGCGAGATATGGAGCAATTGTTATCTTCTCACGGTCTGAGTCTCTTTCTATTTAAACAACACTGTGGAGAATCGGGGGGCAACTCAATTAAGCCTAAAAACACGCCTCTGATCTTCGCGTATTTATATCTTTAATTCTACATAATTAAGAAATTAAACACGATTTAATTGCGTTAATTGCACGGCCAACAAGTGAAATTAGCCGCGTGCATGATATTCTCTCCCGAGAGATTATTTTCCCAGCAGTATTCCCTCAGTTGCAAAATAAATCTATTAATACATGTTAAATTTTGTGTCAAAATAAAGTAACTCTTGCCTACCTATATAACCTCTGTTTGCAAATCAAGCTGTTTTATCCTATATTTTACCTATCTATACATGAGACCTACCGGGGTCCCAGGACACTACTCAAACAATCCTTAGTATGCTACCATGTGTAGGTAGGCTAGGCTTAGGAGATATGACCATATTAACTAGTATAATGAGGTGCCCTTTTTTTGGCTGGATTCACACCTGCCTACGCAACAATATTATTTTTCTATTAATAAGAGGCACTTTGGCCTTTCTTGCTCACTATTAAAACTCTCATGAGACGGAAGGGTTATGGTTTTATTTTGGGTCAAAGAGAGTAGACTAGTTCAGATGCGGACACAGGACATACGCCTGACTACTGTCTTTTCTACTCAGGTATATACCAATCTCGCTCAGCTTCGATCTTATTATCGGTGACCAGCGTGATCTCGTTGAATATACTGAATCGATGAGAATCAACAAACATGATGGTCGTCGGTATTAATCGATCTTCGATGCTCTAATACTATCTGTAACAAAAAAATATAAAAGAGATAAAAATTCTACGTATGATCAGCATTGATCACTGTAGAAAACTGATTACAAAAACATGGGAGAATAACATTGGACCAGCGCATCCTTTATCCGGATGGCTTATATATATATATATATATAAAAAGAGGATAGAAGGTAAGAGTCATAATAGGAGAAGAATTAAAATCGCACCAGAGAAAACTAATCCTATAATCTAAATATATTATATTTTAAAATTCAGATCATATATTTAATACTGTGACACACAGGACCAACTATTACGAAATTTAGTATAGCAAATCACAGCCACATAGCTATCCGCGGCGTGGCAATGTGGCATGTGGCAAAGTTTAACGGTGAACCAGGCACCTCTTAAAAGCCAAGTTGGCTTTTGCTTCATCTTTGGCTCGTGATCGATCAGCTAGGCGACGATGATCCATAGATGCATACGGCTATATAAGGAGGACGTGAGGACATGCAGCAGCAGCAGGCCAGCAAGCAGCATCGATCGATCCCAACTAATTACCCTGCAATTGGCAACCATGGACAACGTCAACAAGAAGCTTACGTTCGACGTGTCGTCGGCGGCCGACCGGCAACGCTTCAATACGAGTTTCATTCATGGGGTTCGCGTGGAGCTCGGCAACACAAGCGTGATGTTGGACGCGCTGAGGCTCCCGGTTCAGGTGGACAACCCGAGTTTTCAGAACCTCCAGCTGATCGCCGACGAGCGCCACACCGCCGTCCTGCGTCTGCGGACCGACAATCTCTACGTCGTCGGCTTCCGCAACCACGCCGGCCGGTGGTTCGAGTTCCTCCCTGAGGACGGTGGAGCGCAGACGATACCTGGGGCCACGCTGCTGCACTTCACCGGGAGCTACGTGGGCTCCAGAAGCATAGGCCCGCTACAGAGTGTACGCTCCTCCTCCTTCTCCTTCTTACCTATTAATCGATACATATTTTCTGATCAATCAGTGTACAGAGGTGTTTCATTTAGAATGATCTCTACTGATAGTAAAATCGATTTACACTATTTTTTTTCAATTTAGTAAACTATACTCCCTTTATTTTTTAATGTGATGCCAGGTACGAGTTTAACTATATGTTTTATTTTTTAAGATCAATTGTACTTACCAATGCTACTGGCCGGTGCTTATCAAATTTTTCTTTTTACTTTAAAACTTTTTTAAGAAATAATTTTATTCATAGACCACCGAAAAATATTTTCAGATGTGCACCTTTTAGCCACGCCAGTCAAATGACACTGTCACACCATAATCTTAGCGTGGCTACACCAGTTAGACTAACATGCTAGGATCTTGTCGCAGACGTGGAAAGACAACGCTGTCACTTTCAGCTCTAATTAGAATGACAACATTGTCTTGCCAGTGCAGATCTGAAAATATTTTTTAGCTCAGTCTATTAATAAAATTATATTTCAAAAAGTTCAAAAACTAAAAAAATGTCGTACTCTTCTATGTGCGTGCGTGCAGCCTAGTGACGTGAGCATCGATTTCCCGGCCATGGAGACCGCTATCCGTGGGCTAGCCAGGTTGGAGGAAAGCGGCGAAAGCAGGCTGAGAGCCTGGCTGCGCACGGTGATCGTGGGCTTCATCGAGTCCATTAGGTTCAACTCGGTGGCCGAAGCGGTGGGCGAGGCGCTGCTCGGGCAAAGAACTCGGCTGGATGAGCACCACCTCGCGCAGATCCGCAACTGGGGTGGCATTTCGACGGCGCTGCTCGACGCCGCCAACGACGTGGTCCAAGATCCCAACACCAACATCTTCAGGCAGTTCAACCGGTGCAGGATACACAACGCCTACGGGGCAGCCACGGCGCTCGGCCTGGTGCTTGTCACAGCCAGGGCCAATCCGCGCCTGCCCCGCGCCGCCGCCGGCGACGTCGACAAGGGCGTCGCCCTCGGGCTCACGCTGGTGGAGGTGGTGTCGGTGCGGATCCTCAACATCGACGGGGAGAGACCCGGCGACCTGTACGGGACGGTCAGGGTCGCCGACTCCTTCGGCAGCGTGGACGTGTTCAACCGGCCTAGGACCGACATTCAGTCGGTCTATCCCGGCGATGACGCCGACCTCGTGTGGCCGTCTCGCGTCGTGTCGGCCGCCGACGACTTCGTCATCGACGTCCGCCTCATGGACAGGGACAAGGACCTATCCCCGGACGACGAGGTGGCCAACGGCCAGGTGGTGTGGAACTCCCGCGAGGCCCTGCGCGGCAACCACAACGTGACGAGGAGCCAGCTGATCACGGGCAGGTACGGCAGCGCGCAGGTGTTCTACGCGGTGCTCACCAACGCCGTGGTGGCCATCGTCGACGTCCTGCTGATCAACGGCGACGGTGAGAGCATCCCCGACGTGTACGGCACCATCACCGCCGAGACCAACATGGGTGGATCCGGCGGAAGCAAGTCATCGTTACTCCAATACGACCTGTTCAAGAGGGGGGACAGGGACGACATCGGTGTGCCGGCGAACACCTACATACCACTCAAGAGGAAGGTGCTCTCCACGGTGCTGGGCTCCCCGCTCAAGGTGAATGCCGATCTGTGGGACAGAGACAGGGACCTCTCTCCTAACGACCAGATCGCCAAGGGGTCCGCGTCCTTCAACCCACGCTTCGACGGTACGGACACTGCCAGGATACGGGGCGACTATGGCGAGGTTGAGGTGCAAGTCACCTGGTCCCTCTCCGTCATCCAACCCTGAATGCTACTCTCTACGTACGTGAGCGCTAGCTAGCTCTGTATGATCGAAATGTTTGTGATGAATAAACCAAGATCTATCTATCCATGCCATGCATGGTACGATCTTGAGAGTAAAAATAATTGTACCAAGATCCGCTCTAGTGAGGCCGATCTTGATGAGGTACTGAATGCTTGTAATTTTATGCCAACTACATGCTGGGAGCTAGCATATCTTTGATCTCACAGTATAAATAATCACAATTATCCCATCAATATATGTCAATAAATAAACGAAAATGCTAGTTTTCAGTCACTTTTAAGGCCGTCCGATCGTTGTCAAGATTCGTGCTGGCTGCTTTCTTCTTTGCACTGCTTGTTTGGATTTTTTTTGCGGAACTGGACTCATTTTGGGCCTTTTTTAGGCCCGTTTCTGCTCAGAAGTTTGTCGTTTCCATCGATCTCAGTGTGTCACCGAAGGAGAGAGAGTTCGAGGACCCTGATGGCCACTCGATGGAGATCAGAGGAGAGAGCGCGAAGCTTTCCTCGGTGACGGCAATGGCCTCGGAGCTCCCTGCCCGCGAGGGCTTTGCCCTTGCTGAGGTGTTTTCCGGCATCTCCCCTACAGTCGCCGGCGGCTCGTCGGGGTCAGGGTGGTTGCTCGGCGATGCGATTTGCTTGGAGGTTTGTCCATAGGTGCAACCCCCGTTTGTCGTCGGCTGCCCACGAGCGCTCCATCTCCCTCGTGATGATGTTTGCTGTGTCACCAAGCGCTGGTTGCTGCTCGCCTCACGGTTTGTTGCTGATCCCCTTTTCTTAGATCTGTTATGTGATGGATCTGGTGGTGTTTTTTTTGCTAGATCTGGTGTTGTCAATTTTGCAATGGCCAATGGGATTGATTTTGATATGCAACAGTATCGGTTTTTAGGCAGCTCGTGATCCCCAGTGCTAAATGTTTTGTTGTGTATTGTGTACTGACACAAAAGTCAAGTTAGAGATGCGTGAGCAGTTCGTGACTACACAGACCCAATCTGGAGCCACAGATGCTGACATAAGGGATCTAGTGTTACCTCTAATATCACCGAGTTCATATTCGAGTAAGAAAACTACCCCGCCATTGACTACGTGTTGAAGATCCATGCCGCCAAGTCAACGACGACTAGATTAGTTTACCCCAAATATTATACTCGAGTGATATTGATATATAAGAGCAACACCGGCTTTGGCCAACAGCAATAAGGCTATTACCTGTCAGTTAAGGGACACGAACCTATATAAAAATCTCTGTCTTTCGTCTTTTTTATCTCAGTCTCGCGTATACCTTGGTTCCAACAATCCTCATACTCTACAAATATCGTAGTCGTGATCTATTCCGTTGACAATATAACGATCAACCAGTTGATCGGCCAATAAGTCGATGTAGCGATATTAACCGATGTCGTAGAACCGATTGGCCGATAAACCGATATAGTGATATTAGTTGATGTCGATAGGGCTTCGAACAATCGGCTATATGCCTGATATAGATTCTGACATTTACATAAATAATGATATAAAGGCAATCGTCTGATGATAATAAAATAAGATAATGAAACAAAGGAGATATCCAATGAACCAATTGGCCGATATGGATATAATAAATCAAATATCTAACAAACCAGTCAGCCGATATTATATCCGATGGTTAAAACATACATCGGTTGGAAGTCTGATGTTATTAAATCCAAATGATTAAGTAATCAATGAAACCTTTGTTGCAATCAGCTACAACCAACTTGTATATAATCCTTATAAACCAATGCAACACTTAAACAATATTTAGATAACTCATCGGCCGAAACCCTGATGAAACAATGATTGATACCTACTGACTTAAATAAATCTAACTTACAACCACAACCCTATAGGTCGAACCTAACCGATGCAGCATAAGGTTGATAGTTGCTTGATAGATTTAAACAAGTTGATATGACTGTTGGCGCAGAATTTCAACCCGCTGACGTGTCAAAGCAGGTTCCACGTTTCAACGGCGGCCTGGGAGATCTGCTTAGCTCCAGTGCAGGTCCAATGGCTTGCCTAGGTGCGTTTAGGGCGTGCCAGTTGATTTGATCTGCAATCAATAAGAATAAACAAGTAAACCATGTTAGAAAACGATGGCCGATCGGCCGATAGGCCGATGTCCGATCGTGAAAGCCTAGCCGATAAGGCAAAGCTTATATCGGCCTACTTGAGGTTATAATAAAATAAGAATAAAGTACAGCTCTAATCTCATCGGCCTTCATCATCATATTGATGTTAGCTTAAAGGCATTGGCCGATGATGGAAATAAAAGATAAATACACTAGCTAATACTTTAGTGCAAACTTATATAAATCAATCGGTCGATATAAATATACCGATCACAAAAAAATCCTGAGATTAATCCATAACAAGTATATTTATATCTGTCAATCCGTTCATATAAGTGGCAAATACATGCAAAGACATAAAGGAATCACATGTATTAGGTAAAACCGGCTGAAACCCCGTAATATTCTTAATTACGACCAAAAACAGGCTTTGAATTAGATCTCAAAACAGGACTAAGGTCGATAGCAACTCAGAGTGTGAATTGAGACTTAACACAAAGAAAATCAAGCTGTCGATCGCTTTTGGAGATGGCAGATGCATTAGATGATCTAGACAAGCAAGCTAATTCAACCATTGTCGGGAATAAACCCTAAAACGAGTTAACCGCTGGCAAGATAGAATTAGATAGCCATATCAAGATCAGCTAAAACATGATAATCAACGATCACATCATCAGGGCTTAATGTGCCTAAAACGACACATTAGCCCCGACGATGTAGATCGTCGGGTACAAGTTCTTACCTCTGCTCTAAAGAAGCAATAACTCGACGGAGTTAATCTCTTGCGAGAGTTGGCGATGCGCCGAAAGTTGTTTGTTGTATTGATGTTGAGAGAGAGTCTATGTACAAACTACCGGGATATTTATACCCGAGATTACAACATTGTCCAGATAGGACACGATTCTATCTATAACTTAACAAACAAGTCCTTATGGCGGACTCTTGCCATAGATTAGATTAATCCTACTCTAACTGCCTAATTTAAGAGATATGATTGCCTAAAACCGAGCCTTATCTCTATTTGGCAATCTCCTTGAAGCTTATCTTGAGCCCAAATCAAGCCCATGCTGACTCCATCTACTTCCTGCCTCTATCGGCCAACAGCCACATGGAATCCGTATCGACCGATACGCCTTCTCTGCAAGTGCTCCTTCCAGTCCGATACACTCATCGAGTCCGATACGAGGCTTGGTCCGACTCCAACTTGGCCCTTCTTCTCTGCTTCGGTTTTCTCTTTCTTCTCCGAGTAGATTACAAAAATCTGCTGTTAACAATGACACCGATCAAAGTGGTCATGTATTAAATTTAATCAAGACAGTAAAACTATCAAAGAGAAATTTAACACATCAGATAAGATCGGCTAACACTCCGATGAAACATTAACATAAACCTATCGGCTTAACAAGATTTAGATTATTAACAACAATCCAGTAGATCGAACCTAACCGATGCAGCACGAGATTGTATATGATAATCTAATACTCAATGAGTCGATAAATCAGTCTAATGTGATGGATATAACAAATCTATCTAAAATAACATTGTGATTGTAGAGATATATTGACTAAGTCAGAAGATCAGACCTAACCGAGATGGTTCCAACTAAAACGATGCGTCTTTAAACACAAGGTAATTAAAGATAGAATTGAGATATCAAGTAGGCAAAGATACCAACTGAACCAGAGCAATCCAAGAGATCGAAGCGATGTAACCATGAACAACACCAATGTAGCCGATACAATTGTTAGAGCCGACGGAACTTAGGACATACCCCTCCGCAGGAGATCGAAGATGATGCGGCCCCGCATCAGTTGCCAAGTTTCGTCGATAGTAAAAGAAACCTCGGAAAAGAGAGTGGCGATGCGCCGAAAGCTGTATTGATCTGAGAGATAGATTACAAGGACCCCGGGTGTACATATTTATACCCTCAGATCGATATGAATCCTGATCGGACACGTTACAAGTTTCCTAAAAATAAAAGAAAGATACAAGTCCTAATCGGACACTGGACAAAACTTTCTAAAGATAAAAGAAAAATTACTAAATACTGCATAATTAATAGATAAAATTAAACTGTCATGCCGTGGTCTTCACAATTCTTTCTTGAATTTGGTCTCTTCTGGATAAGTTTTCATCGGTTGAATGTCTCCTTTCCTTAACCTAATACACTAAAGAATCTTACCAAATCTTGACATTAATATCTTGCTAAGCAAAATTGGATTTCTCCTTAACCGGCACATATTAGACTTCCCAAAGACCATGTTCACCTTCACTTTCCATCTTAAGTTTGACTTGATATAACCCATGGCAAGATACCAAATAGGCAAATTCAAACTCACCAGGCATGAAGAGAACCTCTTTCTTCCTTGATGTCTTATGAAAGCTTCCAACATTCACGCTTTTCGTATCCGTAAACTGAATCCATTGCTTTGAATCCATGATACTTCGAGAAAATTTAGTATTGCTTTGAATCACCCGAAGAAATTACCACCATAATGCTTGCTCTTCCTCTTCAGTGACATAGATTTTATATATTTCTATCATACAATCCCCACAGATCCTGAAAATATCTTGTACTGCCAAACAGACCTATTGACTCCCTCAACGATTCTCATGCACTATTGCCCAAAACTTCTATTATTTCCACATGTACTCCGTACTTTGGTAGACACCTTTCATGAGACCTCCACGCCTTCCCAGTCAACGCTACAATCCTGGTGTTGCCTCAATCTAGATCATATCTTACGTATCGCTAAGCTCTCTGTATCCAAGATACTCCGTAACTAACAGTTTGGCTTGGACTCTTATTCCCACCTTACCAGCTTAACGCCCTTGATCCAGCTTCCCTGCACCACACAAGATCACGTTGACTGCACCCTAGCAATTACAATGCGCCTGTTCCATGCATGATGTCCACATGACTACTTTCAAGCCAAAACCTTGTCCTGTTGTCCAGTAATGGCCAATTACATGCACCACAATCATGCACCTTACCTCACGCAAACAACACCCCATGGCCTAGCTTGCCACACATGCATGTAAACATATGTAATTTGCTCGTCTATGCCTTCCTCGGTACGTCCCCACGGTTCCGACTCATCCAGCACCTCGGGCCCACGCAAGTTGCCACGGTCTTGATGCCGCCTCACATCCTGCCACATCCAACTGCGTCTCGAGCCGCTGCTCCACGTGGAAGCCGTTGTCTCCTCTCAACAAAGCCGGCCTTCATTGAACTCCGTAAGCACCTACACAACGACTACACCAAGCCGTGTTCCTTCCGCCTAGATTTCGTCACCAACAAATCCGCTCCGACCTCCGATTGACCATCCGTCAATCTAGCTGCGAGCCGAAGCCGACAAATCATCATGCCGCCTTCACAGCCACCGAACGACCCGAACGCCATATCTAGCCGTCTCCATGTTGAACGCAGCTCATCTAAAAGCCCGGGCCACCCCGTCTGGAGTGTTCGATTCCACCGACCGAGAACGCCGATCACCTCCAGCTTCAATTAACTTGAGCGTGCGGCCGCACGTCTCCCTGTTGAGAGTAGCTCACCGAAAAGTCCGGGCCACCCGCCCGAAGTGTTCGACCCACCGATTGGATCACCAATTGCTTCTGCCGCCATCAACCCGAGCACCACATCTGGTCGTCTTTCTGTTGATTGCAGCCATCGAACGGTTCAGACTGCCGTCTGAAGTGTTCGATCCACTAATCAAATTTCATTGAATGTCGTCGTGCTCCACCTTGTGCACATGTCTCTCCCTGGACATAAACCGCAAGCGGCGCGGTGTGGGGCACCTCATCACGCCTCTATCTATGGACCTCCCGCAGGCTCTGATACCACTTGTTATAAAATCGGCCCCGATAGCACATCATAGAACCAAACGCGGATGAAACGCCATAAAAGATCCAAACACGATGATGACATCAAGACACGATATTTGTTAACGAGGTTCAGCTGAAGCCTACTTCCCCGGGACACCGATTACGGACGCTTCTCCTCGATTCAGCATATTATAGCGTATCAGAGTTACAATGACTCACGGTCGAACAACACCGGCAGCTGCTCCCTCTCGCTATGCTAAGTCGCCATGCGGTTACAATAGGTCCGTCCCTCTATTTAAGAGAGATTCTAGGATAAAGTTTGACTCTTACTCTATTCCTATACCTAGTGCAACTTCAAGTCCAAAACTGTAACCGACTTTGTAAACATATTCGACGCAAACTATAACACGTTTGACACCCTTTTTCTTTTTTACAATACTAAAGGTATCAGATCCGATACCTATGATATCGTGTTGATGTCATGCTGACGTCAACATATATTAGCTATTCCATTGGAACGGTATACCGTTATGTAGTCTCTCTCTAAAAAAAATTAGATAATTAAATTTTATATATTTCTTAAGAGCAAAAAGGGTCAGAAATGGTACAACCTATACGAAAACTATGCCTAGTTGGTCGGGATTATTTTTTTTTCATTCTCATCCCTTATCGTTTCCATCGATTCCTCCTATTCACTAGCCAGTAGATTCGCGCGTTCGCGCCACAATGACCTCCCTCCCTATTAAATTAAATGTTATGATATGTAAAGTATATATATATTCTAAAAAAGTTTTTGATAATTTGACAAGAAGTTTAATTACAATCTTTTCAGCTATAATGGAAAATATTATCGTAATAACAAATAATTCACCATAATTATGTCTAGTGTGTGAAATATATTGTAAATCTTATATTAGCATGTTAAAGAAAAAATATAGAATTTATTATGTTTGTGATTTAGTTTTAATCTAACTCATTTCAGATCAAATTTTATAAATATGCTTGATTTTGTTCTGTTTTAAGTTTTGAACATCCTATTTTTAAAGCAATAATTTCTGAACCATTTGAGAATGTTGGTATTTATTAGAATCATTTGTATTATTCTAATTTACCAAGAGTGTTACTCTTTTTACATCTACTCCCTTTTTCTTTTTCTCTCTCTCATGAAGATCAGAACTGTTCAAGGGTCATTCTTCTAGATCATTTCCTTTTAATCTGGTCAGAGTTACCCATGATTTTGTTTACTCACAGTCCCAGGCCTTCTCCCAAGAAGTGTCCTGATTCTTCCAATCTTCCTTTTCTCTGCATATATCCAACCGTTCTTTTTAAATCCAACGGTTCATCTAGTCTAGCATACGTGGCTTAATGAGAGAGAATAAACATTCATCGTTCATTTAATGATGATCATTTGGGTTCGTTTGCGTTCAAGGATCGGACTATCATAGGATCATCCTATCTTAATTCCAAACCTCCCATGGTGTTTGGTTTACGCCGGTGGATGACGTCGTCCTATCGACCATTGTATCATTGTTAATCAACTGGACAGTTATTAATTTATTACTCGAGAACCATCGTGTCCGAGCTAAAAAAACGACGGACGGCGTCGTCCTGGACGATCCAATCTGCCAAGCGAACCACGCTGGATCGCCTAGCTTATCCCACCAAAAGAGGAAAATCATTCCCGCTCGTGCGGCGTATCGAAGAGGGTCGCGAGTCACGACAGGTTTACCTTATAGTTTGAAGAGGTTATCAGCCTCCCGCTTTCCACGATAAGACAATAAGATAGTTATCGTGGTAATCATTAAAAATCGTGTGAATTTTGTTTTTAAAAGTTTAAATTCAAAATTGATGGTTTCGTGGTTTGGTCGCGGTTACCGTGCGGTTTGACGCGATAACAGTGACATATTTGACAGAAAACATAAAAAAAATAAAAAAATACTAAAAAAATAAAAAACACTTAATTGTATGTAGAAATTAGGGATAATTAAAAGAATATATAGGATACTTGCAGACCTAACTTGTGAATGTAAAATACAAAAATGAAGCCCAATACTTTTTTTATATATTTCCTAAATAATTATTAGTTTTATTTGAGTTTATCTTACTCTTTTTCAAAAAATTTCTTCATTAGCTGTGATTAAAAATCAAGAACTACATTCATAATTTTTTTAATTTTTTTGAAAATTTTAAATTTGCTCAAATTTTACATAAAACCTATCGTCGGTAGTCCTTATCGTATCTGGTAATAAGCGCGGTAACCGACGATAAGAAAAAGAACCTGTCGCAACGAGTGGCTGGGGGTGCTTGACTATAGCTTTGAGGTGAACCGCGTTGCGAATCGTCCAAATCCGGGCCGTACCGAAACATCCAAGGCGGGCCCATATTGGTGGCCCGTTTAGCCCACGAGCTGCCCTGATTCGTTGTTCGCCTCGTGTGCTGTCAAGGGAGCACTCACGCGATGCAGTCCATCTCATGAACTTGAGATCCCCTTCTCTCTTCGCTGAATTCCTCTCCATCACTCCATGTCCTCCAAAAGAACTAGGCACCGTACCGTGCAGTTTGGCGATTTATGACCTTGTTCGTCAGGATTGTAATCACTATGTTGAAGTATTTGGGCTCATTCGAAATACATGATTGAAAAAACATAGAATAAAAAAATCATAGAAATATGATAGAAATATATGTGTAAAATAGATGATTGACAAACATAGGAATTCTATATAAACATGCGTTCGAATAGATCGTAGAAAAACATAGATATTTTTAAAAAAGCTCAGAATAGATTGCCTCATTACCATGCATAGGAAAAATAAAAAGCGCCCAGAGTGCATTGTTAGTTTTCATGTGGAATGGATGGCCAAGGAAATTTTCCTTCAGATTTCCTCTGATTTTCCTGCGGACGATTCCTTTGATCCGAATGCTGCTACAGTACCCCAAATCCATACGAATGCAAATCCTGTATTTTTTCTGAGTTTACCCTCCGATCGTAATAAGCCCTTAATCTACGCTCTCTATTGTAAAAGAAATACTTCTACTATAAAGTGTGTGTATTGATTACTCCCTCTGTCCCAAACTATGAGATTTTTTTACATTCTTCAATAATATACTTTGACCAGTAATTTATTTAATGTTATGTTTTCAATGAATATGAAATTAGTATTACATAAAAATATTTTAAAATATGAATCTAGTGATATAACATGCATAATACTCCCTCCATTTTAATTTGATCATCCTCTAAACAAAAGACACCAAGATCAAAAACATTAAAACATACATTATATTGAAATTAATCTTTATCGATCAAGATGTTGCATTGTTTCGTATCCAACAAAAATCAATTCACACTTTAAATGTTACATGGGTTGAACCAATAAAAATCAATCTTGATTAATTATATGCATGCATGCAGGGCATTTCACGATGCACATTTACTCTTTGCACAAATGAACAAAAGATACTTTGTTAGACGATAATTATTTTGGAAAAAACTGAAAAATCGATGATTAAATTAGGATGAAGGAAATACTTTAGAGTATAATTATTAATCAAAATTTATCGAGTTTAATTTTTTTTAAAAAGATGGTGTCATATAATTTGAATTTGGAACAAAAGGGAGTACTATCGAACACATCACAATCGGTATGCCGTGTGCGCCATCGAAACGTACAAGGTTTTGACATCTCAGTTGTCACTTGTCAGCGCCCCAAGACGGTTGACTTTGGACGGCGTGCCAGGTCCACTCCAGTTCGTCTCCCCGCGTTATTTAACCAGGCGATCGATGGGTATCTTTCTGTTTCCATGCGAGTGTTGCGTTGCAATAGTCAGCGGCCGCGCCATGAGTGAATTCTCACTGGACGCCTACAGCGACGGCGGCGACGCCGACGTCGCTGAGCCAACCTCGCCCATCCATACCCGTGCCACTCGTCCGAGCGCCAGCGGCGACGAGGTTCCCCGCTACGTCCTTCGGGTCATCCGCACCGCAGCCGCCGCCGCCGCCTCCCTGCCTCCCATCCCAGGCTACAGCCCCAGGACGTCCATCGACATGGCGTGCGCGCATAGCTGGGCGCCTTACACGGCCGTAATCCCGGCCCTCCGCTCCCTCTCCTTCCTGTCTCTCCGGGACGAACACTCTCGCGGCGTGGCGAAGCAGACAATCGCCGAGCTCTACAGCCACGCCACGCCGTTCGACGCCGGCCGCCGGTTCCCTGCCGGCGAGGTGTACGTCTGCCTGGATCGCGCCCCGCTCGCCAGCTACATCCAGAGCATCCAGAGGAACGTGACAGTGTCGGATGTGTCGTACGGGGACAAGACGAAAGCCTGCGACCACTACCTGAGCGGCGTCAGCAGCGCCATCGACGTGCTCACGCGCGACGACCACTACAATCCAGTTCTGTATGACCGCGTGGTGTTCGAGTCGGTGTTCCTCCTTACCTGGATCGAGCCATGATATTTTTAGCCTCCCAAACGCCCACTTTGCATCGAGCACGCCTTGTTTCTGTACTATGTGTCTGTGTCTGATGTAGCTACTATGCTTGATAGTCTTAATAAAACTGGCTGGCGCACTTCGACTTCGCCGTTCCTGCGAATTGACTGAGCTTTCGATTCGATAGATTCCGAGTTGTCTCACTGTTGGAAGATTTTGATTCTGGTTGCTGTGATCCTTGTCCTTGTCCGGTGGCACACTGGCTCGATTGTTTGGTTTTTTACTGTATAAACAAAATATTTGCGTGCAGGTTTTCAACTGCTCCGTGACTCTCTTGAGTCTGGTGACTTATGATGGCTCTTATCCGTGACGGTAGCACACCGAGTCGATCGTTCGGTTTCTGACTGCAAACAAAGTCGAAGCCTGTAGGTTCTCATCTGTATGGCCGCCCAATCCAATGGCGCGAGACACAACTTTCCGCAGCGTCATCCCGCGTGCCCTCGGCCAGCCAGCCACTCCTCCCTCCATCACGGCGCCCGGGCGGCGACAAATGCCACACGCTGGTGACGCGCGTTACACTGCCCGGAGATTGCCGGAGACTCGGTCAGAGCACACGCTCCTCGACTCCTCGCAATCGCGTTTCAGGCCTTACAGTCTAATTAGGCCGTCTCTCGACGTACCTAGGCACTTAGGCCCATATAACTGGCTGGAAATTGGATGGTACGATCCTATCTGACCTATATATATGGGCTAAAACTTAATTTCTGCGAGCGGGCCAATTAGAACTGACACAAATTGGACCGTCCCTCAGTGTCCGGCCTGGAAATGCCGGTCCATCGTGGTAATTAGGTCCAAGAGAACTGATGGGCATTAAATATGGGCCGAACTTATCTTCTCGTTTATGGCCCAGTCACTCAAGGCTGGACAATACCTCAAGTAGGTCCAATATCGTCACCGCGAAAAAGGGACTTGCCCTTGTAGCCTAATCAGCCATTTTAAATGCCTAATCTCTCCGTCTGGAGAGGGCCACTTCTTGATTGATGGCCCATGATTGATCTGCAGCTCGTAACGCGAGATCTCATTGCATGCGGGCTCGCCGGATTAGACAAACGCCTCGACGTCATGGCGGCGGCGCTCGGCCTGCCGACCTGACCCATCCTTAGACGGAGGGAGTAGTAGGCAGGAGCCATGACTTGACTTCCCGTACGGCAAACGGTCGTGGACTCGCGGTGGTCGCCAGGTGAGCTTCATTCTCTGTGCAACGGAAGTATGGAAGGGCTCACAGATCGAACGGATCGTCCTCGAGTTTTGAATCGTTCAGCGCTGCGCCTTCGTATGCCGGTCAACCTGTGTGCGTGGGGAAGAGAATTGGTGTTGTCCCATCCAATCTCGATCTCTGCCCAGAACAACATATAACCTCGATTTGGTTGCTGCATTTTGTTTATCTTAGAAAGTGGATCCTGATTGACTGAGATTTTCTTCAGAAAACGAGTCCACATATCTACATGTCCTTAGTAATTCCACAGACTAAACTCATTCTGGTTGCTAGATGCTAGAGCGGCGTGAGTATGCAAGTAGTACTAGCATATCTAGGTCGGTCCATACTCCATACATGCATGCTGCAAGTTTGTTCGATCGATCCATGTTTCCATGACATAATAAATTCAGACATCATCACTTTTAGCTTCCTCTTTTCCTGGCGTATCTGCAGACCGATCTGAGTTTTCCTCTTCCTTTGCAGCGTCAAGTGGCTCGCATGCAAGCAAGCAAGTCACGGATCTCTACCTCGACCAATTCAATTCCATGAACATCTTACCATCACCCATTAGCAAAATACTTGAGAGTTGAGAGTTGAGACACAGACTGCACACTAGTTAACTGGCAAGATGAACATAGGATATACAGAGAAACTTAATTAAACACTCAAACAAGTTTTTTTACTGAAAGTTCAGATCACAAAAGTCTACGTAAACTACTACTAGAACTTGTTCGGCCACATTTTTATACAAGCACGCCGCTTAGAACAAGTAGACACGGCTCAACTGAAGACTGAAGACGACGATCGAAGCAGGCTGCCTAGTGATGGTGCCCTCCATTGCCGCCGCTGCCTTCTCTCGGATTGCCCGGAGGCTTCGGCCTTAGCCGCGCTGCCCGCACCCGAGTGGTCGCCTCCTGCATGTAGAAATACTACACCAATTTCATTTCATATGTTAGAATTAACTGAATATTACGAAATGCTTTGCAGAAACTGAAGACCAATCTACTTACACTGCTCTTCATGTCCTCCTCTTCTCCTTCTTGAGACGGATCGGCAGCTGCAGGTTCAGGTTCAGGAACAGGAACAGCGCTTGCCTTTGGGTCGCAGAAAGAATCGCTGAGGCCAAGGCAGCAGGCGCAGACCCGGGCTATGTACTGCAGCAGCGAGCAAGGGTGCGCGAAGAATGACGGCGCCGCCACCGCCGTCGCGGTGGCCTCCTCAGAGCCCTCCTTTTCTTCTTCCCCCTCCTTGCGCTGGTCCACCGAGGATGATTCTTCAGACTTGTCCTGCTCCTTATCTTCGTCTTCGCACCGATCCGATGCTGGTTCTTGGAATCGGTTCCCCTCCTTTTCCTCGACTTGATCCATTGTCGCTCGCTGTGGCCGGCTGCGGCTGGCTGCTCTAGATGCTCGTAGCTTCTGGAGAGAGCGGCGGCCGGCGTCGTCTTGGCGAGAGCTACTGTTTCGCTTTCGTTTCAACTTTTTTCTGCGCTCTCTTTCGTGAGGATGCTGTTGATGCGTTCAAGGGTATTTACTCCTCTCTGTTACTCTCTGGCCGATTCATTCGGAAATGAGCCGTATTTATTGCCGCGGAGCTGGAACAGATCGAGGATGAAAATGTTGCCAAGAATGCCCCCAATTTGACGCGATTGATCCAGCTGGTAGAATTACTATTTAGACACAGTATTTTCGTTGACGAAGAATGTGATAAAAGTGTAAAACGGCGTATCTGCAGGATAGGGATATGAGATAGGAGCGTCATTTTCGTAAAATCGTGAATATTGGGGGTGTTTTCACATAACATATATGAAGGATAGAATATAAAAATCAAGCGTATCAGAAAAGGGCTGAATAAACATCAAAAATCAATTTGTTTTTGAATTAAAGAAACATCTGACCTAATGAAGTCCGAACCGTACAGTGTGGAGATGCCGGTCCGTCCGATTCGATGCCCTCGGTCCGTCTGACGTTAAATCGCCGGACTGTCTGCTTGTGCAGCCGCTTGTTCAATGCCGTCGGACCGTCCACCCCGCCGGACCGTCGAAACACATAAAAACACGACTTGATAAAACTCTTAAAAATAGATTACAAGATATGTTTACAAAGCATATCTAAAAATAAATCAAAAAAGTAGTACCAGACATGATTTGATAAAGAAATAAATCAAAAAAGTTTAAAGCAATAAAGAGGAGATTAATAATTGTCAGGAGTATATTATCACGACACCACCAAATTTCGTCACACTGTAGTAAAGTCTAAAATCAGACCACAAAATCTGCGAGTTGCAAACCCAAATGTTCAATCAATGGCGTCGAATAATCCTCCCAAACGTTCCGATTCACAACAGGTAAATTATTTATTAATTATTCTTTAATTCTTAATCCAAATTTAAGTTTATTTTCTTAATCATATTTGTACAAGGAGTCTTCTATTTTTTATTCCAAATTTCAAATAAATTTAGTTGGACTCTATTTTATCTTTTTTATTAACAATTTAATCCTACCAAGGAACTATCTGACTATTATGTTTCACTCTTCATACACACATGGAAATATAACGAACTATTATTGCCAGATTTTCAGATCAGTATCACTCTCGACATTATTTATTTGAAATAAAATATATTTAGACATACAATGCTAACCTTAATCATTTACATACAGGATGACAATGAATTAAGGAAGCATTTTTTCGCACAGCTATTGGCGTTCCAAGAGAATGAATGTGAAAGGAATATGCCTGATGGTATGCGAGACTTACTAAAATGTATCACTGATAATTTAAGTTAAAAATAGTTGTTATATTCTAAGTAGTTCTACATTTGTAAGAGCAACTTCATAAAAACATGCTTTAATCAGTGTGTCTGAAAGAATACCTATCTGTCTACTACTAATGTTATACAAGTATGTATTTGTCTCTATGTGCTGAACTGCTATTGTTTTCTATTTCACCAAAAAATATCACACGAAAGCATCGGCATTCGACCAATATAGAGTAACAGGACAAGTTTTTAATGAATATAGTTACACTTCTCCACCTAGACATGTGCTCTTGGTTGATCCACTCAAACCAAACTAATCAAATAAACTATGGTCCGATCTAATTATTCTAACAAAAAAAAAGCCAAAGCTCATATCAGCTTAAAAAAAACTCACCAGTTCAGGCATCTTGACTGTGGCTTCCGAGACAACCTCAGATGACATCTCCCCTCCATCCAAACCACCGTCTCTGCCTCCAATCCGCTCAACAACCCGCTCCTCCCCTACAACATAGAGCAGATGGATAGTGTGCTACCTAACCACAGACTGATCAACATGTTCAAGAATATACTATTTTTCACATTCGCTTGAGTATAATGATTACAAACATATGATTTTGTCAAAACATGTGTGACCGAATCAAAGATGATGAAATACTACACATTTTCCCAAACTCAATTCTTCAAGCAATGTATGTCTAAAAGACTAAAATATCCGTATAACAGCTTAATCGATCCTGAAGATGTTGGTCTGAGAAACAAATTACACAAGTTCCGAAAGAAGAAAAGTGAATATGAACTACTCGACAGACATGATATGCTCAAATTATTCTTTAGATGCACTGACTTTGTAACAAGATATGACCTTGTGTGGCAACTAATGAAATCGATTTTCAGTATAAAAGCTTCAGATCCATATAGTTTAAATGAGTTTAATAAAAACACACTCAACGTGGCATTGATACAACACATAATGATTGATATACGATGGTTGGCATATGCAGAGAGCAGAACAATTTTATCCATGCCAAATATACTAAAATTTTATCATATGCCATATATAAATTAATATTAGCACAAAGACACGTCATTCATAACAATTTTATCCATGCCAAATATACTAAAATCAATCATTGTTCTTAAAAGCATCATTAAAGACACAAACAGGCACCTTCAGGAACGATAGAGGCAGGGGTATTTTGGTCCGGGGAAAAAATAAAATAGAGCAAAAACATTTGTATTAATAAAAAGAACGAAATGGCATTTTGGTGAACGCCTCTTAGTTTAGGATGTCATTTTAGCGTACCCGTTTGAAGCGATGGCATTCCAGCGAAACCACTCTTTTGTGATGGTATAATCCCAATTTTGTCATTTTTTTCATGTTTATCCATTAATATTTCACCTCAAATACAATTTGTAAATCGAAAACAATCCTCACTCATGCAAAAATAATAACATTGATTTTACAATTTGTTAAACTCAACACGTTTTCTTCACGTAGCAACGCACAAGCATATTCCTACAAATAAAAGTACATTGAGTTAAAAAAAATTCCACATCCGTCAATCGTACCAATTTTTATCTGTCGCCTTCTGTGTATGAGCAAAAGGGTTAAATATATGTAATTCTAAAAGCTCACCCAAAATCGCTCGCATATTGAGATAGTGATTTCATATCGTTTCTTTGTTATTTTTCATCAACTGAATGTCATCAAATGTGTATTTTCTTATGACTAAGTTTAAACAAACATGGTCCATTGGCTCACCCTCTTTTAGTATTTATTTGAGTTTTTGAAGACTTAAGCTAATAGAGTATGGTTTTGAGCTTTGAACCCAAATTTTCATGTAAAATAATAAAATGAGGGGAAAATTCTGCAAATATAGAGCAGATTAATTGTCTAAAAACAAACAATTTTTTAACAGATTAGATGTCTAAAACATACAAAAATTTTCGGTCACCGTAAACACTCCATAATCACCCCGTGCAACGCACGAACATTTTAACCGGTAGAAATAAAATAAAAGTAAAACTCCTAATTTCACTAAACTCTATCCCCTCAATTTCTAAAATCCATTATAATTTCCAAAATTAAATCCTTCTCTGCAAAACTGGAAACCAACACAACCGTTTCGGACTCGCTCTCATCCTGCGCTCGCTCCTGACCAGCTTCCTGGCCGAGCCGAGCCGCCTGTTGCATAGGCCCAGCTAGCTAGATGTACCGTACGCACATGCATGCACATCACGCTATTGTAGCAGCCTCCCCCACCAGTCGCGCACCTCCCACACCCTACCCAAAAATTTGCTGATATATACATGCAAACATACGTGGCGATATGTGTAAAAGTAGTTAACGCCATGTTACATTCACATCGTGTTTAATCTACAGCTAATTATGTATGTTTAACAAGTATGATTAACTAATCCCAAATCAAAAACAGCACAGGTCTTACCTTTTCTCTTTCTCCTCGTACAATACTATTCTTTGTTAATGTCTTTACTGTGATGATAACATTCATCTTTTTTTCCTTTCCTAGTATATTATTACATGTTATTAAATGTTATTAATGTTTACTTACCTCCGTCCCAAAGTATAATAACTTATGATTGTTTTTTATATAATCTAGGATAACGAATCTACAAAGTTTGTTATATTTTTTGACGGGTGAAACAATAATCATATGTATTGATACTACATCATTAGATGGCTAACACTTCAAATTTCTAAAATATATTGATAGTTTGCTCCTCCTATCAAGATTTTTTTCTGGTTGGTTGCCTATTTATCTAGATTTTTAGCACTTATTCATAGCACTAAATTGAAATAAATAAGTATACGCAATATAGCTATCTACCTATTTTTTGTGTTATCATATTTTTTTATATTAAAAGTTACATGTAATTTGAAACTACTATTTATAATGATGATCACTTGTCAAGTTGAACCCCTTATATTTAAATCCTGGCGTCTTCACTAACCGCACATCTCTCTCCTTTTTCTCTCAACCAATTTCTCCGTGACTTCTCTGGCGCTTGCACATCAACCTGTGAAGCCCATCATAAACGCCTTCTTCACACGGTGTCTATCCATCATGTATTACTTGTATTTAACTTCGTTACTTAGCATCCTTGATCATGTGGATCTTAACTTTTTTCTAAGCCTAGTTCTGATTTCATCGTTGATCGAAATTGACCTTCAATTATCTTGACTCTAGTCCAACCTTGTCACATGCTATCCCGATCATGTCAAATCTCAGCTTCTCTCTAAGCTTAGTATCGGTCCTTATCACCATTGATTAAGATTGACTTCAAGTCACCTAAACAGAATCAAACAAAACAATCTTTTTTGGATATAGATATTATAACTTAACTCACATTAGTCATCTACACTCACACCAACATCTATATATATTTTTAAATCAATTTCATTAAATATATCATTTACAAAACTAATTATTCACCATAAAATATTAATTATGACAATAATTTTACAGTATCAGCATATCTGCAAGCAGATTACTCATCAGTTGCAGTGGTTCTTGAAGAAGGTACAAGAGCCAGTAATTAATATCTGCCACTTAGCTATGCTATTATCAGTAGAAACTAGGGCTAGTCTTTGTAACTACTACTAACCAGCAAGTGAGTAATGAGCCCTTCGCCGGTGCAGCTGGAAGGCACACCTGCTACTGCAACGCGAAAACTGAACAGGAATGTTGATGCGGACAAATACTGGAGCAGTTAATAACCTGCACAGCGTCTCTGCCTGGTCGCTCACCAAGGCTGCTGCGAGGCATTCAAGGATATCTATGAATCTGTCATCCCAGCTCACCTACCAGCCGGATTCCATTTCAGCTGGCCGGCAATAACCCACGTCATGACGATCTCGTCTTCTTTTTGAAAGAAGACACAAAAAGAAGACGATCTCGTCTTCTTCAGACTGGTACTAACCGGTAATTAATTTCCTCTTGTTTTTACGGAGTTGGGTGGGGTGATCAAATCACGGATGAATTTTGTAATGGTTGTGTCTATAACCTTTTTTAGTCTATCCTAGCTATATACCACGTCGGTAAAAAATTAATTCTAGTTACGAATCTAGGCATGTATTTAGATTTGTGGCTAAAATTAGATTTTTTTTAACTAAGTAGTACTGCTTTTCAGAACATTTTAGACATCAGCGTAATCTTTAAAATCATCTCCCAATTTCTATTGCAATATGTTTTTAAAATGATACAGTATTACGAAAAAAAGTATTTTTTTTGTCAATCTACACCTGCGAATTTCATACATCCTAATTAAAAATATTTAAAAGATATTGACACTTTTTATATTAACAAAAGCATGTCTAAAACGTTATGTTATGTTTTCATGATCGGGGTAAGGCTGTGTTTCCCGCACAAAAAACGAGGTCGTATATTAACATGTGATTAATTAAGTATTAGTTTAAAAAATTAAAAAAATATATTAATATAATTTTTTAAAGTAACCTTTTTTAGAAAACTTTTAAAAAAATGTATAGTTGAGTAGTTTGAAAAACGTGCTTGCGAAAAATGAAAAAGATGAGTTAAAAAAAAGAGGAAAAACACAGTCTAAGTATACTGAGCACTTAATTTTCTTCTCGATTGGAACATTGCTACTCGAAAACTGCAGCGCACATGCATGGCACATCAAGAACATCTAATAGTTTCATTGAAAAAAAATAGAGAAGAAGAAACGAAAGCTAATAGCTCGTGTGCAACTCGTGGTCACCGCTCGTGGGCGGATAATCCATTAAAATTTCATATAATTAAAAAATTTGAGATAAATTTTTTGTAATAAATATTAGTTATAGTAAAGTTTGTTTGGGCTCTAAAATATTTTTAGATCTCTTCCATGGCTTCATTTGGAAAACGTCGAAGGTGACAGCGGTGTGTCGTGTGTGTAGACTAACGTGAACTTGAGGCGCATAATTAAGATGATCTTTGCCTCTTTGCCCGGAGGGAGCTGGCGAGTGATGACCTACTTATGCGGTCTCAGGCTCTCCGCTGGTTGTTACCCAGATCGGTCAGCATCTCCTCTTAATTATTGTTTAACGAACACTGGGATTCTGTAATCTAATGTAATGTTCTTATCCTTCCGAGCAGACAGTGTTTGTCCGGGTTTACTTGTCGAGTTCCCTGGCTGAAGAATCTGGAGTACAGGTCTACAAGATCGATGTAAGCATGCTAGCTACCTGAAATTGATATCTGATCGAGAATGTTGTCAGCAAGATCTCTAGTTTTTGCCCTGATAATGGATAGGCGAGAGACATGCATCGTTACATTTAGAAGCAGCTAAAGAAGGTTACAATAATGTCTAACAACATATAATATAACTACCATGGATGATAGGCGGGAACAAAGCCATGGCCATTTGCGAAATTAGTAATCACCATACTTGAGTTTCATGCAAAAAGAAGGCATGACCAAGTTCTTTTCAACAGCTCGATCGAAATGGCAACTAACTTATTTTCTGTTACCACACATTTTTCAAACATTTAGTATGTTTTATAAAAAAAAAACTTATATACAAGTTTTTTAGAAAATTTTTAAATATATAATAGTTAATATATAATTAATCATATGCTAATTATTCTTCCTTTTTCAAGAACAGCTCCAGCCGAACTGTACATTCGAACTGGGCCTAATAGATGAGTTTGCAAGACCCTATCACGAATACGACCTCTCAAATCTTTTTCCCGTATTAATTCAAGCTCATCACTGATTTGATAAGATGGCAGTGCAGCTGCACCAGAGACAGTACTAACCTCGTCCTGTCCTGCCAAAGTCACGAATTAATGATCACGTTGCCGTCTGCAATCTGCAATTCTGCACCATCCAAGCCTACTGCCGGATTGAGATTTGAAGCAAAAGATTGTGAAAGTTAGGCTGCCGAATCGCCTATTCCCCTCCGGATTGGGCTGATACAGCGATATCGATTGGTCCTAAGCTTTCACCCCTATGATGGGCTCTAATTCTAAAGCCCATCAGACGCAGCAGATGCAGATCTGAACCGCAAAAACAGCAACTCCACCGCACGCGCAACTGCATCGCCGAACCGGTCTCCGTGCCGGCTGTTTTGGCGCCAGTTGCTGCCCGCCAACCACGCCAACCAGCTCGCCAAACTGCCAAACCAACCTCGCTTCGCCGCGAGCTCCAACTTCACCCGCATCAAAAGCGCCTCTCCCCTCGCCTTCTCCCGATGGGCATGCATCACGAGACACGTACACACAGCCCCCGCGATCCATCGCGACGCCGAGGGAGCGAGCAGCGCCGGCGGCAACTCCGGTAGCTCGCTCGCTTCCCCGGCCGGCCTCCGTGAGATGGCTGATCATGCCGTGGTGGACGGTTCACGAAGGATGAGACCGGCGTCCCTGTCGTCGTCGGTGGACGGCGCCGACGACGACGACGCCGTCAGCAAGAAGCCGATCCTGCGGATGGCGGGACGAGCGCTGGAGGCGCTGCCGATGCGGCGGAGACCGGGGAGGCTGTCGCGGCCGGCGAGGATGTTCCACACCATGTGCCGGTCGCTCCCGGTGCTGACGCCGCGGTGCGGGCGGCTGCAGCCCGGGGCGTGCCGGATCGCGGCGCCGTCGCGGTTGTCCCCTTCGGACTCCCTGATGTCGAAGCTCGTGGCGTCCTCCTCCGGCGCCGGGACGTCACGCCGGCGCATGACGGGGACGCTGTTCGGCTACCGCGACGGCCGCATCGCGCTGTCCCTGCAGGAGAACCCGCGGTGCCAGCCGACGCTCGTGGTGGAGCTGGCGCTCCCGACGCACGCGCTGCTTCGCGACCTCGGCACCACCGCCGGCGCGCGCATTGTGCTGGAGAGCGAGAAGCGCGCGACGGACGGCAGCGACGGCGCCAGCTCGAGGCGCGAGCAACAGGACGGGTGGGTACTCGAGGAGTCCATGTGGACCATGTCCTGCAACGGCAAGAAGGTGGGATACGCGGTGCGGCGAGATCCGACCGACGACGACATCGCCGTGCTGGAGACTCTATGGGCGGTGTCCATGGGTGGCGGCGTGCTCCCGGGTATCTCGGACATGGACGGGCAAGACGGCGAGATGGCGTACATGCGTGGGTGCTTCGAGCACATCATCGGCTCCAGGAACTCGGAGTCGCTCTACATGATCAGCCCGCACGGCGCCGACTGCCCGGAGCTCGCCGTATTCTTCGTGAGGCTATGAAATATACCACGCGCGTGCATGGCCGTCTCTGTTTTTTTTTTAATCTCTTGCTACCTCCGGCCACAAATACACATTTGAAAATTTAACTGTTAACATCTCAAAATACTAAGTAAAAAAACGTAAAATTGAGAATTTATAAGTTTGTCATGAAAATCACACGATCACTGAAATTGAAACATCTTTAACAACTCGAGACACCCGAAAAAATCGGATCACCCAACAGTCAACCCACCAGTACACGTTTGAGGGGAGATATTGCAATAATCTCCATTTGATAGAAAATCGAAGCCCCCCATCTTGCAGATTTTGGACCCTACGATCCACTCTGAGATTCGTACACTATGACATTTTTTGTCCTAATCTGATGAGCCCGTTGATCTCCAATGATTGCAGTGGTGATGACCTCGAGTTAGGTATTAGGGTGTAGTTGTATGTGTGATGCGGCAGCAAAACTTGCGGTGGGGAACCACTAAAGACGAGGAAGATGGTGAGGCAGGAAAACCACCTCGTCATCGCTGCCGGCTTGAGGTGCATAGAGGCAGGGAGGCTAGAGGGGAAGGTCTGATGAGGCTAACCAGTAGTGCGGTGGAGCAATGGTGGTGGAGGAGGGGGTTGAGCAGAAGAGGCGGTGGAGAAGTGGCGATGCTAAGAGGAGGAAAGAGAGGAGGGGTTTAGGTTGAGGGTACTACACGAATCTTAAAGCCACCCTAGATATTTTGGGAGTTTTCTGACATGTCAAATATGAATTCAGATATGGCAATTGTTCAAACTTTTATCCTTCATGCAACAAAGCCACAAAGCCAGAGGGGTGGATTTGCCTACAGTATCAGGCAGCACCGATCATTTTTGACAAAACCTATTTGTCGAAGGAACGGGAACTGGGGTACCCTCTCTCTTGGGGCATCGAAGTACAAGGTCTATATCTTGAAAAGACGTACAAGATCTACATCTTCAAGGAACGTACAAGATCTACATCTTCAAGAGACATGCAAGGACCTCACTTCCGGACAGTGCCATTATGAACCCTTTCATCCTCGACATCTTCAAGTGCCTCGGGGATGTGGCGTCCCTGGACCGGCAATCACCCCAAAACGGGGCTCGACGTCTTCGAGTCCGGGGCAAGGGCCCAGGTGTTCTTTGCGTCCCGGGTAAGGGCTCGAGCATGTCCCCTGCCTCAAGTGCTCAGCGGCATGCATGGTCGTCTCGAGGAAGTTGACTAGGCGAGGAAGTTAGCCAACCACTCCCACGCATTAATGGTGATGTGACGTGTATCTACCATGCATCCCGTCTAGGACGTGGGAGCGTGGGGGCACCTGTACAGGCCCATGAACAATGGAAGACGTGCGCCTTGTTGACTATTGGTGTACTTCCTCCGTCATCTGACGAGTGGAACATTTCCCTGTTCGGATCGAAAGATTTCGACAAGATCAACCTTACCGAGTTTAATGGAGTAGGTCTCACTCCCTAATCAAGATATTGGCACTGGATTCCTCTTGGGCTATAAAAGAAGGATCCAGACCAATGGATAGATGGTTCGATTCCTACTGGCAAAAAGCATTATAATTTGAGCTCAAGCTCCTCGGTTGTAACTCATTCATCACCCATAGTCTCCACACAGGAGTATGGTATTATGCACCTGTACAGCCCAAACTGTATAACCCCCTATGTTCATTGATCTTGTGTCCGGGATCCGGACTAAAACCAGCCCCTTGGCTGAAACTCTAAGAGGGAGCGCTCACTTCTCCGCTAAAGGAGTTTCACACTCCGACACCTATGATTAAACTGCTCGTTTATATAGGATAATATTATAGCTTAAGCATAATTCCTCCGTCTCAAATTATAGGGCGCCCCCTTTTTAAAATCAAAGTCAGTAACTTTTGACTAATGATCATAGTAATCATATCTATGCTAAGTATTATGGATGTTATATCATTAGATTTATATTTTAAAATACTTTCATGTGATACTAATTTAATATTCATTAAAAACATAACATGGAATAAATTAACGGTCAAAGTATGTCACTAGAGACCATGTAAAAAAATATAGCTAGCTCTCATAATATAGGACGGAGGGAGGGAGTAGTATGCTGGGACACCGATATTTATATAGGACCAATGACTCAATTTTCTGGATCCACACAAAGTTCTATCATATTATCCCATTATGATGCAAAACTCTGTGCACCTTAATATAACCGGTGGTGTATGAAGCTTGTACCACCTTTTTTTCTGATTAATATACAGATTTTATCCCGATTTCTGTTAGAATGTTTTTCAGACTAATAAACCATATATTTTGTATAAAAAGTTTATATAAAAGTTGTTTAAAAATATTAGATAAATTTATCCTTTAAATTTGTGATAATTAAATAATTAGTTATACGCTAGTGTCTTTATTATTTTCCACTTTATTTTTATGTTCAGAAACGAGAACACAACTGATCATATGAGCCTCGCGCATGGCTCCCTGGCTCCCCACATCGTTCGCCGTTGACACGTAACCTGAAGGCTCCAGCTACATCTGCAGATGCAGAGGCCAAAAGACAGCAGCTATAGCTGCCCCTGCTCATCTGCTGCAAATGACGCATGGGCTAGCTACCTAGCTCGCATGCATGCATGCATGCATGGCGTATACTGAATACTGATACGGTCACTGGCGCACACATAATACTGGCTGGTGTACAGTGCCGCGCGCTTTTGGTCAGTGCTTTACTACATTTTACAACGTCACGCAGTTCCATAAACTAGAATATCCCCAGCAATAACACAACCAGACGGGACACAGGAGCACATACAGCTAGGGGTGAAATTAACGAGAGAAACAGCGCTTCGTCTCGACGACTGCGCAGTTAGCGGCGAAGGGCTTTTTTATTTCACTGCGATTTGTTAGTGTTTCTCTGCTTGACTGGCTTGGATATTATGCAAGCTTAATTTGCAAGCTTTCTCAGAAAGCGTAAACGCGACGTGCTATGCACTAGCTACGGCAAAGTTAAGTTGCCGGCCGCTGCCCCTGTCTCCTTGTCTGTCTGCCGGGCCGGCCGTACCTTGCAAAGTGCAAGAAGCTAGCATCCCATCCATCCATGCAGGACTCACACGGGTGATCGATGCAGCTAAAAAAAAATGTCAAAAGCTTCTCCAGATTTTCCTTCGTGATGCTGACGGCCGGTAAAGCGTATTTCAAGACATCGATCTCACATCTCTCGTGGAGTACGTATATACATGCATCATGCAGACGAATGGCCTGCACATGAAGGCATATCTTAATTTGCAAATTGTAACATCACATATGCACATATGTAGCAGGCTAGCAGCTGCCGGTTTTGCTGTGTAATTAATCACACTAGGGTTAATTAATCAAGTGGATTACGTTGGGCGAGGAGAGATTAATGTATATGATGTGCCGCATCTTGCACTGAAGTTGAGGTTTTCATGGAACAAGCGCTGGAGAGATTCTTGGGTCTTTTCTGGGCGTCAAAAGGACAAGCCCTTTGCTGCTCTGCATCCATGATATCTCCCTACGAGCCAGAGCTCAGGGCATGGCAATATGGCATGGCAGCGCCCATGCTCCTGCAGGGGGCTAGCTAGAGAGAAAACGACGAGATAGCTATAGCTAGCCATGCATGCAACTTCACCTGCTTAAACTAACCCATAACTCTTCTGCCTGCGTGTGTGCTGCAAAGCCGGCTATAAAATCAGTTGCAACTCCAGTGCGAGACCCCTTGGGCGACCAGAGAGGGAAAGGTTTCCTGGTACCTCCTGGTCTCCTCTCTTCTATATCCAAGTTTGAGAAGACCAGAGATATATATGCTTGCTTATATCATGAGTTTATGCGCACGCATGGATATCTAGCTCTATTACTGCATGCATGGGTGGTTAATTAAGTAGGGGGCAGCCTCGATCCTGATTGATGTTTTGAACGACTGGTAATAATCTCAATCTCACACAGTTCTTGATTAACTATTCAGTTCCTGCGCCTGTTGTTCGTTAGTCTTGCTAGCAAACATGCATGACTTTGGCTTATGGTTTTCAGGTTATGTCTTTCACTTCATGCATGCGCGCGTACGTCTTTGTGAAGGATATATATAAGTTTCAGGAGATGAAGTGTGCTGACTACTGTTCAGGCAGCTAGCGGCCGGAGCCATGCACATTGCGGATCGAGGCCGGCGAGCAGCATTGTTGCCGGCTGGAGAGCGGCCGGCCATCACGCGGTGAACCAAGCTAGGATAGAAGAAGAAAAAATGGGTCATGTGGCAAGCAGCTTCTGTTTATTTATCTTTCGTTTGTTCATGCTGTTTGATTGTTCTCTACTTTAATTTGTACCCAGTTCCTTTTGTAGTTGCAGGCTACGTACTCTGCAGTGTTGAACTCGATCTATATATGGAACTTCGTTTAATTACGACCTCCATCTGATCTGTGTCTAATGTGTCCTTCATAAGAGAAAATTTTATAGTTTTTAAGAGGTATCAAAACTTTTTTGGTACAAATTTTCATGTCTCCTAATACTGGTGGTATCGAAAGGTATTAAATTTTACACTAGGAAAAAATGATATCTCCCAATAACTTATCAAGAGCTATAAAATTGATCACTCCTTATGAAGTTTCTTATCTCGGTTGGATAATTATTGTGTGTCTTTGTTTCTTTCTTCATCAGATTACTCTATGAGCATATGCTTATGTCTCTAGATCTTTTAGTACACACTGAAAAACTCAACGCATATGAATTAATGCATAGTTCCCCCAATTGTATTAGTAGTTGCAAGCTGTGAAGCTACCGAAATTTGTAGAGCCAGTTCTTAATTATAAATGTGTGTATATGCATCACATTCTAGAGAAGATATTGCATCCAGGGACACACGTTTTTTTTTCTCGAAAAGCCGAATGCACGGCAATGAATCTCATAGTGCAATGTCACTTGATGTGACGCCGCTTCATGTACAACAACTGCCTTACGGTCAGAGCAGCTGATTTGATTTTTCTTTCGTGGAATAGAAAATTCATGTACTTTCTTCATCCAAAAAACAATCTACATGAGAATATGAATATTTTTTATTTAGGTTAGCTTTTTTTTTTTGGGGACAGAGAGATTTCGGTACGTACTCCGTGGTACGTACATGATCGATTCAGATACCCAATCTGTATACGTACTGACATGAAATGAGCTGTGTACCATGCGTTTCTTTTCAGAAAAAGTATAGTAGCCTATCGGATTTTTTTAATTCGGCCCATCAGACGGCCTAACCATGGACGGCCCAGATCTCAGCCGATCAAGCCTACGTTCCATGGGCTATTAGGCCGTAGCCCATAGATGTCACAGCCGTTGGCCTGGAGGATTGCTCCCCATTAATTTTGCGAATTTTTTTTATTTTTTATTTTATTTATTAAAATATTTACAAAAATAATTTTCTATTTCAAAGATTTTTGAAATTTTAAAAAATTCTTCGCCTAACGGCCGGTCAACGGGGGGAGAAAAAATTTGCAGGCAGCCCCCTTGTTGTCCTCCCAAAGTACGATTTTTTATTGTAGGGGGCCGTCTGCAAAATGGCTGAAAGAGCGGCCTGACATTTTTTCAGGCGGCCTCCTTGTTGCTCTCCCAAAGGACGATTTTATACTGTGCGGGGGGCCGCCTACTTAAAGGGCGATGGCCTGGCGTTTTTGTTGGCGGCCCCCTTGCGCCCTTCCAAAGGGTGATTTTACACTGTGCGAGGGTGGCAAGGGGGCCGCCTGCAAAAAAGTCAGGCCGCTCTCCTAGCCCTTTTGCAGGCGGCCCCTCACACAATGAAAAATCGCTCTCTGAGAGGGCGGCAAGGAGGCCGCCTACAAAATACCTCTCCTCGTTGATCGACCGTTAGGCGAGGACTAACGGTCATCTGTCACGTCAGAAAAATCGTCCTCTGAAAGAGCGAATTTTAAAATCGCCCTTCCAAAAAGCGATGAGCGACTATATTTGTAAATTTTTAAAATAAAAAATTATTTTTAAAATATTTTAATAAATAAAATAAAAAAAATCTTAATTTTGCCGTCGCCACCTATTCCGGTGATCGGGGGCTCTTTGTTTATTTTTTCTCTTTTTTCGCAGAGGTAAGTACATGCATGCATAGGAAAATCGATCATCAATTCATCATCATCTCAGACAATTATTCCAGTCGTTTTAATAGCCTGGATCGATCTGTGCTAGTACAAAAGAAAAACATAATTACAATGCTTTCTTTTCCAAACTATTATTGTACTTTTATTGGACCAAAAAAAAAGAAAGCACTCCGGCCGGGTCGGTTGAGGGTGACCTGACCTATAAGCCATCACCTTTGTTTTAGAAAAGGAACACGCATCATTGGCATTTTTTTTTAAAAAAAAATCCAGTTTCGATCTAGAAGCTCACAGTTTCTTTTCTAAAATTTCCCGATTTCTTGAATAAAAAATGATGAGGTGTTCTAACTCAGTTGAGAGTTCGGGAGGAAAAGGAACAGTGAGTGGGCCCCGGCCCAATCCGCCCTGAACTTTTCGGACCAGTCCATGGGCTGTGTTTTTCCCGGCGGGAGAAACGCATGTACGCATGTGTCACACGTGAGGAATCGCGAAGATTCCTAGCTGTCCGAGGCAGCTGTGACCAACGGCAATAGGATGTTGCTCATGTGACCCCAAAGATCCGGGGAGACATGAGTGCTACTGCTGCAACAAATTAACAATGCGATTTTGCCAACTACTTGTGATCCCATGCAATCGATTTTTCATGGGACCATAGAATTAGCAGAGCGCATGCATAGATCGGCATGATGTGGATCAGAAAAATGCAGACCACGCGCAGCAACTATGCTATTCTTCCGGTGAAAGCTGACGCATTTGGTGACCGGACACACGATAGCTCGCTGTGTATAAATGGGGCTCTTGGTCATCGATCCAGGCATATCCTTGCCGCACACCAAAGCAGGCAAAGCAGCGAGCAAGCTACTGTGAGCTCAGCAAAACACTCCATTTTGTGAGCTCCAGATCGAAGCAACCAAGCTAGCTAATTACTCCCATGGCCAACTTCGCTGCACAGCTCAAGGACAGGTTCCTCGGCCTCGTCGAGCGAGTCGCCGGCTGCAGCCGCGCCGCAGGTGACAAGGACGTCAAGCGACCCACCACGCTGTCGACTGTGCAGGTAGGAATGCATACTGCGCAAATCTACTAGAGCTATATTTTGTGCACAGCTGACAGAATTCCATTACTTTTGCAGCGCGTAGAGATTAGATCAAGAGACCCTGATGTGTCTGGAGGAGTAAAGCCACCGAGCAATTGATCAACGCTGCTGGTATTCTTCATGCGTGCAGTACTGCTTCCTCTGCACTGAGACGATCGATTTGATGGTGTTGCTTTGCCTTGGTGGTTTTCTGAATATGAACTTATGAAGTATAGTAGCGTTGATGCGTTGGACAGTGCGAGTACCCTATATATTACTCTTCGCTTTGTAATTAGACTTGGTGATTTTTTGTCACTGGTTCCTTTTGTAACTCCAGGAATGCACGAGTGTGTGTGCTGTTTCGTTGTAACGTCCATGATTGAGGCAATAATTTGAATGAAATTGTTTTCCCTACCGAGACGTGAAAGTATATAAAATTTCCGAGGCCACGAGCATCAGAAAATGTATGATCCATTTCATCTCCAGAAGAATGACCGACTGAATAATAATGAAATTAAATTGGGGGCAACATACGACTAGGCTGCTCTGGTCCTGGAGATGAACCGAGCTTGACAACTCGGATGTTGGGGACATGGTGAGCAACGTTGTGGACAGCGGCGTAGATAAGGGTGTGGGGTCTCCTCGCCTGACCGAATCTCTTCCCTCATTGGGAGCTCCTACCCTCCAATGGCTAGTCTGCTTTCAGACCCTGATCGTGGGAGGTCCATGGTAGGGGAGGTGTCGATCTGGCTGTAGGATTCTGCCTGATGGGGGATGGGTGCAGTGGCGGAGCCAGCGGTACTGTTAAGTCTGAGTGAGTAATAGTATTTTTTGATGATCGACTAATGTTGATACATGTTGACAGCTATTCACAGTGGAGACGGCAGTGGTGGAGCCCAGACGACCATCCGACCTGCCGAGGAGGTGGCTCCGCCACTGGTTGAGTGGTCTTCGACATCGCCAATGCTTCGAGAGAGCTTGTGACGACAAGCTTTTTGTTTGGTGGAGGTGGTTTGCGTGGCGTGTCCACACGTTTGTATGTAGAGGCAGAGTCGGGGCTACTTGGCCGATGTGGCAAACTCAACAATGATGACTCTCAACTTCTTTTGTTTTGGCAGCGTTGAGGAGGTGTGGTACCTGTGCTTTTTCAGCACGACCGTGCGTTGGTGTGTTTGGGTGAAGTTGAAGCTACTTGTCGGGATGACAAGCTTGGCAACGGTAATCCTCAACCACTTTTGTCCTATCAGTACCATGGTGGCTGTAGTAGTCATGCTTGGCACGTGGTGAGAGCATTGGACGAAAGTCTTGTCTAGTCTTTAACTGGTGATGTCACCGCCATTTCTTTTTAAAAGTGTCGTTGTATTACTTCCATTTTTTCGGGTAAAAACCTAGTTTTGGTGTTCGGACGCTATTTACCTCCTTAGAGGCTTCGCTCAGACAGATTTCTTGAACAAAAATCAGGATTCTTGAATGGGTCAATGTTCTCTTTTTGAGGTTTACCTTAGAAAAACAATTTCCTTGCTGAAAAAAAAACTGATTGCTTGAATAAAAAAATGTTTTAGTTCAGTTGAGAGTTAGTAGAGAGGAAAAGGAACAGTACGTAGGCCCCGGCCCAATCCGATCTGAACTTTTTTGACCAGTCCATGAGCTGTGTTTTTCCCCAGCGGACGAAACGCATGTACTGATGTACGCATGTGTCACACGTGTGGAATCCCGAAGAGGCGAAGATCCGTAGCTGTTCCGAGGCCATCAACCATCGATCGCCGCTATCATAGAAACAGCTGGGAACAACGGCAATACGACGTTGCTCATGTGACCCCAAAGATCCGGGGAGACATGAGTGCTACTGCTGCAACAAATTAATAACAATGCGATTTGCCTGCTCTGCATGCTCCCCACCACACCAAACTAGTGATCAACTGATCATCCCATGCAATCGATTCGCATGGCTCATTTTATAATCGGCCTTGCTTTCCACGGACCATAGAATTAGCAGAGCGCATGCATAGATCGGCATGATGTGGATCAGAAAAATGCAGATCACGCGCAGCAACGTAATCTGAATATGCGATTCTTCCAGTGAAAGCTGACGCGTTTGGTGACCGGACACACGATAGTTAGCTGTGTATAAATGGGGTCTCTTGGCCATCGATCCAGGAATATCCAGCAAGCACACCAAGCAGGCAGGCAAGCAGCGAGCCAGCTACTGATCAGCAGCTCAAGGCAGTAGGCTAGCAGCTCGGCAAACACTGCATTTTGCGAGCTCCAGATCGAAGCAAGCAAGCTAACTCCCATGGCCAAGTTCGCTGCACAGCTCAAGGACAGGTTCCTCGGCCTCGTCGAGCGCGTCGCCGGCTGCGGCCGCGGCGCCGGAGACAAGGACGTCAAGGAACCCACCAAGCTGTCAACTGTGCAGGTAGGATGCCCTGTTTCTCAGACGGCCTGATTAATTTTACAGTCGCAGCGCAAAATTACTAGCGCCATTGTGCTCATCTCACAGGATTAATTCCTTTACTTTTGCAGCGCGTCGAGATTAGGTCAAGAGATCCTAATGTGTCTGGAGGAGAAAAGCCACCGAGCAACTAATCAACGCTGCTGGTATTATTCATCCGTGCAGTACTGCTTCCGCGCGCTGCACTGAAACGATATGATGCTGTTGCTTTGCCTTTTGGTGGTTTTCTGAATACGAAGTAGTGTTGATGTGTGCGACAGTGCGAGGACTTTATTCCTCTTCGCGTTGTAATTAAACTTGATGATTTTTTAGTCACTGGGTGCCTTTTGTAACTCGAGGAGCGCATGAGTGTGTGTGCTGTTTTTCTGTAACGTCCGTGATTAAGGCAAAATTTGAATAAAGTTGTTTTTCCCTAACGAGACGTGAAAGTATAAAATTTCTGAGACCACGAGTATCACAAAATGTATGAGCCATTTCAGATCAGACAAAGACTGACTGGAAAAATGAAATCAAACTGCCAAACTGGGCGACATATGATACAAGAAGTAGTACTGTAGCACTAGGCTGCTATCTGATTTATCAGTTTTAAAATTTAAATTTTAGCTACGTAAGGTAAACTTAAGACCAAACGATGGAGCAAGCCTTTAACAGGATTCATTTAAACTGTTAATTAATGAATTTTAAAATTAAAAACTTGTAAGTGTTCTGCAGATCTATTTTGAAATGTGTTTCCACAATCTCATGAAGTTATCAGATTTTATCGTTTAATTCTAATAAAAACTTGTTCTTAAAGTTGCATCTCAAACATCGTAAAAAAAATCAAATATCATATATCTAGATCATTTTGTTTGGTAACATTGTAAAATTCATGGACTTAAAAAAAACCATCCTATGTTGATATGTGGGCTCGGATCCTACAATTATTCTCACGTACAATAATATTTTGCAACTCACATATCTCTACGGTGGCGCAACCTAGCCTGAAAATTGGGCAAGGCTAGGTTGGATGGACCTGATTTTCATCGTTCTAGCCTATGCTTTCTGGGGAAGTCCGTTTACAACTTGAGTGCACGTGTACTCATCTCTTGTATGCTGTTCTATGGTTAATTATAAATATTTTTGAAAAAAAAAGTTAGTAGCATAGGTTACAAACGTTATATATATATCACTCGAGAAAAAAACACAAAGACATGCAAAAGTTGTAAAAGAAAAAATCCAACTCCATGCTCTCCTACATACATACATACATACATACATACATACATATATATAAAACACCTAGGTATAAGAATTTGATTCATACCTATACCTAACAACAAAACAACTCAAATTTAACTTTATTTCACAATTCATTATTACATATCTAACTAATTATATGTTTGAATGCTATATACCTAGAATCAAAATCTAACAAAATAATGTTCAAATTTAGTTCAAACTTGTTTAAACTAGTTCATAAAAAAGTTAATGTTCATACCTAAACATTTTTAAAAAATTTATACTCATTTAAATTGGGTATATACTCAATTTACACACACACACAGATATGAGTTGGATTTTTGCATTCGGGTTCACATGCACCCACAATCTACATCTTATATATAGCTTGCAGAATCTTAGGACAGATATATTAGGTGCTAACAAAATATACCATGCACGATGTTTCCTTTATACGATATTATTTACAAGTGTAAAATACCTTGTTTATGTAGTTTTTGTATTTTTTTGTATGTAAAACACTAAGGTTGTGATAAACCCTGAACTTCATACGCTCAGGGATCTAGGTTAGCCCGATCTTTCGGTGAGTTAATGATAACTACGATTTGGGAGAAATGTTGATGACCTGACTACAACCGCACGAGAGGTTGTTGTGTTGCGCCTTAGCGATCGATACACCTCTCCGTGGGTTGTTGATCTTTTCTTTCTTTCTTTCTTTCTTTCTTCTTTTTTTTCTTTTTTTCTTTTTTTGGTGCGGTTTTTGTTTTCTTTTTTTAAGCACCTTTTTGCCTTTTTTTCTTTTTTTATTGTTTCAGCAAAAACGACTCAAGAACCTGAATGAAAGATCATAGGGACTCAAATGTAAATATAAAAACTACAGGGATTCAAATGTAAAAGTCCAAACTCTAAACTTTGATCTATACAAAAATGGAATGCTCTCCTCGTATGGATGCCCTTTTTGAAAACGAAACTCGAATCCGACATCAAAATTTTTTTTACCAAGGTGTAGCAACTTACGGTATGGTAGAGGAAACAACCGTGTGGTGGGGAGGTGGAATGGAAGGCGTGCGTGAGGAGATGGAGGGGAAACCGGCAGCACTAGGGGTATGGATTTGGTGGAGATAAAAACTGAAATAGATTTTCAATAGATCCAATCTACTATTTTTCCTGAACCAAAGTTAACTACTATCAAAAAACCGATCTATTTTCTTCTTCCACTTCTCGTGCACCACAGAAGCACGGCCAAAATGCACAAGCACGACTATGTAGCAAACCCTAGATGCAACTCTAAAACCAACCGACAGAAACCTCTGAAAATTGGAAAAACGAAATCCTGGCAGCAAGACAATTCTATTTTCGTAGGTTCCGACGACAACAATGACACAGCCCGATCTTTCGGTGAGTTGATGATAACTACGATTTGAGAGAAACGTTGACGACCTGGCTACAACCGCACGAGACGTTGTTGTGTTGCGTCATAGCGATCGATACACCTCCCCGTGGGTTGTTGATCTTGCCGGTGTAGATCAACCTGATTCCTACAAGCAAATCGAAGAAACAAGCAAGAACAAACTAAAAGCAATATGAATTGCAAATAGGAATTGAATACAAATGATAAATTAGGATTCTGTAATGAGCAAACTGACGATCTAACCTACTACGGGATTACACGGCAAAGTAGTGAAGCTAAACTTTAATCTAAACAAAACCCGAAAAACCCTGAAGGGGTACCTAGCTATTTAAAGAGGTGTGAGGACAACCATGGTGTCCCAAGGGTCGTGCTCCACCAGATTGGGGCACACCCCACATGGGCCGGGGTCCCAGATGAAGTTACAAGCCCATAGGCCCATTATAGGTAACGTAACATCTTGTTTCTTCAACTTCGAATGACTGAGATGAAATTTGGAGATGAGGCTGGATCCATAGAAAAGAGGACTACAAGAGCTTTCCATCAAGTACTCATGGGCCTAAAATGAAGTTCGTATGCATATTTGACGGCCATTTGAAATCAGCACTGTAGCAGGTGGTCGAATTGGATTCCAGCACTTAGACAACTTGATCTTGACATCTTTCTGTTGACATATGATGTGAGCAACGATTATATCCATAGTAGTCACGGTCACATCAGGTTGTTAATTTGTCATCTTAAATTTACCTTGTTTATATAAAATACCTTGTTTATTTAGTTTTTGATGGTACGATATATATCATTTTTGGGAATATCATTTTTGCAAGATATCAATTTGGTAATGTAATAGATGTATCATTTTCTTATTTTGACTAAATATCATGTTATAAAAAAAAGGTTAGAGAAATATATATATTAAATGTTATATATGGTTATTATTGAAAAATTTTATTTGGTAGAAAATGCTACATACATATTATATGTATTGTGTACCAATCTAATCTTTTTCTCTATATTAAGCATTTATTTGATTAAGATTAGATACATTTTGTAGCATGAATCTTGAAACACATCAACGATGTAGATAGTGGGCACATGTGAACCCGAGTGCAAATTTGCATTTTCATATATATATACACACACACATACGCATATATATACACACACACAATGGCGGAGCCAGGGAGGGGCGGAGGGAGGCCTAGCCTCCCTCAACGAGATTAATTTCTTTCAGTATCAGCTAATCACATGATTAATTAGGCTCCCTTCAACAAACAAACCAAGTACAACTAATTAACGAGTTAATTTGAGTGTTTGGCCTTGATATTTCTACTTGGTATCTGAATATGCATGCAACTTATGTAGAGTTGTTAGTATTTAGTCAGTACTACTAAAATTAACTATATGTATGATCTAGTTGTAACTATACGACTAAATTTAATTAAGATAAATAATTTTTTTATATGTCGTATAGGTCTAAAAATGATAATCTTGTATTGCCAAGTTGGTAAAATGAATGTACTGGTATATATTAATATGCATTGTTACACGTACGAAGTTTTGAAACCAATGAATATTTTTGTGCTATTTCTTCGTAACATTGTTACTCGTTGATAAGTTGACCCTCTCATGCTTAAATTATGGCTTCGTCACCCACCCACCCACACACACCCTATTTTCATGCAACCCCGGCTGTATATATGTACGTACATACACCTTTCTTAGAAAAGAATGTACGTCTGTTCGAGTGTAATCTTTGTATCACAAACGAGCAACGCATCAGCAGATAGGAGGACACATCTACTAGTAGAGTACAGTCCCTACGCGACATAGTACGATCGAGTGTTCCAGTCGTAACGACAAGCATGCAGATAACATCATCTATCATAATCCATGCATGGACCATGCATACATCATGCGCCACCACATGCTGCTCGCTGCTCGCCCTGGGCCTCCTGCTGGCATCACCACTGATCGATATGCATATGCGTGTCGCGCATGTGGAATTACGAGCTTTCCTGGCTGTACGGGGCTCCTCATCCCTCCGTCCAAAAGCAAGCCGATCGAGGAAATCGGGAGATGATCAGATTAACCACCAAAAATATCAAGGCGAGCTTCTGTTTAATACCACTACTAATTAATCACGCTCGATTACAATATTAGCATGTGTCGAAACCTGATTTTGGTAATAAAAAACAGGGGATAGCGCACAAGGGAATAGCGCACAAGTGCCAAACACGATAGATTAGTTAACAAAGGAATTTAGACAGGTTCAGGCCTTCTATAAAGAAGTAACACCCTACTCCTGTTTCGGGGATTGGATCCGTCGAGTAGTATATTGATCTCTTGATCGGGTTGTATATGAAAAAAACTTTAGCTTATTGCTATTGTCTCTATGCCTCTCAAGGGACGTCATACCTTCCTTATATAGGTTTAGAGGATAAGCTCACAAGTCGAAAACCTAACTACATACTATAAAGATTCCATAGTATTCCCGATTTAAGACTATAAGCCGTTTCTTAATACACCAGGTGATGTAATACTTAAGTCCTAAACCGATTACATAATCATGACTCATAGCCTATTCCTTATGATCAGTAAGTTAGTCGTGTGGGTATATAATACCCATAATCTCCACAACCTGTATATCGCAGACATCGTATCATAGAGTGGATATATGGTTAACATTTAGCTACTCCACCTCTTCCTCCTTTTTCATTTCCTCTTCTCCTTTTCTCTTTTTTTATATTGGCAGTCTTGCAATGTCTCTTTGAACGAATAAGATAATGCGACAGAGAATGTCATTAGATCTGCGTGCTCGCGTCGCCCAACCATATGATACACATGCGGGGTGACCGAGAAATTCTGATTCCGTTGCATGCGGATCTGAATTCTGAAAACATAAAAAGTTATCTGAACTTTTTCTGAATATCCTTGCCCGCGCGTGGCCCCCGCCTTGGCTAAAGCTTGCGCGTTCGGTGGCTCGAGCCGCGTATAAATGGGGCGCCCGGTGACGGCGAGAGGACTCACTCACTCACCACTCGAAGCAGCGCAACGAAGAAGACGCAGTTGCAGTAGTTGCTGCTCTTGCAGTAGAGTGAGCGTTTGAGCTAGCTAGGAGAGGTAGCAGTAGTAGCAGAGCTTACTAGCTCCCATGGCCAGCTACGCGGCGCAGCTCAAGGACATGTTCTTCGGCCTCGTCGAGCGCGTCACCGGCTACGGCCGCGGCGAGGACAAGGACGTCGCTGCAGGTAAGCAAAGCTTGCCGCTCTGAAAACCCCTGCTGATAAAGACAGTAGAGTGAGAAAACTCAAGAACGAAAGAGACTGAAATTTTTTATATTTTCACATAGAAGAGTGAGGCTACATACATGAACTGACTTACGAAGATTTATTGTTTGTGTCAGTGGAAATGCTAATGACGTGAAGGTTTGTTTGCTGTTTCTGCAGGTGTAGAGGAGCCCAGCAAGTTGGCATCTGAAGAGGTAGTAGTAAGCAGCGAAGAGGTTGTGACTGTACAGCGAAATGAGATCAGATCAAGAGGCGCAGATCCCTTCGTGTCAGGCGGGTCAAAGCCAGGGATCAATGCGGCTGGTATCTAGAGGGGATGATTTGATGAACGGAACAACTGTGTTCCTCTTGAGTTCTCAAGTACTACTAGTAGTTTATATGACTCTGAGCGTGCTATGTTACTACTACTGTTTGCTTGTATCTCAACTTCACCGAGTTCCTCTCTGTTCCAGTGTGTTTCTCTGATGTACTTGTCATCATGCATGGTTCATGATTACCAGTAGTAATTTGATGAACCTCTTCTTCTCCTTGGCTATATCTTTTTCTTTGGATGACAAGCTACTTTATGTTTCTCAGAGCTCATGTAAATAATGTTTCTTTTAAGATTATACGAAAGACCTACGCACTACCATCACTCATGCACACCACCATTGCACGTCCCTTCGTACGGAACGCTTTGTTCGTTCGGTTAAGTTGGGAAGAAATTCCCTTCATACGAAAAACGAAGCGACTTATTAACACATGATTAATTAAGTATTTACTAATTTTTTTTGAAAAATGAATTAATATGATTTTTTAAAACAACTTTCGTATAGAAACTTTTTAAAAAAACTAGTTTGAAAAACGTGCGCGCGAAAAAAAAAGTGAGTTGGGAAAGTTGATAAAAAACTCACCCCAGGAGAGTGTCATTGCTATCAGATTATTATCTGGATGGCTACTGAACTGTACTATTGATCGTGACTCATGAGCTAAAGGATCATTTGGGCCCAGTTCTTTACATCTGGACCTGGTGCTGCTCACATGCATCAGAAATAATGTGCCCTGCTTTTTGCAGCAGTGGTAAGCCTTTTTAACCTGGCTGTGTAGCGCAGCATGGGGCAACTTGGCCATGGTGACCGCCAGTAGATGATTTCTGGAGAAGAACAGTCCTATCCATTGCCAATAACTGTTGCAACTCCTGGCCTCAACTTTTCTATGTGATCATCACCACCGCAACACGAACCAAAGTAACCGACTAACAGCAGCAGCAGCAGTAGCAGTGATTAGTGATCAATACAAGATTCAGAAACTAGATTAGCACTTAAATTATACAACGTATTCCAACTTATTACTGATCAAAAGTTAGAGCAAAGATGGGTATAATTCCAGATCTCGAAGTCAGCATCCATTCATCCAGACCAGACTACCTGAGTCCTGACAAAGTGACACGTATACCAGTTCTACCCAGTAACTCGGGAGAAAAATGGGTCAAGGTGTACGAAACCCACGAATAAACGAGAGCCGTCGGATGGAAAACGGACGGTGGAGAAGGCGTCCTTATCCTGCGCGCGAAAGCTCCATCTGCGTCCGAGAAGGCCGCCACGTTCGTGCGCCCCACACACAGCCCATACCTGCGCCTTGGCGCGAAGCAACGGTCCCGTCGACTCGCCGGCTCACCGGGAACGCGACAACAGCCGGCGAAGTTGACGGAAGAATCCGGGATCCCCTCACCACCCGACGAAACATTTAATTACCCGCGTCGACGAGCCCTGGACGAGAGCGGATTAACACTTACCCGTCTCGCGGGGCAGTTTCACCGGGCGGTGAACGGCCACCGCGTCTCGGTGTCTCCGGCCACTCGCTGTCCCCGCCGAACTTTCAAAAAGGAGGAGGTGGGAGAGGTGGCCGCTACGGAGAGGAGGAGGAGGAGAAGTCAGTGATTGCTTGTTCGTTTCCAAGAAACCGGCCGGACTCGAGCGCTCGTGAAGTCCGTGAGAGACCGACCGTGCTAGCTAGCTTGTTCCAGATCGAGTTTGTAGAGCCATGGCGGCGGCGGCGCGCGCGATCATATGCGAGATGACGCCGCAGAGGGGGGCGGCGGCGCCGGCACCGGCGCAGCAGGCGACGACGAGACGGGACGGTGGGAAGATCGTGCTCCAGCCACGCCTCTGCACGCTCCGGTCGTATGGCGCCGGCAGCGGCGTGGTGGCGCGGAGGCGGGTGGTGGGGGAGGAGGAGAGCGGCGGAGGCGTGGACGGCGCGGGGTCCTCCCCGTTCTTCGCGTCGCTCGCCGACTACATCGAGAGCACCCGCAAGAGCCAGGACTTCGAGACCATCTCCGGCCGCCTCGCCATGGTAAGCGCGCTCGCCGGCCGAGACCTCTGCGTGTGCTTGGCCACCAACTTAGCCGTCCGATTTGAGATCAACGGCTCATGATTCACCGTTTCTTCCGCAGGTGGCGTTCGCGGCGGCGGTGGCGGTGGAGTTGACGACGGGGAACTCGCTGTTCAAGAAGCTGGACATGCAGGAGATCGAGGAGGCAGCGGGGGTGTGCCTCGCCGTGGTGGCCGGCGCCGCGGCGTTCGCGTGGGTGTCCAGCGCGCGCAACAGGATCGGCCAGATGTTCACGCTGGGTTGCAGCGCCTTCGTCGACTCGCTCATCGACAACATCGTCGAAGCTCTCTTCTCCGAGGGCGAGCTGCAGGACTGGTCCGACGACGTATGAATTAATCGACGTCCGCAGTTCAGTATAGATTGATAGATATATACAAGTACATATACTGATGATATACGTGTATATATATGCGTATCGATATATAGATGGTATACTATAACAGCATGATTAGCACAGGAAAGTATAGATCGATATGATATGATAGATCAGCTGCATGTTAAGCAAACTTTCGCAAGTTTCATCATCGTCGCTGCACAAAAGGTTCGATCCCACAGGATGGCGGGACCGGACGCATGGCGCATGCAGATGATTCAGATCATCAGATGGGATCCGGCCCACAGGATAGGATGCAGATCTAGATGGTTCAGACTTCCGAGTTAGAATCATCGTACAGCTCCTGTAGATGGTTTTGGAAGGGTTCGGCCGATCATTACAACTTCACAATCTGCATGGGAGTTCATTAGTATGAATTCTGAGAGCAGAAGGTTTGTTTTTGGTGTAGCAAGGCAGTCCTGAATGGCTGTGAAATGTATGTGTCTCTTCAGTGTATACTGGGGGTCGATCAGCCCCTAAAGTTAACTGTAACTAGAACATGTATCTTCTGAGGAAATAATAAATTATAGAGTCTTGAGATTATGGTAAATTATGCAGCATTGCTTATGCTTCGAATAGCATTTTTCTTAAAGAACATTAGCTTCAAGGGAATTTCTATTGCATCCGCACCCAGCACACAAAAATATGAATTCTTGTTTATGAAAAAAAAATGGAATACACAATATGATATTAACTCTGGTTTTCAATGTATAACACCGTTGATTTTTGGACATCCGTTTGACTATTCATCTTACTAAAAATTTTGTGTAAATATGAAACAATTAAATCATGCATAAAGTATCTTCCATGATAAAACAAATAATAACAAAATAAATGTTATTTTTGATTAGGATGGATGGTTAGATGTATATTTAGAAGTTCACAGTCACACGCTAAACAAAGGTATAGTTGCCCAAAAGGCCCTCAGCCCGACGGCCAGGCATGGCGCTACCGTTGGGCCATGCATGGGCCTCTTCCTCGGCACGACGTGCCGGCCCGACATGGCACAGTCCAATGATTAGCACAACTGTGACCAGCTCAAAGAGACGAGGGAGGCAAATTTAGATTTATTTTCAGCCATATAAGGCACAACCCAAAGAGATGAGGGACTCAAAATAGACTTATTCCAACCATATAAGACACGGCCCAAAAAGATGAGGGAGGCAAAATAAACATATTCCAAGAACAAGCACGATGGGCTGATTGTGCGGCAGCTAATTGGCGCAGACGTGCCAGCTCGCTTGCTGGCGCGTCTGCGCCCCCACACCGGCCACGTTTTTTTTCTTTTTTTTGGTGATTTTTTTAATTTTTAGAAATTGAATCTTTCATCTTTAATTTCAGTTGAAAGTTTTGAATTTGAGTTAAAAGTTCTTAAAATTTTAGTTGAATTTTTTGAATTTTGAGATGAAAGTTTTTAAATTTGAGTTGAAAGTTTTGAATTTGGAGATGAAAGTTTTCAAATATTAAGATAAAAGTTAAAAATAAAAAACTATCATGTCAAAATTTGAAACTTTCAACTCAAAATTCAAAACTTTCAACTCAAATTTTGAAAACTTTCAAGTCAAAATTTAAAACTTTCAACTCAAAATTTTGAAACATTTCAACTCGAATTTCAAAAACTTTCAACTGACAATTTCAAAATTTTCATCACAAATTTGAAAACTTTCAACTCAAAATTTAAAATTTCAACTTTAAATTCAAAACCTCTCAACTCAAAATTTGAAAACTTTCAACTAAAATTTAAAATTTTCAACTGTATTTTTTTAAAAAAATACTAATTACCATAATTACCACTAATTACAATAATTGAGCTAATTACCATAATTAGCGGCTAGGACAGCGTGGACATCGGCATGCCGCGTGTGTGCTACTTATTGAGCTGGCGCGTGAGCGCGCACTAGAAACCCCCGGGCTAATCGTGCCTTCGGACCGACACGGCATGGCCCGAGTCTTATTAGGTCGTGCCTGAGCTATAGGTGTAGCCTGTGGACGGGCACGACACGACACGACGTGTTGGTCGAGCCGTGTTGGCCCAACTAAATTTGGGCCGTGCCTTGGTCATGCTTGGGCCGGACCATGCCGGGCGACCCATTTGACCATCTATAAACACAAGAGAGAGTAGTATGATGTGTCATTAAAATTTTTAACTCAAAAAGTAAAAAAAATCATGCATGAAAGGTGTTTTTTTTGGCATTGTCCATGCATCAATTTGTGTTTTCTGTTTCTCTTATTGTGCACATCTAATTTTTGAATTGCACTGGAATGAACAATGCATGAATATAAATCAATTCTTGTAGGGAAGTAGAAGATAACCATGTTGTATAGAACTGCATTTAAAGGGACAAACAGGGTTACAGCAGGATACCGAGATACCAAGCTCTGTGTTTGATGTTGGAATGTGTCTGTCGGTGATATGGGACCGGGGGTGTCGAGACCAAAGGGAAGGGCGGCCACAGTGATCCACGTGGCCCGTTCCCCCGGAGGGGTCGGGCCCGAGGGTGACGTGGCGGCTGCCCTCCCGGTCTCCTCCCAGGGTCGGGCCGCTCCTGTTTCTGCCCCGAGGGCTGGGGCGCCCCGACCCCCTGTGGTTTTGGTGCCACGTGTGCAGGTTAGGTGAGCATGGTAGAGCTCACCTAACCGCATTTATGGCGGTTCAGACGAGCGCACTACGCCGCATTTAATGCGGCGTGACGCGTGCATATCCAGTCCGTGACCGGTCACAGCGAGTGACCAATCGCAGACCGGTCAGATCGCGGGTTAGGTGGCACCAGGCGGCCTGCAGCACGCCTCGCCCCGTCCCGTCAGAATGATGAGAGCCCTCTGTCTCTCGTCTCTCAGCCGGGGTTGGCGTGCCAACTCCTGGAGTTGGTATGTCAGTCCCGGTCAGATGCATTCCCGATTCTGGCGCAGGCGAGACGAGAAAGTCGCCCGCCATTTAATGAAAGTTGAAACGGGCGTCCCCCGAATGGGTCGACTGGCCGAGCAGAGGCGTGCCCGTCAGAGGCTGCATCCGGCAGTAGGATAGCCCTAAATGTAAAAGAATGTTTTCTTTCTTAGGCAGCTCGTGGCCATGTGGTAGCCCCTTGCCATATAAAAGGAGGCCCAGGCCTAGGAAGAAGGGAGAGGACTCTGGCTGACTCGCTTTAGAGGCTGGACTCTCTCTAGATTCCATCACACTCTCAGATCTACCAGAACACAGGAGTAGGGTATTACGCTTCTTAGCGGCCCGAACCTGTCTAAACCGCCTGCGTCCACGCGTTTTTTTCTCGCTGAGATCCCACTGATCAGGGGCTAAGAATTTCACCTTGCGCCCCCGGCCGAACCGGCAAAGGGGGACCTGCACGGTCTCCCGGTGAGGAGTTTCACGCTCCGTCATCTGGCGCACCAGGTAGGGGGCACGCGTGTTTTTCTGAGCCTCCGTCTCCTTTCGTGTGCGCCAAGCTTCGCCAGGTCAGCTCTATGGCCGAAGAGGCAGTGGCATACAGTCCTTCTTTGAGCGCCAGCGGTGATGGCGGGGAGCAGAACCCGCACCATCGGGCTCGCACCTCGTCGTCCCCCTCCCGCCGGAACCATGGGCGGGGGAAGGCGCCTGAGGAAGTCGAGGGATCCGCGACCTCGCCGCCCGCAGGCGATGGAGGAGGACGGCGAGGCGGAGTGCGTCGTCGCCTCACCTACGGTGATGGCGGCACGCCCCAGGGCGCACTCCAGGCTGCGGGCGCGCTCTTGCGTCACCCGCCTGTCGTCCCCGATCCAGAGACCCCAGCCCAGCGTTGGCTGGATGACGTGGCCAACCTGGTCAAGACGGCGCAGCAGCGCCTAGGCACCGGCAGGCGGTCTTCCGCCACCGGGACCTCTGGCGCTGCCACCGCCGGCTCTATGTCGTCGAGGCGGAGGGCACGACGGGCGACGACCGACACCCGCCGTTCGTCCGCGGTTCCCTCGTCAACGCCTCCGACTCATGAAGATATGCATGGGGGGCCAGACGCCCGGCTCAATATCGAGCGCCGGCGCGACGCTCGTCGCACCGCCCATGCAACGGAAGGCGCCTCCTCCTTTGGGGCGCCGCTCCGTCCCGGTCACAGGGGCTGGCTGTCACGCCCAGAAATTCACTACCAGAATTTCCAAAGCAAATTGTGTATTAAAATCCCTGTCCAGGACCAGCCAGGGTACACAAATGACAAAGCTGCCATACAGATCCACGTCTTACAAAACAATAAAAATCTCTTACAAAATTGCAGCGGAAAAAGGAAACACTCTATTCTAATAAACTAAACACTCGCAACGTAGCGACTCCAATCCACAGGCATTCCTCGACGGTAGCAACAAGCCTACTCTTCTGAAAAGTCTTCCTCTGAAACATACTCCAACTCTGGTGTGGGGAAAATAAAGCAAGACTGAGTACTACCCACTGTACTCAACAAGTCATACCGGAAAGGAAAATAATGATGCAAGTAATAACAAAGGAGAGCTGCAAAGGCTATTTTGCATAAAATACGCATTTAAAAACAATAGTTGAAAGCAGTAAAACAGTTGAATTAATTAGTCATAATTAAACCATCACTGTCCAACGCTACACCACGTTGCGACAGGCCCAACCATCCACCTGAACTAAACCATTTCCATTAAGTCAAATTATTAAAGAGTTCAACTAATCACGGTGAATCTGGTTGATCGCCCATAACCGCGGGCACGGCTATTCGAATAGTTTTACTCTGATCAGAGGTGTACAACTGTACCCACAAGACACAGTCCTACAACACGTTACTGTGCGCCGACATACCACCATGGTACACCGGAAAAGGAGCTGTGACAGGACCCTTCGCATAACCCTTCCTAACCAATCGCACCACACCTCAGGTTTCGCCCCCGCTCCGTTTCCCGGCAACGGGCAGCCCCCTCTTGTGCCTTGGTGAATCCGACAGCCAAGCAACCGGTATATCCCCGGCCGACTCAACTCCATCACGCCCACCCTTTCTGGGGAACGTCGGCTAGGAAAAAGCTATACTCCAAATCCAGCCATTACCCACGCTGGCTTGTGGAAAGTATGGTAATTCTTCCAGGGTTTCTCGCGAACCGGTCCTTAATTGTCATGAGCACGACCATCAAAACCATGTGCTCACAACCCACCATTAATCAAGATTTTAGTTGAAACATTTAATTAAATCACCCACGATTAACCATCGCGAGCCAACATGAAATAACCATCATTAAGTATTAATGAAGCTTTAAATATCCCAATTGTGAACTAATGTTTCTAAGCAGGGCTAAGCAAGTTCTATTGTAGCAACTACTCAAATTATTTCCCAAGCTATCAAAGGAATAAGGTAATTGCAATATAAGGCTGAGTACAATAGGTAAACTATCCCATAGATGACATTATAAAACAATGCAGTATTTAGAGAAAAATAAGACTGTTTCGCAATTTAGGTACAACATGATCAAATGAATAAGTATGACTTGTCTTGCTCTTGCGCTGGGTCGACTTCGGTAACGACTTCGAAGTAAACCGGAGAGTCGGAATTACCGGAATCTATACGACAAACAAAGCAAACAATAATACATGCTATAAGTCTACTGAAACAAAGAACAAAACTATTTTTAATGGATTCTAGACATTTTTATGAATTTTTTGAGACTTGAACGGACTAAAACGGAGTCCGGATGAATTAATTATGAATTTTTGAAGTTATCTGTGTTTTTACTATAAACAGAAAAAACCTTAATTATTTATTGCGCAATAAACCCTTAGGGCTGACGTCAGCCGCGGCGGCGGCGGCTGCGCACCACGTGGCGCACACGTGGCGCCGACGCGGCGGCCACGTGGCGGCCACGCGAGGCGGGAACGGGCTGTTGGGATCGGCCCGAGTGGCCGATCCGACGGCTACACGCGCGGCGGCGGCTAGGGTTAGGGTTTGGGCCGAGCGGCGTGCGCGGGCGGCGGCGCACGGGAGGCGGCGGAGCGGCGGCCCGCAGCGGCGGCGGAGCGGCGCGACGACCCCGCGGGACGGCAACCGAGCGGCGGAGCGGGCGCGCGCACGGCAGCGGCGGAGAGGGAAAAAGGCGGCGGCGGCGGTGCTTACCGGCGGCGGAAAACGGCGGCGGCGCGGCTTCGGCGACGGCGGCGCTCACGGGCTAGGGTTAGGGCGGCGGCGGCGCGGGGAAAACGAGGAGGGGAGGCGCCTCGGGGGGGGGAAATAAATAGGGGCGGCGCGCGGGAATCCTGCCGGGATTTGCGGCGGCGCGGGCGCGCGGCGGCGCCGGCCGAGTCGGAGACGGACTCGGCCGCGGCGGGCCCACGCGTCAGCGGGCGAGCGGCGCGGGGAGGCGGCGCGGACTTTCCGGGCGGCTCGGGCCGTGGCCTCGGGCCGGCCCGGGAAGGAGGAGGGGCGCGGGGCGCGCGGCGGCTTGGGCCGGCTGGAGCGAAGGAGAGGGAAGGGAGAGCGGCGGCCGAGCGGGCGGCTTGGGCCGGCCGGGACGAAGGAGAAGGAGGCACGCACGACGGCGGCCCGGGAAGGAGGAAAAAAATGGGTCGACGGCCCAAGAAGGAAAAGAAAAAGGAAAAAGAAAAAGAAAAGGATTCCGGGTTTAATTTATTGCGCTTGAGGGTTTTTAATTGGTAAAAATTATTTTTAGGGCTCTGAAAATTCCACTAAAAATCCTGTTAATGTATTTTGACATGGGGAACTCAAGAAAAATTCCACCTTGCCATTTTCACTTCTTTAATGCATTATTTAATTGGGTAGCTCGCCAGCACAAGCTCCATCGCTCCCCGGGCGAGATCCCTTGAGGAAGACTTGATCGTCTCCTCGATCTCCTCAGGGAGCCTCTCAAGGTCCCCGGCCATCTTCGAGAGGCGCTGGGCGAGGCCCCCCTGGTTGGCGGCGTACTTTGCGTACCGCCCGCTCCAGATGCCCGCCTGACGCCCAGCGCGGTCGAGGCGGGAGACGGCTGTTGGCGCAAAATTTCGACCCGCCTTGCAACCAAACGGGTTCCGCGTTACCACGGCGGCCTGGGAGATCTGCTTAACTCCAGTGCAGGTCCAAATGGCTTGCCTAATCGTGTGCAGAGCGTGCCAGTTGATTTGATCTGCAATCAACAAGAAACAAGTAAACCATGTCAGAAAACAACGGCCGATCGGCCAATAGGCCGATGACACATTGTCATAGCCCAGCCGATAGGGCAAAGCTATATCGGCTTACTCATGATAAAGCAAGATTAAAGCATAGATCTTATCGGCCTTCAACAACATTTTTGCTGTCGATTAATGGCATCAGCCTATAAGAACAATAAAGATAACTACACTAGCTAATACTTTAGTGCAAATCTACATGAACCAATCAACCAATAAAAACATATCAATCACAGATAAACCCTAGAGAATTATCCATAACAGATGCATTCCTATTAATCAATCCATTTAATGTAGATGACAGATACACATGAAAACATTATAATAAACACGTGTATCAGATAAAACTGGCTGAAACCCCAGTTATATCCTTAATTACAACCGAAAGCAGGCTTCGTGTTAGATCTCAAAATAGGACAAAGGTCAATAGCAACTCAAAGTGTAAATCGAAACTTAACACAAAGAAAATCAAGCCGTCGATTGCTTTTGGGGATGGTAGATGCATTGAACCATCTAACCAAGCATAATAATTAAACCGTCGTCGGCAATAAACCCTAAAACGAATAGATCGCCGGCGAAGCATAATTAAGACGCCTGTCAAGATTACTCAAAACATGATAGACGACGATCACATCATCAAGGCTTAACGTGCCTAAAGCGACACGTTAGCCCCGACGATGCCGATCGTCGGGAACAAGTTCTTACCTTTGCTCTGGGAAGGCAAGAACTCGTCAAGGTCAACCTCTTGCGAGGGTTGGCGATGCGCCGAAGTAGATTGAACTGGTTTGTTGTATTGGATTGTGAGAGAGTTTCTATGTACAAACTACTGGGATATTTATACCCGAGATTACAATAGGGTCCTTGTAGGACACGATCTTATCTTTAACAAACAACAAGTCTTTACGGCAGACTCTTGCCACAGATTAGATCTAAACCTACTTGATTTACAAGATACAATTGCCTAAAACCAAGCTTTATCTCTATTTGGCAACATCCTTAAAGCTTATCTTGAGCCCAGACCAAGCCCACGCTGACTCTGTCAACTTACAACCCGTATCGGCCAACAATCACATCGAATCCGTATCGGCCGATACGTCCTTTCTGGCAGCACCCAGTCCGATACGGTTACCGAGTCCGATACGAAGCCTGGTCCGACTCCAACTCAATCCTTCTTCTCTGCTTCGGTTTCCTTTTTCACTTCCAAGTCGATTACCAAAATCCGTCGTTAACAACGGCGTCCCGAAGCATGCCGGGCCCCACCTCGTTCGCCAGCCGGAGGGCCTCAACCTCCCCGGCGGACGAGTCCAGGGCGCCTTGCAGTTCGGCGATGGTGTGCTCGGCGGCTGTGAGGTGGGCGGCTAGATTGCCGTGGCCCACGGCCGCCTCGCCGCTGCGCGCCTGCGCGTCCAGCTCCCTCGCTCGCGCCTCGAGTTCAGAGGCCCGCTGGTTCAGCGCGTCCCTCTCAACGCGGGCGCTTTCCAGATTGCGGCGCGTCTGTTCCTCCCGCGCTGCCTCGCGGAGGAGCAGGCTATCCGTCTGCCGCTGCGCCGCGGCCTCGGCCTCCTCGAGGGCTCACCCCCGCTCGGCGAGCGCGTCTTCGCGGAGGAGGAGTGCGGACTCCTGCTCGGCGGAGGCAGCCTCGTGCGCCGCCAGCGTCGCCTCTTGCGTGGCAGCGGCGGTCTCGCGTGCCGCCAGCGCCACCTCCTTCGCGTCCAGGGCGCGGGCGCGCTCCTCCAGCGCCTCCAGCTCCCGGGCGCGGAGATCAAGGGCCTCGGCCCGCCGGCGCACGGCGGCCTCTTGCGCGAGCAAGCGCGACGCCCGACCCCCGAACGCAGTGAGGCGCTCCTCCAGCGCCATAGTGCGGGCCTCTAGGGCCTCCTCGCGCTGGCGGGTCGCCGCCTCGATCTCCGCCGCCCGCCGCTCCCGGGCAGCGGCGGCGTCGAGAACTCCACAAGCGGCGTCGAGCTTCTCCTCCAGCTCCGCCACCCGGCTCCCGTATTGGAGGCAGAGGTCGTCCCGCGCCCCGTCGAGCACGGCGGTGGCGATGAGGGCAGACTCCCGCTCCTCCTCCACTTCCCGGGCGATTTCAGCCACGCTCCTGCGACGAGCCTCGAGCTGTGAGGTGTGCAGGTGGTGCGCCTTACGGCCGGCCTCCACCATGGCCTCCACGGAGCGCCGTCCCTCCTCGACGCGCGCCCACGCCGCGTCGATTTCTGCCCGCTCTGCCTGCAGGGCCTCCATTTGGGCGCTTAGCCCGTCCAACACCGTGCTGTTGGCCGTGGCCAAGGCCTGCAGGAGGGGCTCCGCGCTCAGCGGGGCGGCGGAAGAAAGGGGGAAGGCCACCTCGGTGGTGGTGTAGCACGGCTCTGGGCTCGCCGATAGGTGCGTTGGCCTCAGGGCCTTTCCCGAGGCCGGCTCATCCGGAGCGCCGCCTGGGGCGTCGGGCCCCGGGTGTGCCCCCTCGACATCATCGCAGGCGGCCTCGGTGGCGGCCTCCGCCTCTGGGCGCAGTCGGGTCGGGGACCTGGGTGGCAGCCTCGGCCGCCGGCGCCTCGTGCTCGCGCGCCGCCTCTGCCTCCCGGGCAGCCTCCTCGGCCCGACGGACCCTGGCCGCCTCCCGAGCAGCCTCCTCGGCCTGGCGGACTCGGGCCGCCTCCCGAGCAGCCTCTTGAGCTTCCCGAAGACGGCCTGTGGCTTCCTGCAGGTCGGCCTCCCGCCTCCGAGCCTCTGCGGTCGCCGTCTCCCCGGCCTTGGGCCGGCCGGCCTTGGAGTGACGCGTGGGGCGCGCCGGCGACCTCGCTGAGGCAGAAGAAAAACATGAAGCAGAAGGAGGTAAGTAAAGACTTGCCCTGGGAGTTTGGGAATAAGAGTGCGGCCGCTGTGGGTGAGAGGTCGAACCTGCGGGGTGGCCGGCTGAACGACCACTTTGGGGGCGTGATGAGGCTCTCCCTGCACGGCTCGGTCTCCCCCGTCTTGCGGAGCCGCTTCTTCTTCCGCTCCCCCTCGGGCTGGGGCGTCGGTACGGCGTCCTCCGGGTGCCTGCCGCTGACGCGCACCGCCCCGCCCCCTCGGGGAGGAGATGGAGGAGGGGTCGCCTCCTGCTTCCTCTTCCCCTTGGCGTCGGCAAGGCGGCTGCCCCCGGGCCCCCGCCGCGAGGCCCAGAAGCATGGCCCCCTCCGGGGGTAGATTGGTCCCCTCTGGGGCTGCCACCCGCGCCATCATGGCCTCGGGGGGCCCGATCCCCCGACGCCCCGACCACCTGCATGATGGCCATGATGTTGGCGCGCTCTGGGTCGCAGCAGAGGGGGAGGATCCCCTGAGGGATGAGGGATGATTCCACGGAGCTAAGGTTTAGCACCCGTTGGACCACCATCCTGAAGTCCTCGGGGTCCCAATCCCACTTACGTCCCTGGTGGGTCCTCAGGAGGTCCTCGGTCCCGGTGTACTCCCAGGCGCCCCGGGCGCGTCGCCGGAGCGGCGCGATCCGGCGGCGGAGGTAGTCGCCGAACACCATGGCCCCCGTGAGCCCCTGGGTTCGCAGGCCCGCCAGGCGGTCCAGGACGGCGTCGTAGCCGTCCCCCAGATCCACCGTCGCCCGCCAGCTAGGCGCCTGCGCTGGGGGCTAGCTCGGGAGTCGGAGGCGCGCTTCGTCGGGGAGGGGGGTGTAGAACCAATCGCTCTTCCAGTCGTCCCACTTCTTGCGAAGGACGCACGGGATGTAGCGGTTCAACACCTGCCCCCGCGGCTGGAAGTAGCAGCCACCGACCGCCATCGGCGGCGATACCGGCTGCACGGTGAAGAACCACCGAAACAGCCGAAGGGATGGGCGCACCCCGATGAACATCTCGCACAAGTGTGCGAAGATGGCCAGCGTCATCACCGCGTTGGGGGTGAGGTGTGCCATCTGGAGGCTGTAGAACTCCAGAACGTTCATAAAGAATGTGGAGAATGGCAGGATCAAGCCCGCCATGGCGAAGGAAAGAAAGAAGACGGACCGCTCCGGGTAGTGCGGCGCCGGGCGTCCCTCGCCCAGCGCGACCACCTCCCGGGTGGCAGATTCCGGCATGAACCGGCGTGGCAGCCCGGCCTGCCTCTCGCTGGTGATGCGAGAAGGCGGCAACACGCTGCCGTCAAGCGGTGCGGAGCTCCGCGTCATGGCGCCGGCGGAGGGGGAGCTTGAGAACGAGTGCGCGTGGCGAGTGTAAGGCGAGAGAAACGAGAGAACTAGAGCGCGGATGGCAAAGGCAAGGAAAAAGTGGCGAGAGGAAGGAAACGAATCCCTTCCTCGGCGCCTTTTATGCCCTTGCCTCCACCGCGCCCGGCTCCTCGTTTCCCGCGCCCACTTCCTTGCCCCCTCGTTTCCCGCGCCCACTTCCTTGCCCCCTCGTTTCTCGCGCCCACGCCTCCACTAACCCCACTCGCCCGCTTACGGCGCACGCGGCAGTCGTGCGGCCGTGGCGGTTGAGGAGGGGTAGATCGTGTGCGCATTAATCGCGCTCGGTTACCGCAAAAAGCGCCATCATCACATCCCCAGGCAAAACGGACCGACGTGTCCCGATCCACGCGCTGCCTCAAGTAATGTTGCGGTTACAAGGAGACCGCTCATTAATTTCGATTGGCATTCTTCACCGATGAGCGCGGCTCGCGACCGTAGGAGTCCTGCCCGCCTTTGGGGCCGGTCCCACCTGTCACCAGGCCTGAGGGGTGGCGTCAAGCCTGGGTGCCCCCCCCTCGGGTGTGGCCACCCAGGCGTAACGCCGGGGGCTACTGTCGGTGACATGGGACCGGGGGTGTCGAGACCAAAGGGAAGGGCGGCCACAGTGATCCACGTGGCCCGTTCCCCCGGAGGGGTCAGGCCCGAGGGTGACGTGGCGGCTGCCCTCCCGGTCTCCCCCCGGGGTCGGGCCGCTCCCGTTTCTGCCTCGAGGGCTGGGGTGCCCCGACCCCCCTGTGGTTTTGGTGCCACGTGTGCAGGTTAGGTGAGCATGGCAGAGCTCACCTAACCGCATTTATGGCAGTTCAGACGAGTGCACTACGCCGCATTTAATGCGGCGTTGCGCGTGCATATCCAGTCCGTGACCGGTCACAGCGAGTGACCGATCGCAGACCGGTCAGATCGCGGGTTAGGTGGCGCCAGGCGGCCTGCAGCACGCCTCGCCCCGTCCCGTCAGAATGATGAGAGCCCTCTGTCTCTCGTCTCTCAGCCGGGATTGGCGTGCCAACTCCTGGAGTTGGTATGTCAGTCCCGGTCAGATGCATTCCCGATTCTGGCGCAGGCGAGACGAGAAAGTCGCCCGCCATTTAATGAAAGTTGAAACGGGCGTCCCCCGGATAGGTCGACTGGCCGAGCAGAGGCGTGCTGCGGCGTCCGTCAGAGGCTGCATCCGGCAGTAGGATAGCCCTAAATGTAAAAGAATGTTTTCTTTCTTAGGCAGCTCGTGGCCCATGTGGTAGCCCCTTGCCATATAAAAGGAGGCCCAGGCCTAGGAAGAAGGGAGAGGACTCTGGCTGACTCGCTTTAGAGGCTGAACTCTCTCTGGATTCCATGACACTCTCAGATCTACCAGAACACAGGAGTAGGGTATTACGCTTCTTAGCGGCCCGAACTTGTCTAAACCGTCTGCGTCCACGCGTTTTTTCTCGCTGAGATCCCACAGATTAGGGGCTAAGAATTTCACCTTGCGCCCCCGGCCGAACCGGCAAAGGGGGACCTGCACGGTCTCCCGGTGAGGAGTTTCACGCTCCGTCAATGTCAAAACTGGAATTCGACAATAATAAAAGGAGTAGTGCACGGGACTTAAAAGTAAATGGATGCGGAGACAAGAATTTAGACAGGTTCAGGCCTTCTTGATGACAAGTAACACCCTACTCCTGTTTTGAAGATTGTATCCGCCGAGTTATGTATTGATCTGACGATCTGATAGTGTTTATCTCTGTGGTCATGCCCCTAGAGGGCTCCCCTGTCCACCTTATATAGGTTGGAGGTAGGGTTACAAAGAGGAGAATCTAGTCAGATACGACATCAGTTTTCTAATCTATTATATGGTAGTACCCAGTCGGAGCTCTATACCCTGCCTTAAGATACAAGGCAACATGGCAACCAAGTCCTACTTACATAATACATGGATCCGGTCCACCTCCTTTCTCTAGTCAAATATGAAGGCTGTATGGGTACCCGGTACCTATATTCTCCACATAATGCTTAAGCATACGGATGAGAAGGTAATAGTTAGTAGCAAAATTGTGGTGTACACTTTCATCGTATTCGGTGGGGTCTATTGTTTACAGTTCTATACTGCTTCAATATCATTGCCGAACAACGTGGGTTGAATTTCAGAATTCAGGTGGCATACACTAGAAAGCAGATATCCTATTTTTTCAGAGCTTGAATTTTATATTTTTCTCATTTTCATCAATATCTATTTCAACCGTGTTAGGACATTCAACATTCAATTACAATCAAGAGGCATTCTCTATGGCTTCGATGCAGCCCAAGACACTGTCCTTCTGCGACATGGCAGACATGAGAGCTTCATGAGCCGCTTTATTGTTCTTCAGAAGTGATGCCGAAAATAGGACCTACAAAACCAGAATATTAAAAAGCAACCTCTGCATTAATCGACATGTAGCACGATTTGTGTCTTCTAGTTCAAAAGAAAATGAATAGACAACTCACTGCCCATCTTGTAAGGTTTTGTTGCTGATCCTTGGTTAGTGGCGGCTTAGTCCGGTTTATGAATCTCTAAAAGCACAAAAATATGCATGTGTTCATGCATTTATCATGAAATATCCCGAAAATACCTTGCAAATATAAAACTAAACAAGGAGATGATGAATTCGTAAATCACCTGAAGGGTGAAAAGATCTGCCGATTGACCAACAACTTTGTCATATTCTAGACCTTCAGCAGCAAGCCCTGCCATTGACACTACAGCTAACCTGATACAATACCGTTGTTTATTTTAGTGGTGTTTTTGGAGGTGTCGTCAGTGTAATGAGCAGATGTAATTTGTATATTTGTGTTGAATCAGAAACTATGAAGCTGATACAAAATAAACATGATTCGAAGAAAAATAAATACAATATAGACTACAAGCACATCGAGTTTGACAGAGTTACCTGTCTATTTCCTTTTGATCAAGCTGCCCACTGTATATTAGCTTTTGTAATTGCTCATCTATCAAGTTAACATGCTCCTTTCCAATGTCCAGGGAATATCCCAGAATTGGTAGTCCAATCAAATAAGCAACTAATGTTCCAGGAAAGCTATAGTCAGTAAAATCCTACTTTCAGACATAGTCCTAGTCCTAATGCAGGAATGGAGACATACCCAAAAAATGAGCAGCTTCATGCCTAGCAATTCTCTCCTGATAGTCAGGAAAAAAGGTTGAGAATGCACCGATTGCTGCTTGCAGAAGACTGTGATGATGGAATGGAAAATTACAATCTATTATTGATAAAATTGCAACATATTTTCATTAAGCTTGAGCATTCATAAAACAGATAGTGTTATTTGCCATGCCATAAGTAGTCTATGTTGAGTGATATGTAACATTGAATTAATTAAGCTGATAAGTTTCGCTGCTTGAATATCCATTTATAGAATCTTAGAAAATATACATCTGGATTGTTTGATGTCGGGTCTTCCAAACTTTCACAAGCTTATTAGCAGAGATAACTAACACATACCCTGGAGAAATGCTTCCGATGGCCAATACTATCAATGAGATGCTTCCAATCAAGTAGGGAACGAAAAAGCCCCAATCCTGGCATAGAGAATTTTGAAAAGCTAAAACTATACTCCAGAGTACATCACAGTATGTTTATTAATCTCAATAGAAAATGGTCAAATTATTTTGCAGGAAGCTGTGACCCAAGTCTAATGCACTTATCTTATAAGAAAAAAAGAATTATTTTTATTAATCCAGAGTAGCACAGAGAGGAGGTAGCAAGGAAATACCCCAGGAAGCTGGCCTGCAAGAACGGCTAAGAATCCGGTTGAACCGACAACTGTAAACAAAAATGCTGCCTGCATGATCACAACAAGGAAAATGCAGGATTATGTTTCTGAACAAATTATGGCACTACTACTATTCTTCTGCATATGCAATTTTGCAATGCTTGATTCCAGAATTCCCACCAAATCACCATGCTCTGTTGCACCATAGCAATTTGCAAATAACTAAACAAGGTTACAAATGCATTTTTAAGCTGTGGTAGCAGGCTTACATCATTTCTGACACTCGGAATCGCCAGGTTCTCCGCGTTCTTTATCCCAAGCGTGGTGAGCTCTCGCAGAGATGTCTGTCACAGTTCAGAAAAAAAAAAACCAATCAGTTGAAACTCCCATGCAATCGCATTGACCCAAAACTCTACCTGAGCTGACAACAGAAGTAGGGCAGAATGCTCTCTGCAACTGCACATTCGAAGAGCTTGGTGCTTGAGAAGATATCGCACTGACCGTGCGGCGCGACACGTACGGCTGCGAGCTCCACCGCTTGGCCCACCCGAGCTCCTTCAGCTGGTCCATCGCCTGCTTCACTTCCTCGCTGTCCTTCTGCAGCTCAATCTCAAGCCCCATTGGTCTTAGCACACACGCTGTTCTACATGTTCAGAACTCAGAAGGGGGAGGTGGGCACCTTGTCGATGGCGGTCTGGAGCGCCTTGAGGTCAACCCCGGGCGCCGCCGAGGAGGAGGCGGCGGCGGCGCGCCATTGCCGATGCGGCGCCGCGGCGATGAGCCTGAGGGGGTTGCGGGGGTTCGCGGTGGGCGCGACGAGGGCGGCCACGATCGCCATGTCTGTCTGCAGCTCAGCGCCAAGCGGAGGGGATAACTCAAGCCGGGTCAGAGCGTCCAGAGCGTCAGACACGCGGCGCGTTTCGTTTTTCTTTTTCCGTTTGGTTTTTTGATCCGATGTTGTGAGGATTCTGTGCGCCGCTGCTCGTGTCAACGTGTCACCCGCTGCGCCGCCGGTGATATCGTGCGATGTACTATTCCCTAGAAGATCTGAGCCGCACGTTGGGGAGTGGATATTTTGCGTTTTGCACCCCCGGAAAATGGTGCGCCACAATAAATCACGCCATTAGAAACCACCACTCTCTTTGGCGCCTAATCGGCTGATCCCCTCCGCTTCCACTTCTCCGGTTCATCCGCTCTCCAACTCTTCAATCCTCGATTCCCCATTCGAAATTCGAAATCCCTGAGATCACCAAGTTTCCAGATGCTTCTCCTCCACCCGCGTCCGCTCCCCGCTCCGGCTCCGGCTCCGGCGCGGCGATTCGAGCCCGCCGTCCGGGTCCCACCGCCTCGCCGTCGGCGGCGGCGGCGGCGGCCTCTTCCTCCGCTCGCCTCCGCCTCCGCCTCCGCTGCGATCTACAGCGTTGGAAACTCCGACGAGGACGCCTTTACCAGGTGCTCCGGCTACCTCTTCGAGGAGGGGGCGGCGACCGAGGGGGAGCTCCCCACGGTGTATGATCTCGCCGGCATCGGCGCCGTCTACCGCCGCAGGCCGCTCCTCGTGGTCCGGCGGGCACTGCACATTGGCACCTCCTTCGGCCGATGGTTTGCGCTGCGCTACCTCGACCGCATCAACGAGCGCTCCGATGACATGTTCGAGGTCCGCCATGCTTAAACGTTTGCTTTTGATCTCGTGCACGCTTGCTGTTTGATTAAATTCCTATATTTTTGTGGGGTTGTTCGTGAGCTGATTTTTCATTGGTCGGTGCTGATGCTGCAGATCAGGGCTGCTCAACTCAGGAGAATACTATTGGAACTTGGCCCGGTATGCTTCCGTTTGCCTGTACTGTGTACATGGGCTCGTTCGTGTACCGTTATGATGATTGATGGGCATGTCATTCTGCTCTTTGATGGCAGACATTTGTGAAGATTGCACAGGCAGTTTCGTCACGACCGGTGAGCCTCAGCAGCCAAGTAGTCGTTGCATTTTCATCACTTCTAATTAGAGCTTTAGCTTATGATTTTGATGAATTGTTATCTGTCAAATGGTTAGTCATGCACCATTTAACAGTCACATTTATTGGAACATGAATGTGCTATTCTGCTTTCATAATATATCAGTTGCTAGTTTAGACAACTCAGTGGCTATTCTCTTGCTACTGATTGGTTGGTGGGCCATGGACACCTCCTGTCTCTTTTGTTGCAGGATGTGATTCCACCTGCGTACCTTGACGAACTTTCACTACTTCAAGACCGTATAGCACCATTTTCAACTGAGGTTGCTTTTAACATTATAGAAACGGATCTTGGGTTGCCACTGGACATGATTTTCTCAGAAATATCACCAGAGCCTGTTGCTGCTGCATCTCTTGGGCAGGTATGTTTGTTTTATTATTTTGTAATGTCTTGAAGATTCGATCTGCCTCTTCAGCAACTTTGTGATTACTTGTTTGCATTTTGAACTGTAGAAACATAACAAACTTGTGTGCTTGTCTCCTCTCAGCTGCACTTAGTTGAATGCAACTGTATGATTCATGTCAACTTGTTGATGTTTGAACTATGCGCATTGAAACCGATGCACGGCACAATGTTTATTTACTTTTATAAAGTAATACACAAAACTAATTTCATTTATTTGAAAGCTAGCACCTGGAAGCATCTAAAGTTAAACTAAACAAATTCTGGCTATAACATGCTCTGAGTTGTTCGATAGGATGGGGATCCCAAAACTGCATACTGTTTCAGCCCTGCTAATCAACCATGATATGTCGAACAATTGGTGAAATGACAGTGACACTCTTTATAGTGCATTGTCAGCTATTTTCATCTTTGGACGGTATAACATTTCATATTCTACTTTTGTAGGTTTACCAGGCCAGGCTTCGTTCCAATAAGAAGGTTGTTGCTGTCAAAGTACAAAGACCTGGAGTTCAAGCAGCAATTTCCTTGGATATCTACATCTTGAGATTCCTTGCTGGTGTTGCTAGGAAGGCTGGCAAGCTGAACACAGACCTTCAGGTAATGCCAAAGTCCTATAGATTCCCAATGAAATCAAATAAAGTGGTCACTTCTCTAAAGCAAGAGGCAACAGGAAGGGAAGTTACCATTTTATAAGAAATCTCAACTATCTTATTCATAGGCTTTCTGAGATTCTATTTATATATACTTAATTTATAACTGTTTGTATTTGATTACTTCGTATGCAGGCTGTACTTGACGAATGGGCATCAAGTCTTTTTAGGGTAACTTTCTATGCATGCTCACCCTTTAAATATTTTACATCTTGTGATGTCAAATCTGAAGTAATCAATTTGGCTATAGGTATGAAAAATAAACATTAAGTAGCACAATCTGAAAGGAATGGTGTTATTAGGCTGTGATAACAATAAGCTAGAAAAAATGGAGGTTACCATCCAAATGACTGTCGATCAGCGGAAGTCAAGTGTACTGTTCAATTAAAGTTAGAAGATTTTTTTAGCTAACATTCTATTCTAGTATTAACTCTAAGCCCAATTCACTAGGATTTTGTAATTCGAAGCCTGCATATATACAAATGGAACGGCACATTTACATGCCAAAGAAGAGCTTGTCAGAAACTCAGGATCATCATATGAATATGAATAATAAAGTTAACTAATTATAGATGAATTGTTTTAAAGGAAACAAGCATTACCTATCTTGCGAGTCTGTTCTCCTATGACTTGCAATATTCTATGTACACTTAGCTACCTGATTTTAAAAATAAGGTGCATATTCTTAGAGCTACACATTGAATACAGGTAAATCACATTTAATGCAGGAGATGGATTACAGAGCAGAAGCAAGAAATGGGCTTAAATTCAGGTTACATTCTTCATTTAGTAGCCAAAGTCAATTGAATTGCTTTGTCTAATATGAACACTGTCACTATCCATTATCTTGAAACAATTCAAGTTACAACTATCCATTGTCTAATATGAACACTGTCACTATCCATTGTCTAACTAGTTTGTAGTTCAATAGACATAAAACTATTTGTTACTTTAACAAGCCCTTGCAATTTCTGAAAAAGATATTGTTCTAACATGGGGCCAGTTCACAGAAACATTTAATCCGTTGCTCCGCTACTGACTATGCACGAGTGCTATCACTAAACCGATATGCATTGTTCATTATGGTTGAATCGAGGATAAATATAACACCAATACCCTTTTTGTACTTCCTTTCTGCAACAGGGAATTATATGGGAAATTTAGAGATGTACTAGTTCCAGAAATGTATCTGGAACAGACAAGAAGACGAGTCCTTATCATGGAATGGGTTGAGGTGAAATCTGCAATCTCATTCACTCGTTAGCAACTTGAACAGTGCATAGGCCACCCTAGTTACTGGCTTTTACTGTGGTCTTTTAGGGGGAAAAACTGTCAGAAGTTAGAGACCAATATTTGGTTGAGGTAAAATCAGTGCATAAGTCATTGAAATCTTGTACCTCACTATTAGTAACACCCTTGATCAGATAGATCTGCTGACATTGTTACTTCACAGGTTGGAGTATACTGTTCACTTTCTCAGCTTTTGGAATATGGATTTTACCATGCAGATCCACATCCTGGAAATCTTTTGCGTACAGTTGATGGGAAGCTAGCGTACTTAGGTAATAGTTGTGTTCTTCTGTTTCTGCCTTTAAGGTTTCTGATTTTTTAGTCTTGGTAATGGTTAGTTCCTAAATTTACTCATTTGCTACCCTTTACATGAATCTTGTTCTATTTTAACTAACTGAAACATTTTGTTCACTGTGTAGATTTTGGGATGATGGGAGAATTCCGACAAGAACTTCGTGATGGATTTATTGAAGCCTGTCTTCACCTTGTTAACCGTGATTTTGATGGTTTAGCAAAAGATTTTGTTACTCTTGGGTAAGAATAAGCACTAACATCCAGTTGGCGCTGGGTATCTGTGTATCCCCATATGTGACCTATCTTTAATTTCTGCAGTTTACTTCCTCCAACTGCTCAGAAAGATGAAGTGACAAAGGCATTGACAGGTACTCCAGGTCTAGATGGATGCATGCTAAGAAAAGAAATTACTGAACCTTAAAGTCGCTTTACCCTGCTACTGCTATCCTTATCACGTTAATTTTGGATAATTAATGATGATATAATAGCGTATGTCCACTTGGCACAACTCACAATTCCCTGTTTTTAATATCTCAGGTGTATTTCAAAATGCTGTTGACAGAGGGGTGCAAAATATAAGCTTTGGAGATCTGTCAGGGAATCTTGGTCGAACTATGTACTAATCTAGTTTACAAAACTCTACTTTACAAAAAATAAATGGGGTTTATATCAAACTGTCGATTCTCTATAAGACTGCTCTTAACTAGAATTAATCTGGTTTCAGGTATAAATTCAAGTTCCAGATACCTTCTTACTTCTCTCTCGTAATTCGAAGGTAATAAGTCTTACTTCTCTCTCGTAATTCGAAGGTAATAAGTTTTCACTAGTGTAGGTATCACTCACTGCCAGTCACTATATTTGTTAACGGACAACAAACATGCAAATTGCTACTCTAGAGGTCTAAAGATGCTGCTGCCTTGCTGTTTTTTTACATTTGAAAGGTTTTCCATGTTATTTTTCAGCCTTGCTGTCTTGGAAGGCATTGCAATCAGCTTCAATCCCAACTACAAAGTCTTGGGCAGTTCATACCCATGGATTGCAAGAAAAGTTCTCACAGACAGCTCAGCAAAGCTTCGATCAACTTTGCAGACGCTTCTTTATAAGGTCAATTAACCTTTTAATTTTCAGGCAATTATAAATTATGATGAAACATGTGACCATGCTAGCAAGTTTGCAAAACCAAATAAGATAACAGGAATACAGGATTGTTTCACTCCTCATCTAACATTTTATATTTTACTTTGGGTTTCAAGTCTAAGATTCTCTAGTCTCTACTGCAAGTGGAACTTCTGTCAGTCATGACTAACCTCTTTATCTTCCCTCCAACTAAATGTATAGGATGGCACTTTCCAGATTGACCGTTTGGAGTCTTTGCTAACTGAGGTTGGTTCATTTCCCACATGTTTAAGTGTGTTCTGTTGATCTTAATTGTATAATATAATTGCTTTTATTTCTATGGTATGACATGGATAATTAGAATACTCTATGACCTATTTTGACTTGACTGGTTATAGTTGATTGATGGTATTTTGGTTAGAATCCAGAAACCAGGTAGAAGCTTACTGGTTTTTGGCAAATGCATCCTTTCCAGTTTTATGAACCCTGTTCCAACCATCTTCTCAGAACATGGCTCCTTTTGTTTTCTTGTTACAGTCGCTTCGAGCAAGAACAGAGCAGTCCTTGACCAGGGATCAACAAGAGGAAACTGATAGTTCCAGATTTGCAATTAAACAAGTCTTGTCATTTACACTTACTGAACAGGTAAAGTGAACTACGATTCTTTAATATTGAACTCCCTCTAGGTAATAAGCCAAGATTGATCTTGATGGTTGAGGATTTGAAACTTTATGTTCTCTTTCCAGGGTGCCTTCGTGAAGGATTTACTTCTTCAGGAGATTGCTAAGGTCAGTTAGCTCGTTAGAGGTGCAGTTTTCATGTTTGTTGGCTTGAATCTTGATTATCGTCATATTTGGAAAGACTAGAGTATCCAACAGTCCGACAGTTCTGAATAGTTATTCACATGGAAAAGAGCACTCGAGCTTAGTGATAGGGGGAAAACCAGTTCATTTATGAGTTTGTAGTTCATCATAAATCACATATAACTGACTTTTGCATGTTCTATGCCATGGGTACTAGTGAGGCAGCTAGCAGGTCATATGAATTAGAAATTGCGTTCAGGGAAGTTCTAATTGATATAGACTTTGAAAATAAAGCAGGAAATTCATTTTGTTTCAAAGAATTGAGAATTTTGGAATAAAATATTCCCTGTGATTCATCTACCTTCGGTTCCTAATTAATCCTGAATTTAGTTTACAAGATAAGGAATTCTCTTTGGCATCATGAATCTTTCCTTGAATTGATATATGGCACCTTTTTTATAGGTTACATAAGCTATGCTTTCTCAAGCGTTGTATTTTCAGGGGTTAGATGCACTCGGAGCTGCTACATTGCGTTCTGCAACATCTGCTGCAGCCTCCAGATTGCCGTTTGCTGTTCCATCCCCATCACCCTCACTAGACAACGAGGATGCCACTAACTTGAGAAATTTACATCGCCTTCTCCTACTTTTGTCCAAGGTCCCTCAGAAGGAGGATTCATCTCCAGTAAGTAAAATTTTCAATAGAAGATCACTTCTGAATTTTTCACATTTCTTAATTAAAGTAGGTGTGGATGAAATACATAAAATGCCCTGACCCCCTGGCTATAAACGAGTGTAAAAAAACATTTGGCATATACAGAACTGAATTATGGATTCAATTGAGAAAACAACTATGTAGCCTTTTCTTTACAAAATGATGTTTAACTGGCAAATCACAATACCTTCAAACCCCCAAATAAATGACTTAAGGATTTGCAAAACTACCCTATTAGAGCTCAAATTGCAAAATGTACTACTACTATTTTGAGTCTTTATACTGTACTACGATTTCTCATTCTATGCAATCCTTTTGCAGATTCCAGGATACAATAGCACTGGGGAGAACGAAGGTGATAGTACAGATGAGATTTCTCTTGTGTTATATGAAATGAGATCTCTACCAGAGTTTTTGCCAGTACTTTCTGTCATTCCTGAGGTAAGAAGGGAAATACAAGTAGGATGGAAGTGTATATCAGAATTGACGTTGAATATGATCTGTAGCTTTTGAGCTCCACACTAATGCTCACCTTCCTTAACGCAGCTTCCACCAGAGTCTCAACAGCAGTTTCTCCTCCTGCCAGCAGATTTAACTAATCGTGTTCTGTCTCGCGCTGTTGCAAGAACCATCAGAAGAATATTCATATGAAGATAGAGCATAAAGGTACACGTTTCCAATCTCTGCTACATGAAATGTTTTTGTTTAATTTTTTTTTTGAGAAAGCGCTAGATGTACATAGAAAATTTCCCCCAAATACTACCACTGCCTTCTATGCTAGAAATCCAGGATCTGTCTTATTATTCACCATGACTAATTTTGAATTGTAATTAGTTAAAAAAATTGAATTGTAATTCTTCATGTGAAAGTACAGTTCTTTTCGGGAATCATGTATTACATAAAAAAAAGAATGTGGTCCTATAAAGCCTTTTCTCTATGCTTTATTACAACATGTTTGTGACTGCATTAATTACTCTTCATAAGCACTGTTCGTGCGTGTGGACAGTATATTAGTACCACGGACGTTGCTATAGCACCATGTTATTTTCCTTATTTTAGAAATTGAATTATTTGTTTCTTTTATTTTAGAAATTTGTTCCATAAAGGTTAAGTTATCACATCAATATTAGGATGGGACCAATCTCTGCAAAGCAAGCAAAGATAATAAACAAGTCCGTTGTCCCTAAATTCTAAATAAGCAAGTCCCTAAACTCCAGCTCTGGTGTTTCCCATGGCCGGCCGTTTTTAGATCAATTCCTCCCTCAATCAGTGTCCTCCTTCACCTAGCATCTCTGTACTTCAGTCGGCACCGTCCAACCTCTATCCGACGGGTGTTTACCCTCATGATGACCAAGGATCATCACAATGACACTACTGCAATTTGATTTAGAGGATGGATCCGTGTAAATATTTCTTTTGTTTCTGAATCTATCAGGAAGGAAGAGATCAAGGGATCAGCACAAAACAGAACACAAACTTTTCTTTCAATTGAAAGCTATTACTTATCCATTTACAGAAGTTCAAACTCAAATCACCCTCCTTCATACTGGGTGACTAAACAAGTTCATGCTATACTAAGAAACACGCCTTAGGTATATGCAATAAATACAACAAAACAAACAAGAGATTTTGTTTGTTGGTGTGCTTTTAACCACTAAAAAGTGGTTAGTTTCTGACCATTGCCTTCTCAGTAAGAAAGCTCTCCATCTTTAGCAATGCCTGGAAGAGTGTGAAGTTGAAAATTTTTACAGTCGGGAATAATTCAATACGTCAGATTAAACCAAGGAAAGAATACCTCGATAGCAATGGCACTTGGTGTAAGTATCGTCACATCATTATGTCCTTGTTTCACTGCAATATCTGCAATATGGTATTAGATAGTTAAATACTGTGAAGCAATGGATTAACAACTGAATATCAGATGAAAGCACCACAGCTGCTGGGTCCATCATTAGTAGTAAAAGCTAAAAAACACCTGAATGAAAATTCAGGTAACACATAGCAGTGCTGAAACCTACGTTCGAGTGAAACCCTGGCATCAGCATTAGCATAGGAGTCCATTCTTTGTTCGAAAAGTGCAGTAAGTTTTGCATAAGCCTGTATGAAAAAACAATAAGCTATTAGCACTGTCCTGTCTGTCCACATGCCAAAGACCCAAATTGCATAGCATAATAAACAAGAGTGGTTACCTTTGCATAAGGATCACCAGATTCTTGATGCAAGAGGGGCCGAGAAGCAGTTCCTACTGCAGCAATTCGTCTTGCAAGTGCATCCAATGGAACATCTAACCAGATTGTTAACCCTTTCTTCATGTAACTCCTGCAAATTTCACACAGAAAACTTAGTAAGCATTGCTTTTGAAGAGCAATTCAGGGTAGTTTATCACTTCCAGTACCAATTGATTGGTCGGATCACCGCACCGCCTCCGGTTGCAACAACTAATCGATGCATTGACGACAAATCCCTTAGTACGTCACTCTTGAGAAGTCCAATGAAACAAGAGGATATCAGAAAACTTTCTTATAAGGAGCTTGAATAGCATCGTTATATACCCGCCACTACTAGACCAAGATGGGAAGAGAATGGCTTGGGTTCTGATTCATTATGCATGCCAAGAAAAGAGATGGAAATAAGTCTCATGTCTCTGGAGAAACAAGCGTATACCTCATTATCTCTGAAGAATGCTTCACTATGGAGCTGAAAGATTTCAGCAACAGATGATATGCCAACAGCCTTCTCAACCAACTTATCGCTATAATGAGGAAACATCAGTAACATTTCTGAATAATGGACAGAAGTTGCTTCAAATTATAGGTTGAATGCAAACCTGTCAAAGAAAGAATAGCCTAATACTTCAGCTAATATCTTCCCAACTGTAGTTTTGCCAGAACCCATCATTCCTGTTTGTTTCATCAGTACGCATATTAGAATTAGATGAGATTTCCAATATGATGAAACGCACTTAAGCAAGGCAAGAACTAACCAACTAGGTAAATACACCGGTCATTCAAATAAGGGACCACATCCTCTGCTTTTTGCTGCAGTGAACAGGGACATCAGTTATATACTTGTATCAACAGAAGTTTGCAGCTTGTCAAATGGACATGCTTTCATGTAAATGTAATCACAATTACACATAATTTCCTAACCTTTAGAATAAGAGCTTCATCAGCAGAGTAATAGGCTTTCTCAATACCTGCAAGCCATACGATACATGTCATACCTTGATCATTGGTAGCATCTCGTCAGAATAGGTAGCCAGGTAATTCCTAGTGCAATTGTGCAGACAATTGATCTTTTCTTCTCTGGAGTTCTGTAAATCACTAAATTTCTTCTTGCTTGCAGATTGGTAGTAGTTATATCTAGGTACTGTTCAGAAATACACACCAGTGTATAGTATTTAAGTTTGTTAGTTAGCAGTGGCGGAGCTAGCACCACCGTCGAGCTTAGGCTACTAATAGTGTTTTCCAGTATCGACTGGTTTTTATAGACATCGATGGCTGTTAGTAGTGGAGATGGCAACGGCAGAGCCCAGACGGCCGCCCGACCTGCCTTGGAGCTGTCTCCGCTGCTGTTAGTCAGTGAATTACCACTAATAGGTCCTCCAAAAAGACACAAAATAGGGGTTGTGTTGTGAACCGTCATTATAACACATAAAAGAAGGGATACTCTCCAACCGGCTCTCTATCTGGCTCCTATCCTATCCCATTCTCTATCCATCCCCTATCCCTCCCTAAATGTGGGAAACATCTCATCCCTCTCCAACGTGGCATGACATCATTGGTCTGGATTGTAGTGTAGTATAAGATATTGATAAAATATAAATGGATGGGATATAAGGAGTCAAATATAGGGAGCTCACTATAGCGTGCAGCAAAATAGAGAGACAATTTGGATAAGGAGGATTTTCTTGGATAGGGAGGCAAAAATAGGGAGATGCTCTCTAAGTCCCAACATTCTGAATTTCGAGAATACCAAATAGCGGTACACCAAAAACGCTCTGTTTTGAGTTTCAGAAGAGAACACCCTAACATGTTGGATCGACCATTGACATTTCAATGAAGCCCATGATACATTCCTTAACCTCTGAGACATAAGTTGGTATACATTAAATATCTACCCACTCCATGATTAGGTTTATGTCCATTTCAATGTCTACTTGCAGCTGATGCTTGATGTGGAACGAATAAGTCCCAACACCCTCCACTAATACTGATTCCACAACTAGGCCAAGAAACTTCAGTGGCAGCCCTTGCAACTTCTCCATTTTCCATTTAGACCCTTATATTCTTTGGATTCACATATGGCTTCCAGCGCGCGCAGTGATCACGGAAAACGGAGCGGTCATTAGCGCGTGATTAATTAAGTATTAGCTAAATTTTTTTTCAAAAATGGATTAATTTGATTTTTTTAAGCAATTTTTGTATAGAAACTTTTTGCAAAAAAGTTCATCGTGTAGTAGTTTAAAAAGCGTGCACGGGTGAAAATCACTGTGCGCGCGGAAAATCACTGTGCGCGCGGGGAAACGTTCCGCCGAACAAAGCGTAGTCTTATCTTCCTTGATCCTATCCTTCTATCCCTTCCTCAGTTGCCGCGTGTACACCTGAATATGTGTCGTGCTCACAATTGTTTCAACCAGTTGAGATCAAAACTACTTTTTGTCTGAAAACATCTCTACGACCAAAATTTTACGACGGTTTCAGATGAAAAGTTAAGAGTGCTAGTCTTTGACGCGACACATCCATATCCGGAGCAAAGCTCTAATTTAGCTTCGTTTGGGAGGTGAAGTTAGGAATTTCATTTTATCGCACAAGAAACGACGTGACTTATTAACACATAATTAATTAAGTATTAAAAAAAACTTAAAAATGGATTAATATAAATTTTTAAAAGTAATTTTTTTATAGAAACTTTTATAAAAAAAACATGCCATTCTTCTATTAAAAAAACATGCCGTTTAGTACGTGCGAAAAACTATGAAAGAAAGATAAGTTAAAAAAAGAAGGAAGAAGAACGCAGCCTTTTAAAGCCTTTTAAAGAGGGACTAATAGAACTGCTTACCTGCTGGTTTCCTGGAACACGAAACCTTCAGTTTGGCACCGCAGCTCCGGCGATCAGAGCTCAAAACCAACGGCTGAGCGAACTTCTCCACCGCGAACCTCACCGGAACCCTCGCCGTGGAAGAGTGGTGTGGGTTTCCGAGTCCGGCCCAGGTGCCGGGCTTCGCCCGGAGACCCACACCGGCGTCCATCTCCTCTCCAAATCGATCAGACCCGACAACGACAGGGTCTTAATTATTCCTGACTGGTGGAGACGGGATTGGATTTACCGGCCATCGCCGGATCAATGGAGAACCCGCCGGCGGCGCCGCCGCGGCGGAGGAAGAAGAGGAGGATTCTGCGCAGGGACGAGCGGAGGGAGAGGGACGGAAGTGGAGAACTGGAGATTGGTCCCGTGCGAGGCTTTATATACTATATACTCGTAATTGTACGATGCTGTTTCGTTTCAATGAAGTGGGTTTCTTGTCTTGAGGTCCAACACGTTGTCAATATTTTAGGAGATGGCGTAATGCTTACTCTAATAAAAATTGGACTCAGATGAAAATGCACGTCCATTTGAAGAAAAAGCTAGGCTGATATCAAAACAAATCCTCATACCTCCATTAGGGCGAAACCAAAATTAAGTTCGTATCATGTTAAACCTTCAATCTTGTTGTTTCTTTAGCTGTACAGTTATCATGTGGCATTTGTGTAGTTGTATGCCATTCCTTTTCTTATCCGTACCTTTTGAGTCATTACCAATTTGTCTTCTTTTTTTACAACAGAGAAGCATGGTTTCTCCCTCTTCCATTAATGGAAAAGAAAGGTTACCAATTTGTCTTGTGCTCTGACCTTTAAGTTGTCTATAGAGCACAACCCTTTTAAACTAGACATCAAAACCGAAATTGTAACATCTATCAGTCCTTTTTTCTTCTTGCTGCAATGCAACATGTAAGATAGACTAAATACAGAGAGCTGCCACACGCCAGGTAGACATAGCTATACATGGAGTGGTTTTTTTCCCCGCTGGTTTTTCAGATACCGCTAGAGAGAATTCAGAAGACTTCCAAAGTTTCAGTTGGCACCTACTACAACGCTTCATCCAGGACGCCACTCAAGAGTCAAATCTACTCGCAATAGGATGGCACTAGACACTTTCTTAAGCCTCTCCACCAAACAAAAACAAGCATGGGCAACCATGGCTGGTCGGTTCTGTCACATTTGGAGAACTACGGGGACCCAGTCGCAAAAAATCACATATGGTATTCCATGGGGTGTTTCGGCCTCCACCGAGCACGAAGCGAGTGGTGGCTGCTTCAGTAGAAGTGAGGGGCGTTTTGGCCTTTTGGGGCAACATGGCTAAACTCCATGGGGTCCCTTTGGGGTTAGTTGGGTGGGCCTTGGGCCGGGATATGAGGCGATATCTCTCTCCCGGTGGATCCAACTACCACCGCTCCCCGCACGTCCGACGCCACGTCGGAGCGACGCGGCCGTGGGTTGGTGGACGATGGCGACGCTGCTTGACCAAGAGAGGTTAGACGTCCAGGCTCTCGCAAAAAGTTCCCTTCATATAAGCTTCAAGTGTCACGACAACTTGGTACTTGAGTTAAGCTGAGTCTTTGCGTTGTTTCTAGTTGATTCATGAACTTTTTTTTTTCTGATTACGCAGCACATTGCATACGTATACGTACGCTCCCACTCTACGGATATGTTCCTTTTAACACATGTTTAAGAGATGGAAGCCTGATAATAAATCCGTGAACCTCTGGTTCTTCCTCTCTTCTTTTGGACTTGCGTGTTTTACACGTGTCAATTCTCTGCACGGTTTGGAAGTTTTGTTTCAGTCTATTATCTTTTTCCCATTTGTTTATAAGGCCGTTGTCAAGAGTTGAATTTTAAATTTCAATTTTAAAGCTTTTATTTTAAACATTAATTTTTAAATCGCTAAAAACACGCATATATAAAAATTTTACTCTAAAATTATTTTTTTATTACTAATAAGTTGTACAACTTTATAATCAGCAAGCCAACCGACGTCAACCTCAGCGGGTGGTTTGGTGTCTCTTGAGGTTGGGAGTTTTTTTTTTGCTTTTTTTTTTTGTGTGTAGATTGAACTCTGGTTATTGAAGGACGAGAAGATATGAAGAAGAAAATCGACGTGATAAAGACTTAATCGTGGCAGCTCTACCCCGGTGCTTACTAACCCATCCCCCCAAATTTCAAGAAACAACAACCTTGTTTTGTGCTTTCTGCCTTCCTTGTTCAAGAACAACGGCGCATGGTGAGTGAGGCTTGTTGATGACCGGAAGGTGCATGTCGTACACTTGGACCGTTCGGTGACTGGTGTTGTTTGTTGCACTAGTATATCCACAGGAATCCCACGGGTTAAGCTTATCCATCTGGATCGGAGCAGCAGCTCAGGAATTTTAGCAAGCAGCCAAGCAGACCCATGATAAATAATATGATGCATTATTAGGCATAGTTGCATCAAACCTGTTATAAATATCGTAACGTGGGGGGCGATGAGATCATGGCGCTCCGCAGGGGCGGATCTAACATGAAAACGACAAGGCTCGAGCCTTCACTACTCGTGTGAGGACCATGAGCCTTTGCCATCTCACGCCAAACTTTGACGCCGCCACGGGAGCACTCTTCAAGCACGACAACAGCGGGGAGAGAAGCCATCACCACCTCCTGCAACGACGACGGCCACCATTGTCACATGGCAAGGTGGGCACCACCGCGGTGCCCAGCTAGCTCCCTGTCTCCTCTTCACCTTGCTTCCTTTCCAACTACTCCCGCCGTCCTCGCCGCGACCATTGCCTACCTTGCTATCGTAGCCTACATCGCCATCTCCGCGCCCATTGCCGACTTTGATGACGTCGCGAGGGCCCTCTCCGTGCACCCCGACGGGCGCGTGTATCGCACGATCGTGGTTGGTGGGAGCAGGAGGCCGGCCGTGCCAAGATTCCTATCGTACCAACCTCGATGGCGACACTTGGGGAGAAGAAGAGCCATCGGTGGCGAAGAGGGGTAGAGGTCGTCTTTTTCCAAAGCTCAGCATGCGGCATGGTGACGGTGAGCACCTCGGCGCGCTCCATGGCCACGAGGTGCGCCGCCGGAATCATGCCGCCTTGCTACCGCCTGCTGTCGTGCACTCCCCTGCTACTGCCAAGAGAGAGGGGGATAGAAAAGAAAGGAGAGGGAGGATGGTATATGGGTCCCACAATTTTTTTGTGTGAATGACAAATGGGTCCCATATATTTTTTTAATTCTAATGCCACATGAGCACCACGTAGGACAAAGACCAGGTCAACACCATCACGTAAGCGCCACATCGGTGAAACCGCCCTCCAAAATCGACGAGGGAGTCAAATTGCACCAGTTTCAATAGTTCGGGGTGTAGAGATATCCGGTATTGTGGTTCAGGGATACGCATCGGATTCGGCCACTAATTAAGGGAGTCAAAGTGAACTTATTCCTAGAAATCTTGGGTTTGTTTATTAGGGGCTACTATACAACGGAATTTCTTTGGAACGGGATGATACCGGTTAGGTATTAGGTCATGATACCTTTGAGGTATCATGTCTTGATACCTAGACGATTTCTATTAGGTATCAGGTAATTTCTACTAGGTATCAGTGATACTTGTGAGGTATCAGGTGATGCCTATAGGTATTGGCTGATACCCATTGGTATCAGATTTTGATACCACCTGATACTCGTCGATACTAAAGCGATACCTATCAGATATCAAGTGATTCCTACCAGGTATTAGGAGCCGGGCATTGAGGTGTCATCGCCGGCGGCCGTGTCCTCCGCCATCCATGCTCCATGCCATGCCGAAGCTCGTCACCGGTGGCTGCATCCTCCATCGTCCACACCCCATGCTCGAATATGTCTCTACTTGTATATATTATTTGTGTTGATCTTTCCCAACAGGCTTGTGGGTGTCATCCATGACATGTTAGAGTTGATGAGCATGGTGACTAGGGTCTCATACTTGTCCGGTAGAGACCTAAGCATCTTTTGAGCAACCTCAAGATCAGTGTAGGTTGCTCCAAGTCCCTTAAGATTATTGACAATCACATTGAACCTCCCATACATGTCATTCACACTCTCATCGGGCATGTCACGCCCCAAACTAGCCCCGAACGGAGGCCAGTACAAGGCGATCCAAATTAACCTGTATGCCTGTACCAGTCCCAGGAAATAGCGCTGGTACAACAGGAAGACAGAATACCACAACAACAGCGGTCTCTTTATTAAGAGTAGGATTACAACCAATGTTGGAACTACGGACAGAACCCGAGTTCGCAACAGCATTACAAAAAGGCGGAAGCGGAAAGCGGAGACTAGCCCTAAGCCACAAGCAAAGCCTTGGGGGAAGGCCGAAACCCTACTACTGCTCGAAGTCGGCTTGCTCCTGGAAGAACTCTTCATCAGCAGGGTCCACCTCTTCATCTTCGAGAACTGGGGGGGTTTAATTATATAGAGCAAGGGTGAGTACGGGAGTACTCAGCAAGTCAGGGGAATTAAGTGTTTAATGCGAGCTTCAAGGGAAAGCCAGTTGTTTTGCGCAATTGATTTTAGTTTAAGACTTTCAGAAACAACTAAGTGAGTGCTTCTCGACGGCACGGACGAGAAAGTGCGTCTCATCCGGCCGGAGCAGTGAAATTGTATCAATTGATTCTTGTCGGCATGAGCGGCTCCCTGCCAATCGTTCACCGACCCCGGCTACTCCAACAGCCACAACTCACACACGCCGGTACGAGAGGCTCCCTGCCAATCGTCACCGACTCCAGCTGCTTCAACAGCCACAAGTCCACCCATCGGTACGAGAGGCTCCCTGCCAATCGTCACCGACTCCAGCTGCTCCAGCAGCCTTAAACCAAGCACAGAAGGGGAAACCTCACACCAATAGCAGTTCACAAGGTGTTCATTAAAACTACGCTAAGGAATCACCTCACATCCGCCCATGACCGTGGGCACGACTGTTCGAACAGTTGTTAACCTCTGCAGAGGGGGTACACTTTACCCACACGACGTTACTAACCCCGAATCACCCAGCCCGCGACTCTCAGTCACGTCTGGCGACCTTGAGGCTTTCACGACAAGGCATTTCGAAAGCCGACTCAGGGTCATCTTATGCCAACGGGAGGGGTCCCACGGACCAACACCAGGTTAGGTCCCAGACCATACTGTGCCAGGAAGCCCAGGGGTCCTCCCCGACACCACCCCGGCGAATCCACTTGTCCCTTGGCATCAAGATTTCCCTGGCCTAGCTAATTACTCAGCCAGGGGCGTCCCATATCACCCATGTGGTCGTACTTGACATATGCTTGGATGTAATTCCCAAGGAATCGGTCCTTAGAGCGAGAACAGGCAGACCGTACCTCCAGTACATCTCCCGTACCGCGAGTTTTAGAAGCTCACTTTAATTTCAAGACACCGACCCAAGTGTCGGGTTTTCCAAGCATTTTGTAAACTAAAGTTTTACCCAGGTGATCAATTTTAAAGTTTGAGGGGAGTCTCGATATTCGTACGCGAGGTACGGATACCGAGGCATCACCTGAGGGGTGACAAGGGTGTTAAGGTATTCAAATAATCAAGGAAGGTGAATGCAGCAAATGGGTAGGGCCTGCCGGTTGTATTGCAAACCGAGGCCAAGTGCCAAGTGTAACCTAAGTAATGCATAGTTTGCGGAATCAACATACTTAATTTAAATTATGGGTTCAATTGATCAAAGGTGACTTGCCTTGCTCGAGATCTTGAGCTTCTTCCTCGAAATCCGCGCACTGCGGGTCTTCGGGCTCCGAGACTACACGCGAAACGAGACGACTCAACAAGGCAATAAAAGAAGCCCTATTAAAGACCACTAATCGTGCCATTGGATAGATCTCGATTTTTGAGGAATTTTGGAAGTGGAACGGGGTTAATCGGACGAACGGTTGAGAAGATATGAATTTCCGAAGATTAAAGGATTTTTTGGAAAAAGAAAAGGAATTATAAATTCCTTGGAAAAAGAAACGAAGGAGGGATGCAATTTAGACTTTATTTTGGGCGGCTAAGGGCAGCCCAAAAGAATAGAACGGGCGCGGCCGAAATAATTGGGCCGGCGGCCCGAAGGGAATTGGCCCATGGCCGATCGGCGCGCTTGAGGGAATAGGCCGATGGGCCTAGCGGCCGATGGCCGAGTGGAGAGAGAGGGGGGGCCGAGGCCGACTGGGCCGGTCGGCCAAGGAGGCCCAGATGGCCGGCCTGGCAACGCGGCCCGGCCGATACGCGAAAGGGAGGCCGTTGGGCCAAGGGGGAGCGAGGCCGATGGGCCGGGGCAGGCCGCGGCCTACGCGGACGGCCGATCCGGTGGACCGTGCCCGTCGCGCGGCGCTAGGGCGGGGCCCGCCCGTCGGCGGCGCGGTCTATGCGGACCGAGCGCACGGAGGGGAAGGAGGGAGTGCGCCGGCTGGCGCTTGCGTGGCGCCTGCGTGGCGGCCACGTAGGCCGGCCGGGCGAGCGAGGGGAGAAGGCGTCGGGCGACGGCGGCGATGGTGGAGGGGTTCGGGTGACGCGGTGTGGGACCGACGAAGGGAAGTGGTGCCGGAGCAAGAGGGGTGAGAGAGGAATCGAGCCGCCGGCTCGGATCGGGCCGCGGGGAAGCGACGGCGGTCGACGACGGCGCGGGGCGACGGCGACCGCGACGGCTCGGGGAGAGGGCGGAGGATAGGGGCGGCAGCCTCGGTGGTGCTCCGGGAGGAAGCCTACGGCGCTATCCAACGCGCTACGCCGAGAAAAAAAGGAAAAGGTGGAGGGGAGAGAGGGGTTTACCGCGGCGGGGCGGCAAGCCGGGGAAGAAGACGATGCGGGCGCGGCGCGACTCCGGCCGAGGGAGCGGGCGAGCGAGACGGCGCCCGGAGCTCCTTCGGGAGCCCTCGGCGGTAGCGGCGGCGGACGGCGAGGGCGGCGGCGGCGGCAGCGGCGAGGAGAGTGGAGCTCGGTAGGGCGGCAATGGCGGCCGGGCGGAGGGGAAAGAATGCGGCCGAGCGGGGGGGGAGGGGGTTTGTAGGGCGCTAGGTCGGTTTGGGGCTCGGAGAGGCAGTCGGCAAAGCGGAGCGGGGACCGGCGCAAATGGACAAGGCGGTGCGGCCGGGTGACGTCGGTCGGCGGTCGGCCGCCGGGGAAAAGAAAAAGGGGAGAGGGGAAAAGAGGGGTTGCCCCCTTGCCGAAACGGGCAAGGCGCGCGGGGGAGAGAGGGGGGGGAAACGCGCGCTCGGCGCCTTGGCGGCAAGTGCGTAGGCGGCGGGGCCGAGGGGACCAGCGGCGGTCTGCGGCGACGGAACGGCGCCAGCGGGAGCCGTTGGGGAGAAGAGAGAGAGAGAGAGAAAGAAAGAAGAACGGCTCGACTGGGGGGGTGACGCGGCTCTCCCTGGCACGTGCGGCGCATGCGGCCGGGGAGCGCGGGCCAGAGCGGACCGGGCCGAGGCGGCACGCGGCCTAGCAGGAGGGGGCGCGAGACGAGGCCGGCCGCGGGAGAGAGCTGGGCCGGGAGACGGCCCAGGGAAGGAAGGAGGCCGGGTGGCCAGAGGAGGGGACTGGGCCGAGAGGTGGCCCGAGGAAAGGAGAGGGCAGGCCGAGAAAGAATCCGGCCCGAGGGTAGAGGGAGGTAAATTAGACTTTTCCTGAGAGATCGAACTGGAAGGATTAGGGCTCGGATTTGAAATCTGATTTCGCGGTTTTCTCCAGGATTGAACTGAGAGGGGAGACACGAGACCTTGGCACACGACAAGACTCAACCGAAGAGCAAACTTTCGCAAATAGGGTTTTTAGCAGATTAGGTTTTCCCGCTAACGCCGCGACAAAACGGGCGTTACAGGGCAACATGCCAAAAGTCTCATATTGTATCTTGAGAAAGTGAAGCTTGGCATCTTTGTACTCGCTTATGCGCTCATGAGTTTCACTCCAACTTGTTCCAAATCTCATAAGCGTTCTCAAGATTTCTGACTCTATCAAACTTCTTTTGGCTCAAAGAGTTGAACAAAGCATTAATGGCTTGGGCATTGAGTTGAAGATTGCGATGATCAACATCCGTCAATACATTGCCGGTGATAGCAAAACCGACATCAATAATACTCCAAATGTGGAAGCTCATGGCCTTAATATGAGTAGACATCTTAATTTTCCAAGTGGAATAATTTGTGCCATTGAACATGGGGGCCTTTCCTACATGGTTCACATCGTTTGACATCTTTTCTCTCTAGGCGATAAAGCCCAATCAAGAGAGACCAAGCTCTGATACCACTTGTAGAATCAAGATGTCAATTAGAGGGGGGGTGAATAGGCGATTGTTAAAATCAATGACACCTAATCAAAACTAACCTAAGTTGCTAGGTTTGATGAGGGATGAAACTAACTAAGAAATTAGATTATGTTTTGTAATCCTAGGGTGATATGGGCTCAAATATGTCTCTACAAATGTAAATTGCACAAATGTAAATGCAATAAGTAAATGAGACAAGAGACAAGAAATTTTTCACCCGAGATTTGGAAACTCGCCGGTTTTCTACTTTCCCATTGAGGCGAGCCCAACTTCACCGCTTAAACCACGAAGCCACTGCAAGCCCCCTTCGTTAAGGAGTGGGCAGGTGAGAGCCGGCCCACGAAGCGGACTACCCAAGTCTCGATCACTAGGATAGTTCTTCATTTACTCCAAAGGTGGTGAACTCCAAACAACTCACAAACCGGCACCGAGCCTTCTCCACAATCTCCTTGGAGAGGTCATCGGGGAACACCTCCACAAGCCGTCTAGGAGGCGGCAACCTCCAAGAGTAACAAGTAATGACTCGGCTCGGAGATGATCAAGTGCCACACTTGCTCTACAATGAAGCAATGCACTTGTTCTTGCCTCAATTAACTCTCGAACACACCAAATAGATGAACACAAGCTCAAGGAGGTGTATGCAAGTGAAGCAAGTGCCAAGAGAGTCCCCTTGCTGCTGGTGGGAGAGTATTTATACCCCCACCTACCAAAACTAACCATTGAGGTCAAAATCCTCAACCTCTGTTGCCTATCGGTCAGACCGCCATGTAGTGGCCGGTCAGACCGCACACCATTGTAACGGCTAGAAAAGTAGTCGTTACAGTGCATTTAATGCACTTGAGCAGGAAGGCAGACCGAGCCAGGCCCGATAGACCGGCCCACACAAGCCGGTCAGACTGGCATGGGGCCTCCGCTCAGACCGGCCATGGTCAGGGAATGCCTGAATGTGAAATGCGAACCAAGTCCAAATGCAAATGATCTAATGTGGCATTTTGATCAACTCTAAGTTTAGGTCATTACCCCTCTTGATAGTATGGCAAAGCTATAAACAAATCTAAAAAATTTGATCGTCCAACGCCTCGATCAATTTAAAATTAAAACGCTAGATTTACCATCTTCATTCCATCGCTTTATGCCATCAATTTTAATCCTTGGTGATCATCCATGGCATATGTATCATGTGGTCCTAACTCAAATACAAATGTTAGTCTACAAATAGTGCTTGTCATTAATTACCAAAATTAACAACGGGGGCTTCGATGCTTCAGACGACTTGGCGTGCAAGCCCATAGCTCGGCAGTGTTGACTGCGCTCTAGCGGAGGAGGAGCGCGAGATGATGATAGAGCTCACTTCAGAGTGTGTCCCCAACAGCCGCGAGCAAGCGGAAATAAGCGGCGTCTGGTCATGGAGAGGATACGTGGCCTAGCATTCCCATTGTTTATTTTGATATCAAAATTAATCCTATTATTTTTTTTTGAGAAATACAGTACAAACGCAGGCGCCAAAAACGTGCACACATCACGGACATCTCGCTGTCAACGGATACGTCACCTACTACTGAAAGAATAATTAGCCATAAATACGAGCACTCATATCAAATCTAAGATTTAAATCCGGATGGACTGGTTCCATCACAAGAAACCTAATCAGTTAAGCTACGCTAACTTCATTAATCCTATCAAATTTTGGCAATACTAAAATTTGACAAAGTTTGATAATATCAAGTTTTGGTAGGGTAGAAGTATGTGGGTGTTGCTTGGTTTTCTACCATGCCAAATATTCTTGCATAGTGTTATGTGAAAAAGTTTTTAGAAAATCACCATATTTTAGCATGGTAAGGTATGATAGAATATTTGGGATGTGTTTAGTTTAGTACCTTGCTAAAATTTGACAATACCAAAGTTTGGTAGCAAATTGGACAAGCCTTTTGGTCAAGAAAGGAGGAACATCATTGAGGACACCGATTTGAAAATGAGATAATTTCCCTTCCAAATCAATTACACTTGCGGAATACTTTTTTTTCCAACGATTACAGTTGCAAATCGACCCTCCAAATAAATCAAATGTTAGCACCCACAGCAAAAGACCCACCCCGAGGATCCAATTCTCTCCAACGGGGATTCCGTCCTTATTACACCCCCCTTAACCAATTCTGATTTCTGACGGCCACTCGTAATGCAATTCCCTTGACGAATCCAATTCCAACTCCGTGTATCAATCAGAGGCCCTTCCTCGCTAGCAAATCCCCCGTTTAATTCCAACTCCTAATTAAACCCTCAGGTTGAGCGTGTGCTTGAGGTCGCCGACGTGCAGCGTGTGGCTGCCCAGTGCCACCTTCCGGTTGCCGAGCTCGTCGACGACGCTCAGGTCCTTGCACACGTCCACCTTGAACGCCACCACGCCGGCCTGACCGGGCTCCAGCGACACCTTCTCGAACCCGAGCAGGTGCTTCGCCGGCGCGTTGTGCACCGACGGCGGCGACGAGAAGAGGAACACCGTGTGCCCGCCGGCCATCTCCCCCGCGTTGCGCACGCGGAGGTGGACGTCGAAGGACAGGCTCTCGCAGTGCTCGCCGGCGGCCTCCACCGAGAGGCAGTGCTCGGTGTAGCACGTGTGGCCCTCCGCCAGCTGCACGGCCACCTGCTTCGGCGCCGACACGAGGCTGTGCGCGAAGTTGGTGTAGCTCAGGCCGTCACCGAAGGCGTACACCGTGTCGCCGGTGTAGAACCGGTATGTCCGGCCGGGGTAGCCGGTCGACGAGTCCGGCCGCATGCGCATGTCGGTCATCGAGACCTTGTCGGCGAATGACGCCGGGTACCACGTCACCGGCAACCTTCCACCTGAACTCATGATCGAACAGTATGGTGATCAGCTCAGCTCACATGTAAAAAACTTCTTCTGAGAAAGAGAGAACAATTCAGAGATGCAATGCACTCACCAGGATTGTGGTATCCGAAGAGGATGTCGGCGAGGGCAGCGCCACCGGCTTCGCCGGGGTAACCGACCCAAAGAATGGCAGAGATCTTGTCGCTGGACTTGGCGAAGGAGATGTCGAACGGCCCGCCGGACATGATGACGAGGATGACGGGGCCCCTGGAGGCGTTGGCGACCGCCGAGACGAGCTGCGGCTGTTGTCCGGGCAGGAGGAGGCTCGTCCTGTCCAGGCTCTCGCGCTCGACGGACTGGTCGGCGCCGACGACCAGCACGGTCACGTCAGCGCTGGCCGCGGCCTGCGTGGCAGCGCTGAGCTGGAGGCTGTTCCCGCTGCACCCGACGTTGGTGCATCCCGGCTGGTACACGGTGGCGACGTTGGCGCCAAGGCCCTGGAGCGGCGTCGTGTACTTGCACGGCGTACCTGCGTCATGACATCACCGGCATTCATGCAGTTAGTGCACAAGAATTCTCTTCTTGACCGATCAAATCAGCTTGTCCAGAACTGTTATCACCTTCGTAGTTGCCGATCATGGTGAAGCTGGCATTGGCGTTGGGTCCAATGACGGCCATGGACTTGATGGACTTGGCGGAGAGCGGCAGCGCGCCGGTGTTCTTGAGGAGGACGATGCCCTGGCGCGCAGCCTCGCGGGCCAGCTCCTGGTTGGACGACGTGCACACGTCCTTGGGGCCGAGGCTGCCGAAGGGGAGCTTCCTCGGATCGCCGTCGAAGAAGCCGAGCCGCATGAGCACGATGAAGTTGTTGGTGATGGCCCGGTCGACGTCGGACTCCGACAGCTTCCCGGCCTGCACCGCCGCCACGGTGTGCTGCGCCAGGAAGTTGCCGCAGTTCAGGTCCAAACCTGCCACAATTTGGTCAAACAAATGAGGAAAAATGTAAAAAACAAAAAGTAATATGAAAGGTTAAATGCAGAAGAATTGTTAGTATAGTACTAGTATGAACAGAAATGGACAAATGGTCCTCAGTTGAGGAGTTTTTTCACCACGATGAGGCCTGACAAATCATTAATCTGTTTTGGTCTATTCATCAGTATATTGCCGAAAAACTTGAGGATAGGTTCATGACAGTGTGGCACATGACAAAATTATGTAATTTCTCTTTTACCTGTGGTAATCAATATTGGTCAAAACTATAATTACAGATACAGAGTGGAAAACAGTAGGAGCTACTCCACTTAGCAGTCTTGTACTAGTACACTTGAACATAACTGAAAATCAGTGGTGCTACCTAATGATAGCGTGGGTTCACCGACACAGCTTGGAATAATTTCGTCAGGTCAGGCTGCAGGTTATCAAGGCCCATTAAGCCCTAAAGATGCTGCTAACGCCCCCCATCAATTACACTAAGACTCCCTAACAACTCGATGGCTACTGCATATCTCAACTCGTACTAATTGCCTAGCTGCTAGGAATCGCGTTAATGAAACCAAACTTTAAAGGAAAATGAACAGTTTGTGCTCGTCAGAGGTTAGACCATCCAATCCTGCAACTGCATATTGTCTGTACTACATGGAAATGCATAGTTAGAGGTGGTTGTGACTAAGGAATGAACAGTACCTGATTTGATTGTGATGGCAGCTGCGTCTTCAGGGTTTTTGGTGTAGTGCTGGTTATTGTACAGTACATCAACCGAATCACAATCCGACACAATGTATCTGCAAGAACCACATACACCATTAGAACGATAGTTACAAGATCTCTGAATCTTCTCTGAAGCATCAGATGGCTGAAGTTCTGAAAGTGTTACGAGGACTAGGGAGAGACCCGTTGAGCTTCCAGTCCCCTCTGATGACTCCTGACAAGAGGTCCTTGTCTGCACAGGTAGGCTTCCCATTGACCTTGTTGTAGGAGCACATTACACTGGCCACATTGCCGTCGATCACGCAGCTCTTGAACGGGGGCTGGAACGTGTCGTCCAGATCCTGCTGGGACACCTGAAAATTCACAAGAACACGAATTGGGACACGAGTATGAGCACTGAAACATGGGCACACACATTGGTGATTGGTGATTGCTACTCTTCTCCCACTACCTCTATTTTTCATTTCTACTACTGAAATTTTAGTTCAGTTTGGTAGAACATAACAGCAATGCTGGAGGTATCAAATTATATTGATAATCTTTTTAGGACTAAAGCTGGTTCTGATGCATGATTTCTGATGCGACACGCATGATTATGTTAGATGCAGTATTTTTTTTAGTTTATCTGCTTAGCATTTACAAATTTAACAAGCACAAAAGCAAAAGGCTCCACTCATGTGCTCTGTCCTCGTGCGAATAGAAAAACCAATCATCTGTATCAACAGTGCCGCAACGCTGCCAGCGATGTGCGAAGTCAGGTTTGTTTTATAGGTTTTGGTAGGTAGAAATGGCCAAGATCTGCCATTTCAGGGAACTGCAACAACTCAACCAGAATCTGAGAAATTAACAATCTGCGGTTTGTTTTATCTATACGCGTTCATACATTCCTGGATCCTTAGTTAAATAACTCATGTTTATAAATTATAGTTATCTAACTTAATTTAATGTTCCGTGGAGTGATCAGTATTCTATTCAGGTGCAAAAACCAGCATGTTACTGTCCAAATAACGAGCACAGTGGTGCAGCCACGAAGAGTATGTACAGAAAATTAAAGTAACCCGTATGGGCCTAATTAACTTGTCGTAGAGGCTCGTCTACATGCTATTGTCGGCGTCATCTCGCAGGGAGAGAGACGGATCCAATGGTCCAATCAACGGCAACGGCTGTACTCGAACATTGATTGGTCACTTACGTAAAATGGAGATGCGTCATCAATTACACTAACGAAAGAGAGAGGTTGGTTGCTGCTACATGGGTCAATCACCAACCGACCCTGTACTACGCGGTTTCTCAGTGCAGCAAGCGAGCTCATTTACTCGCATGTATCACCTGCTGCTGCGACCATGGCAGGCGAGCAGGCAGTATTGAATTGTGCAAAACGGCAACTCGAACACGGCGCATTCACGCCATGGCCATTGCCAAACAATGCATCAAAGAAACAAGAAGGATTGTCTTACCACGGCGTCGAAGGTGTAGCGCTCGACGCCCTTCCAGTTGTCGACGTCGTAGGCGGTGTAGTGCTTGCAGCAGGCGGCGACCTTGAGCGCGTCGCCGTCGCCGCCGGCGTTCTGGAGGCCAGTGACGTAGCCGACGGCGTACTTGCTGGAGAGCAGCGGGTCCTCGCCGGGCGTCTCCTGGCCGCGTCCCCACCGCGGGTCGCGGAAGATGTTGATGTTGGGGCTCCAGAACGTCAGCCCGGCCAACCCGACGTTGTGCATAGCCCTCGCCTCCGTCGACACCACCTTCAGAAATCAGAACACATCACACACAGTTTTCCATCCGCGTCAGAGTTATTCATCCGATCAAACCATTTCATCGAACTCGTGAGATGTTCGATGTAGAGGCTGAATTGATTTCTAATATTGAAAAAAAAAAGAAACCTGTGAAATGTTCAATGTGATGCAATTGGAAATTAACATGCAATGCATCATGGTCAGTGCGTCGGTAGTACAGAATTTTTCAATTTTTCAACAATATGAAAGAACAGTACTAGTAGTACTGCAGTAGTAGGCTACCGGATAGACCGTGGTCAAGCTGCAAATAATTTGGTAGGTGCAACCGAAGATAAGATGCGAGGCATGAGCCTGACTCTGAAATGTCTCATGTCGCAGCTGGATTCTTGGGACAAAAGCTTAATATGGTCAGATGTCTCCAGTTTCAAGGGAACACATGATTAGTCCATTTTAGCTAAATTCCCAAATGCAATCAAATGTAGCAAGTGAATGAGCACTATGATCCTAGTACCACATTCAGTAACCGCATTGTTCTTGGCGAGTTGGAAGGAAAAATGACACTTTTCCAAACTCGATGAGGACAGGAGCTAGGTGCCGATGGAGCTGATGATTAACTGAACTTTGGTAAAAGCTGCACGGAGAGAGGGCCTCACATACTAGTACTATAAGATTACATGTCTTGGATCAGCTTTTTGAGCCCCCATTTCTGAATTAATCCCCATGAGACAGTGACGCCTCAACAGATGGGGGGAAGCTAGCAGTGGACGAGCAGCGTGCTAGCGTCCAATTAATGCAATCCACGAGACAGTATCATCTTGGACGCAGAAAAGAAATGCCCATGTCTGAAACTCTGAATCCACACATGGAGAAAGACTGTATATGTCTTTGGGTGCAATGTGCAGCAAGGTCATTGGCCCTAAACCCATTTTTCTCTATGGTCCTTGCTTTTAAATCTAAATGTTCTTTAACACTTTATGTAATTGACTTTTTTTAGTTAAACCCTTCTATGTAATTATCAGATGGATAGGATAGTAGAATGCTAAAATTCCAGTGGGGGTCCTGGCCTAGAACGAGATCCCCACATGCTCGCGGCGCCGCTGCTACGTACAAAACGCCCGTGACAAAGGGACAACAGCATATCCTGCCGTAAATCTTGGACGGCGCAGCACAGCCATGCATAGGTGCGTTGCATCGCTGCTATTGCTGGAGCAATGTATGTACCATACTGACTATGTTCACACACATTCTTTTCTTCAAGCACAGGATTCACATGACGTGCAAAATGATGAAATGTACTAATGGTGACTTACCAGTGGCTATCATCTGATTCTTGTTTTTCTTTCACCGCGGTGGTTTTGCCGTTTGAGCATAGTAAGACGTGCGTTGCTTTCACCGTGCTTTTCCGTATGAAAATGTGTACCCGTCGCAGACAATTCTTCTAATCTAGCTACAGTACATTCTAGGGAAAATTTTACTACTATACTTATTGTTACGGCGCTTCTTTTAACCTGGAAGTAGCTTGGCAGCAAGCAGCGTAAATGCGCGGTCTGCACCGGCGAATCAGTAGGCGACGGCGAAAAGAAACCAAGCGGAATGGTATAATCCGTGACGCGCTTTTGCGGCTTTTCGTGGCTTGCAACATTGCATGGATGATGAAAAGAAGAAGAAAAATAAAAAGCAACATTCTCTCATCAAACCCCTGCACTGCACTGCACCGAATCCCCCAACCCACCAACCCGCACCACCGTCAAATCGCACCAAACGCGCCCGGAGATCGCAATGCAGGTTGTGCAGAGGCAGAATGATGCAATCTCTACCGCAATGCAGATCGAAAATGCCATGGAAGGAAGAAGACAACTAGAAAAGAGTGTGTTGCTGACCTCGCCAATGGCGCGGAAGAGGGAGGCGTTGAAGGAGGCGGCGGTGAGGATGGGCTGCGGGAAGCTGGTGGCGCCGGGGACGAGAGGCGAGAACCGGGTGCCGGGGCCAACGTAGGAGACGCCGTGCAGCGCCTCCGACCACCACTCGTACGCCGGGATCCCCAGCCGCGGCAGCGCCGCCTGCTTGTTCACCAGGAACCCCACCTTCTCCGCCAGCGTCAGCCTCCCCAGCAGGTCCGCCGCCCGCGCCGCCGCGTTCTTCGTCCGGTCGCAGAACCCGTACCCGGACACTGTCGCGTTCGACGCGTCGCACGCGAACACCGGCGTCTGCGCCCTCGCCACATTGCACCACACCACCGCCACCACCACCACGGCCAACACTCCCCTCGCCGCCGCCGCCGCCGCCATGGCCATGTTCGTTGCTCCCCTGCTCCTCGCCACTGGCACTAGCACACGGCCGTTATATAGGCAGTGGCGCGCCGAGAGCGCGCGCGGCGAGCGGGCGGGCGAGCGGGGCGCGGTGGTTGCGAGTGTGTGTGAGCTGGTGAGCGCGGCCCGTGACAAGGACGGCGCGGTGCAAGCAAAAAGCCTCTTTATTTTCGTTCGCAGCGTCCCTTGGCTTGCACTCCGCTGTGTTTTCTTTCTTTCTTTCTTTCTTTCTACCGAGCCCGTGACCGCGAGCCGATTCTTGGAACCATCTGATGTTTCACCTCTTCACAATCTCGTCTCCAATCTGTACTGTACCTGGCAGAACAGTGCAGCAGCGCTCGTGATATAAACCTGTTGGTTTCTTCTGCTTGTCACGCTCAATAAAACTCCGTGAGAAGTTGATGAAAGCAATGTGGAAAAAAAAAGTAGTAGTAGCTCAAAGGAAGAAGCTGCTTGCCTTGAATGTGGATGTGACCTGGTTTAGGAGTAGTTACCTCGGTGAAAGCAAGGAATACGGTATGCATGCATGTATGGAGATTAATTGGAGAGGGGGAGAGACTAGTGTGACTGAGTGGCTTGGCAATGGGAGATTCTTGAGAGAAAAGCATGGTGGTTGTCAACTTGTCATGCAAAGGGAAAGGCAATTAACAAAAGCGAGCGTATTTTGCATCTGCGATTACCGACACATTCGGTGGTTGGATCAATCGCCACCTTACTGGGGACGGATCTGGTCTAATCTAATCCGCAATTCTGTATCCCTTAATCTGACGAGAGAATTTCAGGCTTGAGATGAGAGGTTCGAATTCGACGATGGTTGATGCATGCAGCCGGGCTACCCTCCAATATTCCGTCGCTTCATGGTGATGGCCACATGATCAGGACCAGACCATCAGTGGTTACGTATAGTGTTTTCATCGATCATTTAGAAACACGCTTATACGATCAGATAGACGGATATACGTATTCACAAGTTTGGTATCCACGAGTTCTGGACCATCGATCACGTATTCCTTTCGGATCCACAAGTTTTAGATCACATCAACATGCAACACTCGTTTCTAGCCCTTTCTCCCTTGCGGATTAGCATGTACACCGACTTTATATGTTCAGTGGCACGGAGATATATATACATGGCTTATGGTGTACGTACAGGTCCTGGTCGAATCAAATCTCCTTTCTTTCTGTAATCATCGCAAGGTGGATGTGTACACGTATTTAGCTCGACGTTGACACACGTCGGGATCAAGTGGCTATTCCAGGCAAATGGTCCTGAACGGTGAGGTTATCAGGTGACCAACCGATGAACCTATTATAAAACTGCACATCAAAGAAATTTCCCCTCTACCCCGTCCCAGACAGAAGTAAAACGAACAGACAAGGTGGCAGGTCAAACTAAACTGCCAGCAAGTTGCCATCCAATGCTAATTAAGTACTACTCCTAGTCCAAAATGCGTTGCTTTTGTACGCAGCAATGGCCAACTCTTACAGTTACAGGTCAATATGCTAGTACAGTGGCGTAGTACTAGCATTTGCTTGCTGGGATTTTCAGTTTTGCCCGTGCAAGTGGAGATCTCTCATGTCTGAAGGGTGAAGGGAGTAGATAAGGTTGCAGCGTGAACTTCCTGGCTTTCTGAATCCAACATCATGCTGCATAGCACGAAGGAAAGGGTCGTGAGAATGCAGCCTTGCAGATACTACTGCGTGTCTGTATCTGTGTTGATTTCGCTTCAGAACAGAGACAGCAGAGCTGTCGAGCTGATGAGATGGTAGTGTTTGTTTCGTAGCATCTCTGCGGTGATCATGGAAAATGTCAACGGGAAGCTGAGGATGTCCTTTCCTTCAATGCTAATCTCGATCATCAACTGAGTATTTAGACATGATCAGTATGGCCTTTTCATCCGCAAGGACAAGCTGACTGCCAAAAAGTACGATTCCCTCACCACCGATAGGTTGATAAAGCTGCAATCTGCCCTAAACTAACAAAATTTGTACACCCCCAGTCTCCCCTTTATCTTGGCTGAGCATATGCTTCACTTGAGTGGATTTTTAATTCTCGAGAAAATATATCTCGTTATTTGCATGTTACTTAAATAATTATAAAAAAATTTAAAAAGATATATTAACATATGATATATCTCTTCACAAACATGCAAGTGAAAATTCAACTTTTACAACTTGTAAAAAAAATTAAACTACAACTGTCAAATTTGTTTTATCGTTGCGACACGTAGAAGTTAAATTTGACCTTATATATTTGTGGAGTGATATATCACGTATTAATACATCTTCTCAATTTTTTCTATTTTTTTCATAAATATTTGAACGACATACAAACAACGAAGAAACAACGAAGAGACATCCTCTCGAGAGCTTAGAATATTTTCCCTATGCTTCACTGCTTCTCCCACCATTATTTGATCATTTGTGCTGAAAAAATATGGCAAAAGTCCTCAGATGACAAGATAGACACTTCAGATAATTTGCCTGCATTCAGTTTGTTCGCACAAGAAAAAATAATGTACCTAAAATCTTAATTTTGCTAGCCGATAAGGGTGAAAATGGAAATTTCTCGACCATAATGATACCTTTTTGCAAAATTAATATATAATAATATTATTTTTCTCGATTGTTATCGTTTCTAAAATTTATTTTTTCTAATTTTTATTACCATTGCACTGAAATAGACACAAAATAGTTGAATTTATAAATATAAAAATTTCTCAACTATTTATAGCTTTTTTAAATAATAATAATAATAAAATAATACCGTTCAATCATTTTCGATTGTTTTCATCCCACTGAGGACATATCGCAAGACTGAGAAGGATAGCTACTAGCCCGCACCACGGCAAGACGGTGGCAGCTGCTGGCTGTGTGCTGGGCTCCTGTCTCCTGAAGAAGGCGGCCGTTAGGCAGGAAAACAGTACAGAATGCGAATGGGATCCGTGACCTCACGCGGCGTCGTGCCTGCGCATGCGATGCGCAGCCAGCGGCGGGCAGAGCAGTCAGCCATACGTGGCCGCGCTCTGCCTGCTCACGGGCGCGCGCGATCCCGGCCGGCCATCGCGTGAACCGGCTCGGAGAGACGGAGGCCCCCGCTGCATTACATGTATCTCCGTGCAGTGTAGAGGTAGCCGGCCGGCCCACTGGAAAACGGCTTGTCACCGTGTCATGTGAGTTCAGATCGGAGCTTTCATTAGAGAGAGAGAGAGAGAGAGATAGAGAGAGGCATATGCTGCATGCTTGCATGATCCAACATTGTGCTCGTGGAGTTCGTTGCAGTCTTGCAGAGCGAAAAAAGCATCAGACGTTGCATCGCGATGACCACCATCTAGTGCTTTATTGCTTTCTCCCTTGGTCGGAGAGAATTTGGCGAATCTGATGCTCAAACTAAACCACTGCATATATAAGACGGAGTCACATAGTCGGTTACTCACATAGCATTCTTGCTTGTAAACGGTGGTCGGTTTTTAGCATACTTTTTCACTTGCAAGATGCTCTTGTATCATTCATCAATCGGTAGGGGATATGAAGCAGGAGCAAGATCGATGAAGAGTTCGAGATATTTAGTGCTAATTAGTGGGGCCGTGGGACTCGGTCCTTGCTTACAATAAACTCAATGTTTGTGTTGATCCACTCACGATGCTGCTCCAAAGCGGAATAACAGTGATGCCGTAACAACCTCATCAGTGTCCTAACTCCTAACCCCCCAAATTATCTTCAGTTCAGCAGGAATGGCCTGCATCCGTCAGTACATAGCTGTCCCGAAAACATCTCTCACGCCATCCTGTTAGTTACTTCCAGTTGTTAGTACATTTTTTTTTCTTCTAAAACCATGGCAGATATATTATTGATTCAGCGCGTGATCGCTTCGTCTGAAGAACCCTAACCTGGCAAATAATGCTGGTGCTGCAGATCGAAGGAGGACGGTACGTCGACAAGCCTAAAACTTGACATGATACTAACATCCATTGGATGGGATCCAGGACAGACAGGATACTAGAAAGTCCACGTTACACACGTTGTAGTAGGCTAGTAGCACTGGTCATATACTCCTGTAATAATACTGGAACAAAATGACAATATAGACAATTAGACCTGCAACAATCCATGTGCTCCCTTTGGCTACGTTAGGCACAGTTTATGTCGTGCACCCGCAAATAGCTACTCCTAATAAGCTAAACTGCTAAAGGCTGCATTCCGTCGCGCCGCGCCGCGCCGTGACAATTCCCCCTGTATCATCCTTTGTTCGGAGTGCTAGCTGGTCCATGGAATCCTGCATGTTCCATCGTGTACAGTGCTGGCGTCTTAGCAAGTTAGCATCTCAAGAAAAAAATAGTTAGCAAGGAGAGGAGAACGCAGTCGTATCACGGCGTGGCCCAGAACGGAATTGCAGCTCACGTGCCGGCCTGTTTGATTCGGCCGGAAATTGTTTGTGGCCCACGTGAGGCCCGTATATTGGGCCGGCACGTGCTGCCTTATACTTGGCCCGAAATGGAATGGTGCTCACGTGCGTCCTGTTATTATTGGGCCGGAAAGACGTTGCAGCTCACGTGCGGCGGCCTGTTTTGTCTGGGCCGTCGCGCTCGTCGCCGCATGTCTCAGCGTCTCCGCGAGGGCGAGGGATACGCCGCCGCCTAATTCCTAAACCTCCGCCACTAGCCTAACCCCCCTCTCTTCCCGCCGCCAGACACCGGCGAGTCCGGCCAGATTCTCGCCTCGGTCATCTTGCCTGCCTCGCTGCTACCTGCTCGTTGTGTGGAAGACCCTCTCTTCCAAGGGAAGAGTAGAGGGGGGCAGGGAGGGGATGGGGGAGGAGGTGCATCTGGGCTTGCCGGGGCCCTGGGCGGAGGACTACAGGGAGAAGGCCGACCACTACACCACCAAGATCGGTGGAGTCCCCGTATGCCTTTGGTTTTGCCCTCTCTGTCTATTGTTGATTTCGTTTTTTAGCTCACTCTTCTTCTGTTTGAGTATTTAAGCTATTAGCCTGTTACTGAAACTGTGTTATATATCCCGTCATGTTTTTAGCGATTTTAGTTCTCTATCCTTCCCAAAGGTGTAAACTTTTTAAACTTCCCAAAGGTGCGACGGCCCAGACAAAACAGGCCGCACGTGATTTGTTCAATTGAATCAATTGTATGCAGGATTGGCCAACCGATGATATGGGCATTAAACCTCACTTGCTCCAATGCGGTTTATGTGGAACCAAGTTGTGCCTTGTTGCTCAGGCGAGTATTTACTGTTTCTCAAGAATTCAATACTTGAAATAGGAGTATGTCTGGATGAACGTTTCTATGAGAAAATAGAGCACTATGATGCGTGGACATCGGTTACAATGCCCCCAAGTATCATAGCTTACTCTCCTACTGCTGCTAGTACTGCTGCTGCTTCGTTTTTATGAGATGTGATGGTCTCAGGTTCATGCTCCTCTGGTGAAGTTCAACATCGAGAACAGGACTATCTATGTGCTTGTTTGTCCGAAGCCAAAATGTGGGACGAACCCGCAAAGGTGAGTATGTCTCCCTTTATTTCTATACGATTATAATTTACAAGTCAGACTGGGATTTTTTATGTTATTTTTTCTTTCTTTTTCTATACAGTTGGAAGGTCCTAAGGGTCCAAAAGTGCCATAGCAGTGCACAAACAGATGGCAAGGTTGAAGAAACAGATCAAATAAACGAAAATGTTCACTCAAGTGAGCCTTCTTCTTCAAGTTTTCTGAACAAGAGTCATGAGGTCAGTGATGATGATTTCGATCTAGATGCCTTGGCCAATGCACTTGAGGAAGCGGCGATGTTAGCATCTAATTCAAAGAAGCAAAACAAACCAAAGCGTAGTAATGCCTCTATACAATGCCCTGTAGGAAAGCAGAAAATGGATGATCCAAGCTTACCAGGTAAAGTTAAAAGTCTTAAGTACTAGTAATTGCTATACTCACAAAGTCTTATATTTTGATCTCATAAAATTTTCTTCGTGCAGTTCTTCCTTGCTTCTACATCTATTATGGTAAGGAGCAATTTAGAGGAAAAGGCAGTCTAGGTTCAAATAACAACGAGTCAGTTTCAGCGAAAGAAATTGCAGATGTAGCAAATGATGAAGAAGAGAAATGGGAAGGAGAAAACTATGAATATGACAGAGCTATTGGTGCTGACAGAACATTCTTAAAATTCAAGAAACGGTTGGATGCATATCCGCAGCAATGCTTTAGGTAGTTAAATTCATATGTCCTTGCAAACTCATCGTTCAATTATGTGATGTACTGGTTATCTATTATGCATCAATTGTCTATTACCTTCTTGACTTTCGGAACCTGAATTTTGTGATGTTATGCAGGTATTCTTATGGTGGTAAGCCACTGTTGGCTGCAACAAACCTTCAAGATTCTAGCACATGCCAGCTTTGTGGTTCACCACGCCAATATGAGCTGCAATTGATGTCTCCATTGTCATATTTCCTCCATGAAGCTGGTGATGGTTCCTCGGATTATGCACCTGATGGCTGGACCTGGCTGACTCTTATCATATACACCTGCTCAAAGGTATATTCTCTTCACTGATGCCAAATGAATGATGGAGTCCAACTCTGAAGGCCACAGATGCAGTTCCTTAAATATTTTTGTATTGCATAATTTATGAATAAACATCATAGCATGAACAAGGTTTACATTTGGACACACCTATGTATCATTTATCCTATCAAATGATCTTCCCACAAAAAAATATAATTAAATGATTAATACTTTGTTCTGTGGAACTTTTAGCCAGAAATTATAGTCTAAAATTCGTGTTTCTGATTGCGGATCAGTGCATAATCCATCCTAGGAATTATTTCCGCTAACCACTATACGGTGTACTACTATCTAAGATCCTTAGCATTCAATACAGTAGCAGCAGACGAAACTCTAGTGGTGCATTGGCAAGTTATTATGTGTAATCAACTGTCCCTGTACAGGGTTTACCAGTACTGAGAGTTGGAGATACTTGCAGTCTTTCGTTATCATAATTTGTTTTCATTCTTACAGTTTAGAATATCCTCTAACATCAATCTTCTGCAGAGCTGCTGCCCATTCTCCTGCGTTGGAAAGCCTGGCAGCTGCTGCTGGGGAGTAGCAGAGGAGGAGATAATGATTCAGGAGGATTAAAGTCCTCTAGCGCCTACAATGCTGAGAAACGTAACCATTCCTGGTTTGAGTGCGTATACGTTTTTGAATGCTCTTTTCCTGTCGTTGAGGCCGTAAAGCTATCTGTAGTTCATAGGAGGCGATCTACTATAAGTTTTCTTGTTGACATTCCCTGTTTCAGATTCTTTTAAATCATGTATTCCTGTTGTTTGTCTGGGTTTTCAACTCCAATGTGGGAGAAGAACATGTGAAGCACTTGGTCGTTTGTGTAATGTGATCCTTTGTACTTTCTAGCATAGTGTTGCCTTGTCAATCCCAGCCATATATTTCCTATCTTGGTCTGGAACCTTCTCAGATTTGTTTGGTAGAGCTTATTATATAATCATAGTACTACTGGGTTGATACTTTGATTAATACACCTATTAAAAGTGATAAAAAGTACTGATGCCTACGCATAATACGTGATAAGCTACATAATTTGCCCGTCATGTTATTCTGATTGCCAACTTTACAACTGCATCGATGCAGATTATGCACTTGCAATTTGTTCTAAAATCCCGCCAGGCTGCCCATAAATGATTTATTCGTTTGTGCTGATAATGTTATAGCAGTAGTTTCCAGCCATGTTTGCCCCATTTTGAAGAATCTTTGTACGAAATACTAGATATATAATACAGCTCATGACTCACCCCTCTTTGTACTTTGCTACATGCATCTCAATTTGCAAAGCATAGGGTGAAATAATACACTTAAATGCCAGATTTTGCACAGAGATGTACTAATGCAGTATATAGTATCAGCAACTATTGGTTCATTTATGCAATTGGGCTGCATAGAAAAACAATATTATTAGGATAAGGCATCGTTTTGGAAGATAGAAAAGAGGAGATATATCGGGATTATTTTGTGTGTGTGAAACTCGTAGGAGGTGGATTCAACATGAAATGTGGGAGGGGAAATGTGATGACACTGAATTTGTTTTTTTTTTTCATTTAACAACACCTGGAGTCCTGGACAATACCATCTGCAACTCCCCAGTGTTTTCAGTTTCTAGTTTCTACACCAAACTCCCTTGATATTTTTTTTTCTTTACTGCGTTTCTGAATCCATTCGTTCCAAACATACTCATGTGCATGCAGAAGCAGAAGGTTATACTGTACTGTATGTGCTAGCCTACATCCACCGCTCGTCCGTTGTTCTCAGGCAGCATATGCTCTGGGAGTCTGGGGTACAAATTCCAACCCAAACTCGCGTCCCCGTCATCCAGGGCAAGATGTGCCGCCTCGGCATTGGACGGGCCGAGTAAACGCCTTCCTCGATCGTCCCACTCCCCCATTCTTTGACCTGTCGCCGTCGTGTCCGCTCTCCGCTTTCCTTCTCGCCGCCTACCCTGCCGGTGTTGGTTTGGTTTGGTTGGGGACCTTGGGGCTGCGCCTACTCACTCACCTAGTCACATGACCCGACGACGGATCGAACGCGGCGAGGAGTAAAGTATAATAGCGGCGCGGTGCCTCGTGGACGGGCGGACGCAGCGCGCAGCGAACGGGGCGCGGCGACGGCGTCGTCCATTTGCGAGCCTTGCCTTTGTTTATGCGCGCGGCTAGACGCCTCGGTTCGGCGAGGCAGCCGAGCCGGGGAGGAGAGGAGGGAGCAGCTGAGCTGACGGTCAAGTTTTCCGTCGCTTTTTTTGTGGTGCAGCTTCCGCGTTTTGGCCGCTCTTTCCACGTCGGTCTCTTGTGGTGGAACCGGTGGTTGGATGGTGGTGGAATACTGGAATGGAACATGGATGATGTACTGTGAGATGCCTTTCGGTGTTCTTGCTTCATATGGCGCCGAGTAAAGGAGTAACCATAGGTGGTAGGTTCCGTGCGAGAGTAAACGACGGAGGAGGAGGAGACTAAAAAATCTCGGGTTAGCTAATTCACCAACTGTGCTAGTAGTACCAGTGAAGTGAAACTAGTCATGCAGAAGTTACTGACAGAGACCAACCGTTGACTGTTTGAAAAAATCGTTGGGTGCAATTCATGCTAGACTAGCCACCTGTTCGAGGCAGCCGGCGCGCGAGTACGCCGTACGCGACGCCGCCCGGGCGCAGGAGAGCCGGCTCGTAGGAGCTCCGGAGCGAGCGCCACGTCCACTGCATAATTAATCTAATCATGGAGTTTTAGTTGATTTTTATTCGATGCTCCTCCCGAGCCCCCAAAAGCCAAAATGCTATTCCCTTCACCTCCCCGATGGCATAAAGCCCCTTCCTTTTCCTCTCCACGCCTCTTTATTTTTCCCTGCACACATCTCCATCTCCTCGCCCACTGGTCTCCTCTCCACCCTTTCGCTTCGCCGCTTCCTGCCCTGCTCTGCCGCTTCTCCATGGTGGTGGTATGGATCTGCAGCTTCTCACTTCTCACCACTTCTTGGTTAACAAGCCCAAGTTTATGCTCCTTTTCTTCCTCCAGTTTTTACTCTACAGTTTACACGCATGCCTGATGGTTGTTGTTTGCGCTGTGCTGGTTAGATAACATCATGACTTTGTGCTTGCTATTGCCGGATTGTATTTCTCTCGATTTTTTCATGCTCTGGGCTTGTTAGTGGAGAAGCTGGCAAACTGAAGCCTTTTGCAGTGAGGCTTATGTACTTCAGCGAAAAGTTTGGAAAACTGGTTTCTTTGTATAGTTTGTATAATCATCTCCACAGTCCATGATGTAGGCTGCAACCTGCTTTATTTGTCTTCTTTTAACTGAATCGGGTGCTATCCCAAAGGTTTTTAATCCAGTGCTATTTTAATTTTTATGTTCTAATTAATGTAAATAAAATCCGATAGAATTGCTCTTTTATAGAGAAAACATTTTAATATAGTTAGGCATGTCAAATTTGTACTTGTATGAGCAAGGTTACTTGTGACTCCAGGCACCAGCGATGGTCGGTAGCTTGTTAATGTTGCGCAGACTTGATAGTTGGGTCCCTTTTTTTTCATCATACGTTTTCCCTCTATTTAACAAGAAAATGACAAATTGACTTTTGGGTGGTCCTGCTTCTACCTTGTATACAAAACACTTCCTCAACTGAAAAATAGAAAGGAGAAAAACAGCATATTCTTCAAAGTCTTGTCAGATGAACATATATATTACATTTTCAACTTTAAACTGTGATGGCTTATGATCATTCGTTTCTGATGGAATATAATTCCCTTGTCTATTTTGACTTGGATGTTTTGCTTGTTACACACACTAGCATTTGTCCTTCATTATCTGTATTTGTAAAATCTTCAGATGAACATTTGTCTGTTATACATTGATTCTATGGTCATTTTTTATGAGCTTTGATCGGTTATTCTATTTTAGTCCTTTGTAGTAAATTTTCACTTGTGACCTGGCTTGCTTGCAGGTCTCAAAGGACACTTAATTGATATATGAAGTCTGTTTGTGGTTCTTGTGAGCTTAAGATGCTTGGCACTTGATTTGCTCAGTTCAGCAATATCATCATTTGACCTTTGGAACCAGTAAACTTAATGCTCATGGACAGAGCTGATACATCAGGTTTTGTCAGTGGAGGCGTATTTTACATGAACATCCATGTGTATTTCCATTTCGTTTATACTATATGCTTCCTTTATGGCGAAGTTATAAAACTGGGATTCTGATGGTTTGACGAAAGCTCTTGGTCCCCAAACAACACTTAACTCCTTTTTCTGTCATATCTTACCGTATTTATATTAAGAAGGATGGACCTTAATATGACAAATCTTTCGTTTCATGGGAAGGAACATATAGCTGCTTTGCCATTCCCACAAGTTGCAACATCAATGAACTTCAATTGCCTTGGCAGCTCAAAAACAATCGAGGCTTCTAAAAAATTGTTTCAGCAGAGCAATCAAAGCTTGTCTATTCCTGATGATGGATGCAGGCTTGTCCTTGGACTTGGACCAACACCCAATCTGCATTATACTGATAATGAGTCATCCGGTGGCAACAGGGATAAAGAATCTGCAAATTTGTTCGGCCAACATTTTGCCATAGCCGATCATGGTCTGAAGTTGGGCATTTCGAGAGGTGGCACAAGAAATTTTCAAGCCACAACAATGATCGAGAAGTATTCACATCAAAATAGAAATGGTATCGTCTTCCCAGTTATTGATGAAGGATCAACTTCAGCTAAAAGGAAACCAGGTGGTTATATGCTGCCACTTCTGTTTGCTCCAAGATCAGATGATATCTGTCCCAACGGAACACAACCAGTGACCGATATTCAACATGTTGAAACTGTAGATGATGATGACGATGATCACATTACATCTCTTAATCAGCAGAAGGTTCAGATTAGCCCTGAGCCTTCAGCAACAACTGATTGTTCTTTTGCTGCAACTTCAGATATGATAGTCTCTACTAGCATGGAGCAGAGAAGTCACCAACGACATCCTAAGAAGTGTAGGTTCAATGGGTGTTCAAAAGGTGCAAGAGGTGCAACAGGGCTCTGCATTTCCCATGGTGGTGGTCAGCGGTGTCAAAAGCCCGGTTGCAACAAAGGTGCAGAGAGCCGAACAGCTTACTGCAAATCTCATGGTGGAGGGAAACGGTGCCAAGAGCTAGGCTGCACCAAAAGTGCTGAAGGGAAGACAGAATTCTGCATTGCTCATGGTGGTGGGCGTCGCTGCGGAACTCCAGGGTGTACGAAGGCGGCACGGGGAAGATCAGGATTTTGCATAAAACATGGTGGAGGGAAGAGATGCAGGGTAGAGGGATGCACCCGGAGTGCTGAAGGACAATTTGGGTTGTGCATCTCACATGGAGGTGGTCGCCGGTGTCAGTATCCGAACTGCAGTAAGGGAGCACAAGGAGGCACCATGTTTTGCAAGTCCCATGGTGGAGGTAAACGGTGTATATTTGAAGGCTGTACTAAAGGTGCTGAAGGCAACACGCTGCTATGTAAAGGGCACGGTGGTGGGAAGAGGTGCCTCTTTGAGGGAGGTGGAGTCTGTCCTAAGAGTGTTCATGGTGGGACTAGCTTCTGCGTCGCGCATGGAGGCGGCAAACGGTGTTCTGTACCAGGATGTACCAAGAGTGCCCGTGGTCGCACTGATTGCTGCGTGAGGCATGGTGGTGGCAAGCGTTGCAAGGTTGACGGTTGCGACAAGAGTGCTCAGGGGAGCACGGACTTCTGCAAGGCGCATGGAGGCGGCAAACGATGCACTTGGAGCACAGGCTGTGAGAGGTTTGCAAGGGGAAGGAGTGGCTTATGTGCCGCACATGGAACCCTGATGGCTTCAAAGCAAGTGCCTGAATCTGAGCACAGCAGAGGCATGATCAGAAACAGCCACTTCAGCATGATGGTCTCTGCATCCTCGACGACAGCTGGCACTAGCATGGATCATGCCATCTCTTCTTCTCTCCCTGGCGCCTCGTCGGATTGCGGTGAGTCCTTGGAAGATATGCGGAATGGCAAGCTCCTGATACCGCATCAGGTGCTGGTTCCTGGTTCAATGAGGCCATCTTCTTCGCATGGCAAAGGTCGAGAGGACGGAGGGAGCCAGGAGCAGCAGTGCTTCGGGTTCGTCGTGCCGGAGGGGAGGGTTCATGGTGGGGGCCTGATGTCCATGCTTGGAGCTGGAGGCAGTCTTGACGATCCGAAGGCCTGAACTTTGCTGAAAGTGTTAAAGTTGCAGCTATTTTTGTGCCTGTCAATTATGATTTCTGCATCTTAGAATCTATAAGATTTCAGATCACCATTGCACTGTGCTGTCAAGCGTGACTGCTTGATTGAAACTGAATTCTGAATTATGTGGCTTAGGCCTTGTATAAAATATTCTGTCATTCATATGACACTTAATACACAAAGAGCAGAATACCTGAAGAGCTGTGTGTCTGAACTTGTATCCCTCTGTGCTGTTGTGATGTTGTCTCGTTACTTCTCTTGTTCTTCCGGTTCCTGACACCTTTTGCCTGATACAGAGTTATCTGGTGCTGGCCTGCTGGCCAGTACGGCCCATATGGTCTGGTGTATGTTAAGAGCCTGAGTGAATCACTGACTGAGTGTCTATTGCTACTGATGATCCCGATTGACAAAATGATGTTTATGAGTAAATTGTATTTGGGATACATAGACTTGTAAGGTGGATGAAAATTTGGTACATATACTTGTGGGACGTTTATTCTAGTGTATGAACTTATGTAGTGCATGTGAACTAACGCCAAAACAGTACACCGTAACTAATCTTGATGAAGTGAACGTTGATTAGGATGCCACGTACAAACATAAAAATACTTAAGAACCGTATGCTACATGCTATATTGATTAACATCCTATATTTGTTTTTTCTCGTCCTTCGACATTCTTGATCGATTTCATATATCGTTGTCAAATCTATAAATCGGCAATAAAAAAAGAGAGTAACGTACAAGATCTAAAATAAATGGGTATAAAGTGAATGGGTAAAAAGACAAAGGTTTAGACAGATTCAGACCTTCTCGATGAGAAGTAATAGCCTATTCCTGTTTGGGGATTATATTCGTCGGGTGTTGTATTGATATGACGATCGAGATGTAAATCTGCCCTTGGAGGACCTCATGCCCGCCTTATATAGGTTGAGAGGAGAATATTACAAAGATAAAAACCTAACCGAATACGATATTGTTTTCCTAAATCTACTTTACAATATTAGCAAACTAAGACTTTGGGTTGTTTCTTAAATACACAAGAAAACGTAATACCCGAGTCATGGTCCGTTACATATTCCTTATACATAATTCATCCCCTATATCTAGTCGGATATACCAGTCGTGTGGGTATATGGTACCCATAATCTTCACAATCGTAGTTTATTGTATAATCATCAGATGATATTATGTCACACCCCGATCCGGCACTGTCGTACAACGGTACCCGACAGGAGCGTGTCGTAGGAGAAACGAGGCGAACCGCTTCCTACGAGACTGCAATATCGGTACCAGTCCTAGGACATAGTGCCGGTACCTACGGTGACAATTATGAATCATTACAATCCTTAAATTAAATAGATGATTTATTTACCTTAGCTTAAGTTTCATCTCGGGACGGCCTGAGAATACAACCGACGACACGGAAGCAGCAGCAACAACAACAACGAAACCAACAGACTAACACCCAACACAACAGGCGACGGCTGGGAACAAGGACAAAACCCTAATCTTTACTTCAATTCAACTTCACCCTCAGGGCGAAGGAACTATATAGAGCAAGGGTGAGTACTTACGTACTCAGCAAGTCACAGAATTTAGGTGTTTAGTGCAAGCTTGAAAGAGAGGCAAGGTTGTTTTGCAAATCATTTATTTGGAAACATTTTGAAACCACTAAGTGATTTTTTTCTTTTTAAGTTTGGATCGAAAAGAGACTTGCGTCTCGATTTAACTTAAGAGATGCTTTTCAACAACTCAAATTGCAATGTACCGACTTCTCAAATCGGTTCATTGATTCTCGGCTTACATAGCCATTTCACTTGATTAAGCGGCTCCCCGAGCCATTTTCATTTTTTCGGACTCCAAGAGTCTCGCTCCCCCGCAGCACGACAAATTGCTTTCACTCGAAAAGCCTAGTCGATGATGTTCTCAGGCATCCCGGATCACACAAATCCATTTCTGACCACCTAGGCCATCCATCTGCCACATAGGCTGATTCTGGTAACGATTCCCAATCCACAACAACTTTTCACAAAGCACATGCAAATAAAACTACGCAACAGGAAACACCTCACATCCGTCCATAATCGTGGGCGCGGCTGTTCGAACAGTTAGTTAACCTCTGCAGAGAGGTACACTTTATCCACACCACACAAACTTACTCCAGACATCGGCCAGTGTTGGAGGTTCGCGACAAAGCCTTTCCAAAGCCAACCCAGGTTACCTCATGCCACATAGAAGGATCAAATCCTCTCATAAACGAATCATTTTAATTTCACAAATCAAACCCAACACCTTGACCAGTAATCTGGTAAGCTTCTCTTACTTGCCTTACCAGGAACCTAGAGATGCAACCAACCACCGCATCCCAGCGTTCCCCAACTATTGGCATGCAAGGTTTTCCTGAACCGGCTAGTTACTTAGCTAGGGTGTCCCATTCCACCATGTGGTTGTACTTGTTATGCTTGATGAATTTCTCAAAGGAATCGGTCCTTATGTGTGGATACAGGACAGCGCCACACAGGCACAACCCCCGCATCGTTAGTTTTCACAAATGCTTTTATTTTCAAACACACCGATACCACATGTCAGGTTTTCAAGGCTTCTCAAACCCGTTTTCCAAGTTTTTAAGAAACAACGGTGTATATGGAGTAAATAGTATCCATGCTCAGAGAGCATGGATACCGAACACCACAAGGGTGGAGCAACAAGAAAACAGGGTATAACGGCCTACAGGAAGTATTGCGACTACTAGGTAAGTCCGTCGGTTTGGCACGCAAACCGAGGCCAAGCAAGTTATGTGTACTTCTAGATAATGCAAGTTTGCAAGCAAAATAATAATGACTTTACAATTATTGGAGCAATATGGTCAAGGGTGACTTACCTTGCTCAAGGTCTTCACAAAGCTTCTCGAATCCGTGCTCGAACGATAATCCAACAACTGCAACTATACACAAACAATTAAAACCTACACAAAAGAACAAGGAAAAGACCCTATTTAGGGATACTAACAGTGCCATTAGATATATCTCAATTTTACGGAATTACTGGAAGTGAAACGGGGTCAATCGGAGCTACGGATCAAAAGATATGATTTTTGAAATTTTTGGAAAAGAATATTCTCAAGAATATTCTCTTGCATGTCAGTGACAAGTGGGGCCCGCAGAATAGTGAGGGTCACCATGGACTTGGTCCACAGGTGACTGAATCTGTGTAAGGGAGCGGATGTGGACTTTTGGTTCATGGGCCTTGTCACACCCTAAAAATCGCTAAATTATAAATTGTTGTGAAAAAGGAATTTTTAGAAATTATTTAATAATTAAAGTAAGTGTTTGGATAAAATGTATGAAATATTTGAACATCAAATTGAGCTAGATAAAGTTTTCTTAAATACTTTGAGTGTCCAATTATTTTTTGGATTCTTTCCGGAATTATTTGAGCACTAGAAGTATTTTTAATAAATGAAAGATCATTTAAGCAATTATTTACATTGAAAAAATAATTAAAATCCTCCTCCTTGGCTTCGGGCCGAATCCGGCCCATCTCTTTCCCCTCTCTGTCTCTCCGCGCTAGCCCGGCCTGCCTCCTCGCCTCTTCCAGCCGAAAGTCCATTTTTCCTCCCTCTTCAAACCGACCCAGCCATCCCAGCTCATTTTCTCTCCCACCAAAAGTCTATTTTGCCTCCCTATCTTCCTTGGCCCAGCCGAGCGGCAGCTGCAGCAAAATCTAGCAGGCCTCTCTCTCTCCCTCCTTTCGCTGACGCATGGGGCCCACCCGCATAGTGTCGTCTCTAACCTCCAGCCGCCTCCATCCTGAGCATGTGCGCTATAGCCGGTGATGCCTCCTCCATCAAATTCGGCCTCCCCGTTGCTCCTCTTCTCAAATTGGTTGCGAAAATGGAATCCTCTCGATCTCTTCCTTTTCCCCAAGAAAGCCCCATCAATCTCGTGCTAAATCCCACGAATTTTAGCCCTGTTCTTATCCCGACAAACTCGGGATGAACCCTAACTCCTCCGCCGCTGACGGAGCGTGAAACTCCTCACCGGGAGACCGGGCAAGTCCCCCTTTGCCGGTTCGGCCGGGGGCGCAAGGTGAGGTTCTTAACCCCTGATCTGAGGGATCTCAGCGAGAAAGAACGCGTGAACACAGGCGGTTTAGACAGGTTCGGGCCGCTGAGAAGCGTAATACCCTACTCCTGTGTTCTGGTGGATCTGTGAATGTAAAAGAATCCGGAGAGAGTTCAGGCTCTAGACCCAATCAGCCAGAGTCCGATCCCCTTCTTTCCGAGGCCCGTGCCTCCTTTTATATGGCAAGGGGCTACCACATGGGCCACGAGCTGCCTAAGAAGGAAAACATTCTTTTACAATTAGGGTTATCCTACTGCCGGAAGCAGCCTTTGACAGACGCCGCAGCACGCCTCTGCTCAGCCAGCTAACCCATCCGGGGGACGCCCGTTTCGTCCTTCATTAAATGGCGGGCGGCTTTCTCGTCTCGCCTGCGCCGGAATCTGGAATGCATTTGACCGGGACTGGCATACCAACTCCAAGAGTTGGCACGCCAGCTCCGGCTGAGAGACGAGAGACAGAGGGCTCTCATCATTCTGACGGGACGGGGCGAGGCGTGTTGCAGGCCGCCTGGCGCCACCTAACCCGCGATCTGACCGGTCTGTGATCGGTCACTCGCTGCGACCGGTCACGGACCGGATAGGCATGCGCCACGTCGCATTAAATGCGGCGTAGTGCGCTCGTCTGAACCGCCATAAATGCGGTTAGGTGAGCTCTGCCACGCTCACCTAACCCGCACACGTGGCACCAAGACCACAGGGGGTCGGGGCGCCCCAGCCCTCGGGGCAGAATCGGGAGCGGCCCGACCCCCGGGGGAGACCAGGAGGGCAGCCGCCACGTCACCCTCGGGCCCGACCCCTCCGGGGGGACGGGCCACGTGGATCACTGTGGCCGCCCTTCCCTTTGGTCTCGACATCCCCGGTCCCATGTCACCGACAGTAGCCCCTGGTGTTACGCCTGGGGGGCCACACACCCGAGGGGGCACCCAGGCTTGACGCCACCCCTCGGGCCCGATGACAGGTGGGACCGGCCCCACAGGCAGGCAGGACTCCTACGGTCGCGAGCCGCGCTCATCAGCGTGGAATGCCAACCGACATTAATGAGCGGTCTCTTCGTAACCGCAACATTACTCGAGGTAGCGCGCGGATCGGGACACGTCGGTCCGTTTCGCCTGGGGATGTGATGATGGCGCTTTTGCGGTAACCGAGCGCAATTAATGCGCACATGATCTGCCCCCCCTCAACTGCCACGGCCGCACAACTGCCGCGTGCGCCGCAGGCGGGCGAGTGGGGTTAGTGGAGGCGTGGGCGCGAGAAACGAGGGGGCAAGGTAGTGGGCGCGGGAAACGAGGAGCCGGGCGCGGCATAGGCAGGGGTATAAAAGGCGCCGAGGAAGGGATTTGCTTCCTTCCTCTCGCCACTTTTTCCTTGCCTTTGCCATCCGTGCTCTAGCTCTTCATTTCTCTCGCCTCACGCTCGCCACGCGCACTCGTTCTCAAGCTCCCCCTCCGCTAGCGCCATGGCGTGAAGCTTCGCACCGCTTGACGGCAGTGTGCTGCCGCCTTCTTGCATTACCAGCGAGCCTTCTTGCATTACCAGCGAGAGGCAGGCCGGGCTGCCGCGCCGGTTCATGCCGGGATCTGCCGCCCAGGAGGTGGTCATGCTGGGCGAGGGACGCCCGGCGCCGCTCTACCCGGGGCGGTCCGTCTTCTTTCCTTTCTTCGCCATGGCGGGCCTGATCCCGCCATTCTCCGCATTTTTTATGGATGTTCTGGAGTTCTACGATCTCCAGATGGCGCACCTCACCCCCAACGCGGTGATGATGCTGGCCATCTTCGCACACCTGTGCGAGATGTTCATCGGGGTGCGCCCATCCCTTTGACTGTTTCGGTGGTTCTTCACCGTGCAGCCGGTATCGCCGTCGACGGTGGTCGGTGGCTGCTACTTCCAGCCGCGGGGACAGGTGCTGAACCGCTACATCCCGTGCGTCCTTCGCAAGAAGTGGGACGATTGGAAGAGCGATTGGTTCTACACCCTCCTCGCCGACGAAGCGCGCCTCCGACTCCCAAGCCAGCCCCCAGCACCGGTGCCTAGCTGGCGGGCGACGGTGGATCTACTGGACGGCTACGACGCCGTCCTGGACCACCTGGCGGGCCTGTGAACCCAGGGGCTCACGGGGGCCATGGTGTTCGGCGACTACCTCCGCCGCCGGATCGCGCCGCTCCGGCGACGCGCCCAGGGCGCCTGGGAGTACACCGGGACCGAGGACCTCCTGAGGACCCACCAGGGGCGCAAGTGGGACTGGGACCCCGAGGACTTTAGGATGGTGGTCCAATGGGTGCTAAACCTTAGCTTCGTGGAGTCATCCCTCATCCCTCAAGGGATCCTCCCCCTCTGCTGCGACCTGGAGCACGCCAACATCCTGGCCATCATGCAGGTGGTCGGGTGTCACACCCTGAGTTTCTCCCAAATCGTAAAAATCAAATTTAATAATTTATCTGAGAAATTGTTGAGTTAAATCTGGAGAAAAACCCAATTAAATAATGCATTAAAGAAGTGGAAATGGCAAGGTGGAATTTTTCCTGAGTTCCCCATGTCAAAATACATTAACAGGATTTTTAGTGGAATTTTCAGAGCTCTCAAAATAATTTTAACCAATTAAAAACCCTCAAGCGCAATAAATAAATCCCTGGGAAATCCTTTTTTCCTTTTCTTTTTCTTTTTCCTCTTCTCGGGCCGTCGGCCCATTTTTCCCCTCCGGCCCAAGCCGAGCCGCGCGCTCCTCCTTCCCTCCCGGACCGGCCCAGCCGGCCCAGGCCGTTTCCCCCCCAGGCCCAAGGCCGCCGCGCCTCCCCGCGCCCCTCCCCTTCCCGGGCCGGCCCGAGGCCGCGGCCCGAGCCGCCCGGAAGTCCGCCGCGCCTCCCTCGCGCCGCGCCCGCTGACGCGTGGGCCCGCGGCCGAGTCGTCTCCGACTCGGCTGGCGCCGCCGCCCGCGCCGCCGCGTTTCGCGGGGAGTCCGCAACCGCCGCCGCCCGTGCCCTAGCCGGCCTCCTCCCCTATTTATTTCCCCGCGCCGCAACCCCTCTCCCGTTTCCCGAGCACCGCCGCCTCTCCCCAAACCCTAAAGCCCGTGCGCCGCCGTTTTCCGCCGCCTTCTTCCGCCGGTAAGCGCCGCCGCCGCCGCCCCTCCCCTTCCCCTCTTGGCGCCGCACCGCCGCACGCTCCGCGCCGCTCCGCTCCGCCGCTAGCGCGCAAGCCGTCGCCGCTCTGTGCCGCGCCCGCGCAAGCCGCCGCCGCTGCCGCGTTTGCGCCCGCGCCCGCGCCGCGCCGCCGCCGCGCCATGGCCGGCTTCGGCCGGTCTCGGCCGCCACGTGGCTGCCACGTCGCCGCTCGCCGCCGCTGCCGCGGCTGACGTCAGCCCTAGCCCGGCTGACGTCAGCCCTAATCGCCGCCGCGGCTGACGTCAGCCCTAGCTCGGCTGACGTCGCCGCTGACGTCACCGTACGTGTTTATTGCGCAATAATTAATTAAGGTTTTTTCTGTTTTAGTAAAAACACAGATAACTTCAAAAATTCATAACTAATTCATCCGGACTCCGTTTTAGTTCGTTCAAGTCTCAGAAAATTCATAAAAATGCAGAGAATCCATTAAAAATAGTTTTATTCTTTGTTTCAGTAGACTTATAGCATGTATTGTTGTTTGCTTTGTTTGTCGTATAGATTCCGGTAATTCCAATTCTCCGGTTTACTTCGAAGTCGTTGCCGAAGTCGACCCAGCGCAAGAGCAAGGCAAGTCATACTTATTCATTTGATCATGTTGTACCTAAATTGCGAAACAGTCTTATTTTTCTCTAAATACTGCATTGTTTTTTAATGTCATTTAAGGGATAGTTTACCTTTTGTACTCAGCCTTATATTGCAATTACCTTATTCCTTTGATAGCTTGGGAAATAATTTGAATAGTTGCTATAATAGAACTTGCTTAGCCCTGCTTAGAAACATTAGCTCACAATTGGGTTGTTTAAAACTTCATTAATACTTAATGATGGTTATTTCATGTTGGCTCGCGATGGTTAATCGTGGGTGATTTAATTAAATGTTTCAACTAAAATATTGATTAATGGTGGGTTGTGAGCACATGGTTTTGATGGTCGTGCTCATGACGATTAAGGACCGGTTCGCGGGAAACCCTGGAAGAAGAACCGTGCGTACCACAAGCCAGCGTGGGCAACGGCTGGACTTGAAGTGTAGCTTTCCTCTAGCCGACGTACATTGGTTAGGGTGAGCGTGATGGAGTTTGGATGGGCCCGGCGAGGGTCTATGCGGCTACCGGATTCACCAAGGCTCGAGGGGGGGCTGCCCACTGCCTTTTGAGGAGTGGGGGCGAAACCCGAGGTGGTACGATTGGTTAGAGGGGGTTATACGAAGGGTCCTGTCACAGCTCCTTTTCTGGTATACCGTGGTGGTATGTCGGCGCACAGTAATGTGTTGTAGGACTGTGTCTTGTGGGTACAGATGTACACCTCTGATCAGAGTAAAACTATTCGAATAGCCGTGCCCGCGGTTATGGGCGATCAACCAGATTCACCGTGATTAGTTGAACTCTTAAATAATTTGACTTAATGGAAATGGTTTAGTTCAGGTGGATGGTTGGGCCTGTCGCAACGTGGTGTAGCGTTGGACGGTGATGATTTAATTATGACTAATTAATTCAACTGTTTTACTGTTTTCAACTATTGTTTTTAAATGCGTATTTTTATGCAAAATAACCATTGCAGCTCTCCTTTGTTATTACTTGCATCATTATTTCCTTTCCGGTATGACTTGTTGAGTACAGTGGGTAGTACTCAGTCTTGCTTTATTTTTCCCCACACCAGAGTTGGAGGTTGTTTCAGAGGAAGATTTTTCAGAAGAGTAGGCTTGTTGCTACCGTCGAGGAATGCCTGTGGTTTGGAGTCGCTACGTTGCGAGTGTTTAGTTTATTAGAATAGTTGCTTCCTTTTTCCGCTGCAGTTTTGTAAGAGATTTATATTGTTTTGTAAGACGTGGATCTGTATGGCAACTTTGTCATTTGTGTACCCTGGCTGGTCCTGGACAGGGATTTTAATACACAATTTGCTTTGGAAATTCTGGTAGTGAATTTCTGGGCGTGACATCGGGGCGTCGGGGGATCGGGCTCCCCGAGGCCACGATGGCGCGGGCGGTAGCCGTAGAGGGGGCCAATCTACCCCCGGAGGGGGCCATGCTTCTGGGTCCCGCGGCGGGGCCCCGGGAGGCAGCCGCCCTGCCGACGCTAAGGGAAAGAGGAAGCAGGAGGGGACCCCTCCTCCATCTCCTCCCCGAGGGGGCGGGGCGGTGCGCGTTAGCAGCAGGCGCCCGGAGGGCGCCGCGCCGATGCCTCAGCCCGAGGGTGAGCGGAAGAAGAAGCGGCTCCGCAAGATGGGGGAGACCGATGTCACGCCCGGAAATTCACAAGTAATTTCCAAACTAATTTGTGCATTAAACCCTCGTCCAGGAATCAGCCGAGGTACACAAATTGACAATTTGAATATACAGTACCAAATAAACTAAAGCGATAAATACTTATAGAAGAGGCACTTAGTCCTCACCACGAAGAAAATGGCAGCGGAAAAGAAAATCTAGCGAAGCATCGACTCCACTCCCACAGGCAGCTCAATTGGGATCTAAGCCAAAGGTCTTCTCCTTCTGGATCCTTTCTCTTCAACTGAGGTTTGATGATTATTGCAAGGTGAGTACATGGAATACTCAACAAGACACATAGCAAGTATGCAAGTGCAATGGATACCAAAGAATGTCATAATATAAGGTTCATTTGCGAAAGCAGCATTTAGCAAAGAGTTGAGAATTTTTAAAACAGTAGAGTAATTAATTAAACAATATTAATCAACACTGAACAACACCCCGTGTTGTACAGGCCCAAACCACCACTGAACAACCATGTCCGGTTGCACAGATCCAACCTCCAAACCAGGAATTAGCCATTCCATACCAGGAGCTAAACCAATTATCACCATATATCACATTATTATTATTGATGAACAAGTGGGACTAATCACGAAAAACATTGTTAGGCTCGCCCATAACCGCGGGCACGACTATTCGAATAGTTTTACTCTGGCCAGAGATGTACCACTGTACCCACAAGACACAGCCCCACAACATGTTGCCACACGCCTCAATACCACCACGGTACCTCGGAAAGGAGCTGTGACAGTACCCCTCGCATAACACAATTCAAAATAGTGCACCGTTCCCGGATCATAGTCACCCCCTTTAGCCAAGGTATGGACTCCCCAGCGACCCCCATGGACTTATCGCCACTTCACAGTCTGGTGCCCCACAATGAACCATATTATACAAAAGGTAAAGCCGTTGCCCACGCTGGCTTGTGGTTAGTACGGTTAATGCTTCACAACAGTAGCTCGCGAACCGGTCCTTAATTGTCATGAGCACAACTATCCAAACCTCAAACCATGTGCTCACAACCCACCATTAATCAAGTTTTAGTTGGACCAATTAATTAATCAATCATGATTAACCATCGTGAGCTACCATTAAATATCCATCATTAAATAATAGTGAAGCATTAGTTATCCCAATAGTGTGCTAATGTTTCTAAGCATGACTAAGCAATTATAACTAATTTCTAGTTGAACCAATATATATAAAGTCCAACTAGTCAAATTATAACCCAAGGTATCAAGGAATAGGGTAATCAATGTAAATTGGTCATACAAAGAATAGGTTCACACCACCCAATGACATTCGAAAATAAATGCGTATTTCAAATAAATAGAGAATTTCAATGTAGGATCAACATGCTCAAAGGAATTGTGTTTGGGATCTGTGTGACTTGCCTTGTAAACAAGCGTCTTCAATTCGTCTTCAGAAACTTCTCCAACGAACGAACGATCTTCCGAAACGACTGAAAACTAAACCTAGAACGCAAAACGAGGAACACTAATAAAAACCAAATAAACAGTACAAATAAAACGCACAAATGGGGTGAGCCTAAATTAAGGTGAACGTAGAGACTTGAACGACCTCATTCTGAGTTTACATGAATTAGTTATGATTTTTACAAGATTTAATCCAATTAAACCTAATTAAAAAGAATTAAATAGATTTATGTCATAATTTATATTTATTATTATTATTATTAAATAGACCTTGATTTTAGACAAATTTAGCAACTGGAACCACATTAATCTGAGTTACGGTGAATTAATTATGAATTAATGAAGTTTTAATCACATTATAACCATTAACCGAAACTATATTAAAATTATGACGCAATAATAAATTAATTTTGAGTTAGAAAAGAGGATTATTGCGTCAGCATTGATTGGTCCACTATGGAACAGGTTCGCTGAGATGGTCCACGGGTTCACTAAGATGGACGGCCGAGATCGATCTTGACCGAAAATTGACCACGATCCAACGGACGATATTAGAATGGCTTAGGGTTTTGGATGGACGCCACATGGACTGAGACGCTAACGGGGTGACGTTGTGGTGCTTGGGTGGCGGCTGACCAGGCGCTAACGTGGACGCCAACGTGGCATGCCACGTGGGACAGATGGCCGGCCGGCTGTGGATGACGGCGGCGACGGCAAACGACGGCACGGCGGCGGAAACCGAGGACACCAATGCGAAGAGGAGATCGAGATGGTCCTTACCCACCCTTACACGATGACGGACGACGAAGAACGGCGGCCGGCGACGAGCTTCAAGCGGCGACGACGTCGGGTCGACGGTGGCGGCGGCGTTCCGGCGGTCTTCGGCATAGGGGGACCGGTGGCCGGGCTTCCTCTTCTTCTTGCGAACTCAACGGTGGCGGCGGTGATCGAAAACGATGATGGACGGCGACGGGAGGCGCGGCTGGAGTGGCGGCCGGAGGTGGAGAGAGATGGCGAGCGCGGGGAGAGCCGGCTAGGGCTCGGCGGCTCGGGAAAAAGAGGGAAAACGAAAGAGGGGACCTAGGGCATGCTTTTTATAGGCGGAGGAGGGAGAGATCGACTCGGATTCGAAGGGATTTGGCTATGGAAAATTAAGGTTTATCCCGAGTTCGTCGGAGAAGAACGAGGCCGAAATTCGTGGGATTGAGCACGGTTTTGATGGGGGGGAAAAATAGAGGACATTGAGCGGAATCCGTTCCCACAACTAATTTTGGAAGGGAAGCAACAGGGAGGCCGGATTTGGAGGAGGGGGAGGCGCCGGGTTGGGCTCCGTTCGGCCGGCTGGAGGTTGAAGACGCACTGTAGCGAGAGGGACGAAGAGTAGACTTTTCCTTTTTATTTTTTTTTGGGCCGGTTGAAGGAAGGACACAAGACAGACTTTGGAAGGGAGGGGCAGTACAGGCTGAGAAAGAGAGGGAGCTGAATTAGACTTCTCCAGATTCGGCCCAAAACAGAAAAGAGACTTAAATTGCTTTTTCCAATTAAATAATTGCTGAAATGATCTTTTGATTATTAGAAATACTTCCAATGCTCAAATAATTCCAAGAAAAATCTTGAAAATACTTGGACACTCAATGTATTTAATAAAATTTTAACCTTATCATTTACTAATTAATTTATTATTGACACATTTATTGAAATGTTCTTTGTATTACTAAAACTAGTATTTGAGCTCCGAAAAATCCAAGAAAATTCCAGAGAGTGTAATTATCTATGGAGAATTTAATAAAAATTAAATCCACCACGATTTATCGAGGAAATTTTTATCTAGCTCGGTTTAATGTTCAAATTTTTCATAGATTTTATTCAAACACTTACTTTAATTATTAAATAATTTCTAAAAATTCCTTTTTCACAACAATTTATAATTTAACGATTTTTAGGGTGTGACAACCGAGCCGTGCAGGGGGAGTCTTGTCACGCCCCCAAAGTGGTCGTTCAGCCGGCCACCCCGCAGGTTCGATCCCCCACCTGCAGCGGCCACATTCTTACTCCCAAACTCACAAGGCAAGTCTTTACTTACCTCTTTCTGTTTCTTGTTTTTCTTCTGCCTCAGCGAGATCCCGTTCCGCCCCATGCGCCACCCCAAGACCGGCCGGCCCGACAGTGACCGCGGAAGCCCGGAGGCGGGAGGCCGACCTGCAGGAAGCTGCAGGCCGTCTCCGGGAAGCCCAAGAGGCTGCCCGGGAGGCGGCCTGGGTCCGGCAGGCCGAGGAGGCCGCTCGGGAGGAGGCCAGGGTCCGCCGGGCCGAGGAGGCTGCCCGGGAGGCAGAGGCGGCGCGCGTGCACGAGGCGCGGGCGGCCGAGGCTGCCACCCAGGTCCCCGCCCCGACTACACCCGAGGCGGAGGCCGCCACCGAGGCCGTCCACGGCGATGTCGAGGGGGTGCACCCGGGGCCCGACGCCCCGGGCGGCGCTCCGGACGAGCTGGCTTCGGGAGAGCCCCCAAGGCCAGCGCGCCGATCGGCGAGCCGAGCCGAGCTACACCACCACCGAGGTGGCCCTCCCCCCTTCCTTCCGCCATCCCGCTGAGCGCGAAACCCCTCCTGCAGGCCTTGGCCACGGCAAACAGCACAGTGCTGGACGGGCTAAGCGCCCAGATGGAGGCCCTGCAGGCGGAGCGGGCGGAGATCGACGTGGCGTGGGCGCGCGTCGAGGAGGGACGGCGCTCCGTGGAGGCCATGGTGGAGGCGGGCCGTAAGGCGCACCACCTGCACACCTTGCGGCTCGAGGCTCGTCGTAGTAGCCTGGCGGAGATCGCTAGGGAGATGGAGGAGGAGTGGGAGGCTGCCCTCATCGCCACCGCCGTGCTCGACGGGGCACGGGACGACCTCCACCTCCAATACGGGAGCTGAGTGGCGGAGCTGGAGGCTCGACGCCGCCTGGGGAGTTCTCGACGCCGCCGCCGCCCGGGAGCGGCGGGTGGCGGAGATCGAGGCGGCGACCCGCCAACGCGAGGAGGCCCTAGAGGCCCGCACCATGGCGCTGGAGGAGAGTCTTACTACCCTCGGGGGGCGGGCCTCGCGCTTGCTCGCGCAAGAGGCCGTCGTGTGCCGACGGGCCGAAGCCCTTGACCTCCGCGCCCGGGAGCTGGAGGCGCTAGAGGACGCGAAGGAGGCGGCGCTGGCGGACCGCGAGGCCGCCGCCGCCGCCACACGGGAGGTGACGCTGGCGGCGCACGTGTCCGCCTCCGCCGAGCAGGAGTCCGCACTCTGCCTCCGCGAAGACGCACTCGCCGAGCGGGGCCGAGCCCTCGAGGAGGCCGAGGCCGCGGCGCAGCGGCTGGCGGACAGCCTGTTCCTCCGCGAGGCGGCGCGGGAGGAGCATGCGCGCCGTAATCTGGAGAGCGCCCGCGCCGAGAGGGATGCGCTAAACTAGCGGGCCTCTGAGCTCGAGGCACGGGCGAAGGAGCTGGACGCGCAAGCGCGCAGCGGCGGGGCGGCCGCGGGCCACGGCAATCTAGCTGCCCGCCTCACAGCCGCTGAGCACACCGTCGCCGAGCTGCAAGGCGCCCTGGTCTCGTCCACCGGGGAGGTCGAGGCCCTCCGGCTGGCGAACGAGGTGGGGCTCCGGCTGAGAGACGAGAGACAGAGGGTTCTCATCATTCTGACGGGACGGGGCGAGGTGTGCTGCAGGCCGCCTGGCGCCACCTAACCCACGATCTGACCGGTCTGTGATCGTTCACTCGCTGCGACCGGTCACGGACCGGATAGGCATGCGCCACGCCGCATTAAATGCAGCGTAGTGCGCTCGTCTGAACCGCCATAAATGCGGTTAGGTGAGCTCTGCCACGCTCACCTAACCCGCACACGTGGCACCAAGACCACAGGGGGTCGGGGCGCCCCAGCCCTCGGGGTAGAATCGGGAGCGGCCCGACCGCCGGGGCAGACCGGGAGGGCAGCCGCCACGTCACCCTCGACACCCCCAGTCCCATGTCACCGACAGCCGCCAAATTCCCTCAAATCCGCATCGATCTCCTCCTACTTTGGCTATAAATAGTTTGCCTCATACCTCCTCTCTCTTTTTCCACTTTTTGTCCAAGTTTTTCCCGTGCCCTAGCCGCTTCCCCCGCGCTCGCCTTCTTTCTCCGCCACCGGCCGTCGCTTCAGCCGCGTGGCGCCGTCATCCTAGGCATTGTCGCTCCACGCCACGAACACCATTGGCACCGCAGCGGCCATGTGAAGCCCGGCCACCGGTTCCCCGAAGCCAAAACCCACCAGAAGGTCCTTACCGACGCAAACCCGAGTGCCGCTGCCGCCCCTCGATCTGCAGCTGAGCCTCACCACCGTTTAGTTCGTTGCCGGAGGTCACCATATTCACCATCGACATCACAATAGTGAGGAGAACCTCGTCTACCACCTCCTCTTCGCCGAAGTTCATCGGAACCCCGCCGTCGTCGTCGACCGGATCTCGTCGCCGCCAAAGCTCATCGCCGGCCTCTCCTAGCGCCGTTCGTCGTCATGTAAGTAGTGGTAAGGGTCGCCTTGGTCCCCTCCTCCTCCCCGTGCTCTTGGTTTTCCCCGTCGTGCCATCGCTTGCTGTCGCAGCTGCCGTCCAGTGCCGCCGGTGTCGATCCCGCGGGACTGCCACATGTCGCCACGTCGTTGCCACGTCCCTGCCACTCAACGCCACGCCGTCTTCTCTATCCCGCGTAGCGTCCACCTCAAAACCCTAGATCAGATCCAATCCTAGCCGTCCGATCTTGGTCAACCGGGGTAAACTTAACAAGAGCCATCCATCCCGTGGACCACTTGTGTGGACTTGGTTCATGGTAGACCCGGTCCACTACTTCTCTGTATGACATGTGGGTCCAACTTGTCATTGACTCAGCACTTTCCTCTCCTCGCTGATGTGATTATTATCCTTTTCCAGTACAAAAATAATTCAATATGATGTGATAAATCATTTAGGTTGTTTTCTTTATAGCTTTTAATTGATTAAAACTTCATTAATTCATAACTAATTCATATGAACTCGGAATGAGGCCGTTCAAGTCTCTAAATTTATCTAAATTTGAGCTCTACCTATTTATGCACTTTAATTGTACTGTTTATTTGGTTTTTATTAGTGTTTTACTTGTTTTGCGTTCTAGGGTTTCGTTCGTTGGAGGATCGTCATTTCGGAGGATCGTTCGTTCGTTGGAGAAGCTCCTGAAGACGTTTGATTGCCAGGAAAGTCACACATTCCCCTTGAGCATATTGAAACTAATTTATTAAATGTTTTATCATTTATAAATAAATTGTATGTTTTGCTAATTACATGGGAACAGGGTTTACCTATATGCTCGCTTGTGCCTTATTTACTTGATATCTATTCCTTTGTCAAACTTGGGTGATAATTTGACTAGCTTGTGTCACTTATGTTGACTTTGCTAGAATTATGTTAAGCTTAGGCATGCTTAATTACTACTACATTTAATGGGATAATCACATTTTCTACAATTAGTATTTTGTTGAGCTGCGAGCTCGAGACATTTGACCATGTTTTATTGGTCGTAATTGTCCAACTAAAATATGACTTAATGGTGGGCTGTGGGTGCATAGTTTTGCTTGTCGCATCCATGACAATTAAGGACCGGTTCGCGAAAAACCCTGGAAGACTTACCGTGCTTACCACAAGCAAGTGTGGGCAACTGCTGGACTTGTAGTATAGCTCTTCCCTTTCTGACGTACCCAGGCAAGGGTGAGCATGATGGAGTTTGGATGGGCCCTGCGATGGTCTTTGCGGCTTCCGGATTCACCTAGGCACAAGTGGGCTGCCTATCTTAGTTTTAAGGGTAGGGGCGAAACCTGCAGTATGATGCGTTTGGTTAGGGAGAGTTATGTGAAGGGTCTTGTCACGATTTTCTCTTTTGCAGTACCATGGTGGTACTTTGGGGCATGGGAACATGTGTGAAATCGTGTCTTGTGGGGGGTATAGTTGTATACCTCTGGCCAGAGTAAAACTATTTGAATAGTTGTGCCCGCGGTTATAGGCGATCAACCAGCTTCACCGTGATTAGTCTCACACTATTAATTAACTTGACTTAATGAACTGGTGTAGTTCAGGTGGTTTGGTTGGGCCTGTTCAGTGTGATGTAGCGTTATTTAGTGGACATTTAATCTTGCCTTAATTAATCAACTGTTTTACCGTTTTCAACTATAAATGTTTACAACCACATTTATGCAAATAGCCACAAACTTTTCTTTGTCTCCCCTTGCACGTCTGCATCGTTGGTGTGGCTTGCTGAGTACGGTGGTTGTACTCACCCTTGCTATTTTCTCCCTTTTTAGAAGTGTAGTGCTTCTGAGCTGAAGACGAAGTTAGAGGACTAAGGCTTATACCTCAGTTGAGTTTTTGCCTGTGGAGTGGAGCTGAAGCTCCGCTAGGATCATCCCCTTTTTCCCTGCTGTTGTTTTTGTTACGGTGTGAGGACTAAGTGCCTCTTCCGTAAGTATTTATGCTTTATTTATGTTTGGATCTATATATTAATTTGTCGTTTTGTGTACCCTGGTGTTGGCGCAGAATTTCGACCCGCCTTGCAACCAAACGGGTTCCACGTTTCCACGGCGGCCTGGGAGGTTTTCTTTACTCCAGTGCAGGTCCAAATGGCTTGCCTAGTTGTGTGCAGAGCATGCCAGTTGATTTGATCTGCAATCAACAAGAAACAAGTAAACCACGTCAGAAAACAATGGCCGATCGACCGATAGACCGATGACACATTGTCATAGCCCAGCCGATAGGGCAAAGCTATATCGGCTTACTCATGATAAAATAAGATTAAAGCATGAATCCAAACTTATCGGCCTTCATCAACATGTTAATGTCAATCAACGGCATCGGTCGATAAGGGATAATAAAGATTACTACACTAGCTAGAACTCTAGTGCAAATCTACATGAACCAATCAATCAATATAAACACGTCCATCACAAATAAACCCAAAAGATTAACCTATAACAGATGCATCTATATTCATCGATCTATTCATGCAAATGGCAGATACATATAAAAACCTAGTGATAATCATATGCATCAGGTAAGACTGGCTGAAACCCCAGTGCTATCCTTAATTACAACCGAAAACAGGCTTTGTGTTAGATCTCAAAACAGGACTAAGGTCGATGACAACTCAAAGTGTGAATCAAGACTTAACACAAAGAAAATCAAGTCGCCGATTGCTTTTGGGGATGGTAGATGCACTGAACAATCTAGCCAAGCATAATAATTAAACCGTCACCGGCAATGAACCCTAAAACGAGTAGATCGCTGGCGACGCATAATTAAAACGCCTGTCAAGATTATCCAAGACATGATAAACGACGATCACATCATCAAGGCTTAACGTGTCTAAAGCGACACGCTAGCCCCGACGATGCAGATCATCGGGAACGAGTTCTTACCTCTGCTCCGGGAAGCAAGAACTCGTTGAAATTAACCTCTTGCGAGGGTTGGCGATGCGCCGAAGTAGATTGAAACTAGTTTGTTGTATTGAGTTGTGAGAGAGCCTCTATGTACAAACTATCGGGATATTTATACCCGAGATTACAACAGGGTCCTTGTAGGACACGATCTTATCTCTAACAAACAACAAGTCTTGATGGCATACTTTTGCCACACATTAGATCTAAACCTACTTGATTTACAAGATACAATTGCCTAAAACCGAGCCTTATCTCTATTTGGCAACTTCCTTGAAGCTTATCTTGAACCCAAACCAAGTCCATGCTGACTCTGTCAACTTCTAACCTCTATCGGCCAATAACCATACAAATCCGAATCGGCCGATACAGTCTTTCTGCCAGCACTTCATTGAGTCCGATACGCTAACTGTGTCCGATACGATACCTGGTTTGATTCCAACTTAGCTCCCCTTCTCCGCTTCGGTTTCCTCTTTCTTCTTCGGGTCGATTACAAAAATCCGCTGTTAACACATGCCCCCCAATTCCGCTTCATTATATAATGTGGCGGAATTAGCCCCAAAGAACTCATCGATTTCCTTGCTAGGGTTTGTCTGAAAACCGCACAGATCCAGATTCACAACTTTCCGCCGCCGATTTAGCAATCACCCGCATTCTTCAACTCCGGCGACCCCTCGACGTTCCATCGGCATCAATCTCCACAACGGTGACCTCTTCAATAACACCAATGGCTTTCGCTCCATTTTACGCCTCCGAGATCCCTGTGGTGAGTCATTCTCCTCCGCATCCACACTCTCACTTTCCTGCCGATTTCTTCAAACTAGGGATTCAGCTTTTTGCCCCCCGGGTCTTATGTTTTCATCGTTGTTCTTATGACCTAGGTTTTCAAAAACAAAATCTTGATTCCCACCAATGACAAATCACACAGATTCCTGCTAGGCCCCATGGGCGACTGCGACCCAACTTGGCTGATCAACATTGAGACGAACAGAATCCCATTTAAACAAGCCAAGCCCAACGTCTCTTCGTGGAAACACACTTTCAGATCCTGGCCATCGAAGCTCAATGGGTACAGAACCTGGCACAAGAGAATCGCCGTAGCCAAACAGGTCCACTGGGACGAGATAGGAATCGGCCAATGTATTACTTTGTCCCTGGCCGATACCAAGAAAAACGAGCCACTCATGTCGGCGGCCACCTATTTCTGATCTAGCACCTTGAACGCGTTCCTGTTCAAGCAAGGTCCGATGACCCCAACTTTAATCGACGTCAAGATGCTAACAGGACTAGATATCCAATCCGAGATCAATCCCTTCAGCCTCCTGACTAACAATAGCCACAAACTGAAAACCAAGAAGATTGGAGGCTGGTCTGGGTATATTTCTGAACACATGGAACATGGATCAGTCTCGAAAAAGGAACATGTAGCCTTCCTGACACTGTGGTTGGAAAGATTTGTTTTCTGTGGATCGACCTGTGGCCCAACTACCAATTGCCAACATCTGGCCCAAGCTCTGGTCGACAAGAAACAAATCCCTCTCGGCCGATATCTTCCGGGAGCTGTTTATCGACTGCTTCATGTCTCTACTCAGGATTTAATGTTGAAGCAGACTGTGGCTCACGGAGGACCATGGTGGTTTATTCAGCTCTGGCTAACCATTCATACCAACACCATGGCTGATCGACCTCCTCTATCGGACTCCCTCTTCCCATCAAAATATGCCGATCATGAAGACCATAGAACCAGAAGATGCATGTCTTTTGGGGAAGCGGCCTTCGTCTATCCTGGAGCGGATCAATCGGCCGAAGACCTGTCTAATTGGTTCATCCAATTCTACACCGGACCCCCATCAATTAAGATGGATATGTGCCTCTACCTCTCGGATCAGGATTTTGAACTCCCTGATGATCTGCAGTTGAACCTGATAAATGATGACATGGAATCCCGAGAGTCATTTATGATCGGCATCACCCCATGCCTGCTCCCAGTAGGCATATTTCAAGGAAGAAGCACCAGCCTGTCTTATGAGTTCTATAATCCCATGGTAGCTGCTAGACAGTGCGGGCTTGGGCAACTCCCCATTAACTTACACTTCCATAGACTGCTAGAGAGCAGGGGCATAGCGCCATCAGGATTAATCATGAGCAAGGCACTAGAAATCAGAACCCCGAACCTGGGCGACTGCGACCGATTGCATCTGAGCCCCTTTGTACATATCAGCTTCCAAGCATGGTGGCAAGAATGGGCTGCTCACATTTTCCATCAATCGGCCAGATTCTACGTGACAGAGCTCATCCAGGGTATCAACCCTCAAGTCCCAGACGAGCCGATCCCATCTATGAGCAATAGCGGACAAGGAATTTGTTATGCTCAAGCTGTGGCTCCATCAGGATCAACCATCCTGGAATCAATCATCGGCCTTACCGCCCCAAAGGTATCATCATTACTCCAAGGACCGATGATTAAAGAAAATCCCAAGAGGAAAGCGCCAGCCAAGGGCAAATCCCAAAAATCCAGCAAGAAGGCCAAAACTGATGACCAAGCCGATCTCGAAGAGCTAGACCCCTCCATGGAAGAATTCCTTGATGAACAAATGATGGAGGAAGAGGTCGATGCAGCAGCCGCCGATGTGTCTGAAGAAGAAGATTCGTCAACTGAGACTGCCAAGAAACCATCGGCCAAGACCACCAAAGTCCCATGGGCCGATGACCGAGCCGGCGCTGCCCAACCAAAGAAGACTAGACATGCAGTCCGCACGGTTAGCATATTTCTTGTACCGAACCCCATGCAATCCCCTTCATATTAGCACGCTTTAATTTGATATCTTTTTCAGGCTGTTGCGTCATCTACACTCAAGGAGAAAACTCAATCGGCCCCTTTAAGAACCAAGAAGGCAACCCTACAAAGGTGTCAACAGGCCAAGGCTCGATTGAGGACTCCTTCTTCTTCTCCACCACCCTCTCCGATTGCTTCGGTAAGAGTCGATTCTGCGTTGTCTTTATAAAAGCACACACCTGTTCATCATCTTCTTGTCTTTCTTCAGCCACGGGCTCCATCACCTGCACCTCATCGGCCAACCCCTTCGCCTACTGTTTCAATACAGCAAAGGTTATTTCGATCCTCTTTGCCTATTGCTGCTTGACAAGGCTAATCTTGACCTACACTGATATTTGCAGAACCTGGCCGATATGTTCTCTTTCGATATCGGTCAGTTTCTTAACGATGAGGACAAGGAGCCCCCCGTGACAGCCAAGGTGTCGATCCCTGAAGAACTGAAGGACCGGCTGTCCGATATCGCCAATCGTCTGGATTCTTCACTGGAGTTCTTGGTGGAGGATTGTACTTCCATCAGAGTCAGGGTACAAGAAATTCAAGACCAACTACCCGAAGATCTGATGGAGACCCTAACACCGGCCATCTTCTTGGAACAATATCGCTTCAAGCTTCAGAAAGCTAAAGAAAGGATTGCGGAAAGACGGGAACGCGAAAGCCTGGAATCGGCCCTATCCGCTAGCAAGGCTCAAGTCAATTCTGACAAGACCAGATTATATGAGCTAGCTGTGGAGCCGATTGTCTTGAAGAACAGACTTGAAGAACTCCAACGCCTCGAAGCAGACCTCATCTCCAAGCTAGAAGCAACTCACAAGGAAATCCAAGAAGTCCAGGCCGGGATAGCTGCATCGCCACAAGATATGCAAAACAGTAGAACAAAAAGTCTATCGGCCGATAGGCCGATAGGGCAAAAACGTATCGGCCGATAGGCCGATGTCACACCCTGAGGTTCTCCCAAATCGTAAAAATTAAATTTAATAATTTATCTGAGAAATTGTTGAATTAAATCTGGAGAAAAACCCAATTAAATAATGCATTAAAGAAGTGGAAATGGCAAGGTGGAATTTTTCTTGAGTTTCCCATGTCAAAATACATTAACAGGATTTTTAGTGGAATTTTCAAAGCCCTAAAAATAATTTCAACTAATTAAAAACCCTCAAGCGCAATAAATAAATCCCTGGGAAATTCTTTTTCCTTTTCTTTTTCTTTTTCCTCTTCTCGGGCCGTCGGCCCATTTTCCCCTCCNCCAACAAGTGGAGACACTGCCATGGCGGATTCCGGAAATCGTTCTGAGCATTAGGCTCGTTACCCTTAGTTTTTCGTTTTACTTAGTTTGATTGCTTGTTAGATGCTGTGTGTTAGGTTTGTGGTTCTGGGGTTTAGCCGATGGTCGATACCATGTGCCTATGGTATGGCTATCTTATTAAGTATTTTTGCGTGCTGTTTTGGAAGTGTTTTAAGTTAGATCATAACAATTACAGTTAAATTAATAATATATTAAAGCTTTGTTCTGAGCAATCTGTTTTCTTTCTTGTCCATTTCTTTCTGCTGGTTTTTCTCCTTCAGATGGTTAACGCCAGGACAAGTGGTAACAACAACGGACAAGAGGGATCCCAGACTAATGGAACCAACACCAACGCTCCTCCTCCACCACCGGATAATCCCACTCTTGCTCAAGTGCTAGCTAGCCAGACGCAGATGATGGCGGCTATGATGCAGCAAATGCAGCAACAGCATCAACAAATGCAACAGCAAATGTTGCAACAGATGCAACAACAAGCTCAACAGCAGCAGCAGCAGGCCCAACAGAATCAACCACCACCCCAATCCAAGTTGCCAGAGTTTCTTCGTGTCAGACCGCCGGTTTTCTCAAGTACTACTAATCCCATGGAAGCGAATGATTGGCTTCATGTTATTGAGAAGAAGCTTAATCTACTCCAGTGCAATGATCAAGAGAAGGTCGCTTTTGCTACCCATCAATTGCAGGGTCCCGCTTCGGCTTGGTGGGATAACTATTTGGTTACCCGTCCACTCGGAACGGAGGTCACTTGGGCGGAGTTTTGCCGCAGTTTCAGGAAAGCCCAAATTCCTGACGGCATAGTAGCCCAGAAGAAGAGGGAGTTTAGAGCGCTCCACCAAGGTAGTAGAACAGTGACGGAGTACCTTCATGAGTTTAACCGTCTCGCACGTTACGCTCCGGAGGATGTTCGCACTGATGCGGAAAGGCAGGAAAAGTTTCTTTCCGGCCTAGATGATGAATTGACCAACCAGATAATCTCAGGGGATTATGCTGATTTTGAGAAGTTAGTTGATAAGGCGATCCGTCAAGAGGATCAACGCAACAGGATGGATCGGAAGAGGAAAGCAGTCCAATTCAGGACGCAGCAGGGAAGTCAACAGAAGCCCCGGTTCACCGCCGGACAGCAGGGTGGACCTACTACAATGATTGTTCGTCAACATCGACCTTACCAGCCTGGTAATTTCAACAACAACAATTTCGGCAACCGCAACAACAACGGGGGACAGCCCAACCGCAACCCGATTCCGCGCCCGCCAATGGCCGCAGCTCAGCCAACTCCATCAGCTCAACCCAGGAAGGAGTCCGGCGGAAAATCATTTGTCTGTTTCAACTGCAACGAGCCTGGACACTTCGCCGACAAGTGCCCGAAGCCAAGGCGTGCAGGACCCAAGTTTGTTCATGCCCGTGTCAACCATGCGTCGGCAGAAGAGGCGCTAGCAGCACCAGAAGTGGTATTGGGTACGTTTCCTGTCAACTCAGTCCCAGCTACAGTTTTATTTGATTCTGGTGCAACGCATTCTTTTATTTCCAAGAATTTTGTGGGGAAGCATGGTCTAAGAAAACAGGAACTTAAGATACCAATGCGGGTCTACACCCCGGGAAGTAGTTCCACCTCTGTCAGTTATAGCCCCTCTGTGGAAATAGAAATCCAGGGTTCTAGATTTCTAGCCAATCTTATCCTTCTTGAGTCCAAGGACCTAGATGTCATTCTTGGGATGGATTGGTTAACAAGGCACAAGGGAGTTATCGATTGCGCTAGTCGCACTATCACTCTGGTTAATGAGAAAGGAGAAGTCGTGAAATTCCAGTCGCCGACACCCCCGAAGCAGAGAGTGTGCTTGAACCAAGTGGATGGGATGAAACAGATCGCAGAAGAAGGGAAAGATATTAAGAAGTTGGAGGATATTCCTATTGCTAGAGAGTACCCTGAAGTCTTTCCTGATGACATAACCACAATGCCACCAAAGAGAGAAATTGAATTTCGAATTGATTTAGTACCGGGAACTGCCCCGATACACAAGAGACCCTATAGGATGGGAGCCAATGAACTGGCGGAAGTCAAGAAGCAAGTTGATGAGCAGTTGCAGAAAGGATATATTCGCCCGAGTACGTCACCTTGGAGTGCTCCGGTGATCTTTGTGGAGAAGAAAGATAAGACCAAGAGGATGTGCGTCGACTATCGCGCCCTCAATGAGGTGACCGTCAAGAACAAATACCCGTTACCTCGGATTGATGATTTGTTTGATCAGCTAAAGGGAGCAACATGGTTCTCCAAGATAGACCTGCGATCAGGCTACCATCAATTGAGGATTAGAGAGGAGGACATTCCGAAGACGGCATTCACTACTCGTTATGGGTTGTTTGAGTGCACAGTCATGTCTTTTGGACTTACCAATGCACCGGCCTTTTTCATGAACTTGATGAATAAGGTGTTCATGGAATTTCTGGATAAGTTCGTCGTGGTTTTTATCGATGATATACTTGTTTACTCTAAGTCCAAGGAGGATCATGAGCAACATCTTCGCCTCGTACTTGAGAAATTAAAGGAACACCAGTTGTATGCCAAGTTTAGCAAGTGTGACTTTTGGCTCGAGGAGGTACAGTTCCTAGGCCACATCATCACAGCTCAAGGAGTGGCAGTAGACCCGTCGAATGTGGAGTCGGTTACCAAGTGGAAGCCTCCGCGCACGGTTTCGCAGATTAGGAGTTTTCTTGGACTTGCGGGTTACTACCGTCGGTTCATTGAGAATTTCTCCAAGATTGCCAAGCCAATGACACAGTTACTGAAAAAGGATGAGAAGTTCAAGTGGTCCGTAGAATGCAACAAAAGTTTTGAAGAACTTAAGAAGAAGTTGGTAACGGCACCAGTCTTAATTCTGCCAGATCAGACTAAAGATTTTCAGGTTTATTGCGATGCGTCTCGCCAAGGGCTAGGATGTGTATTGATGCAAGAAGGCAGAGTGGTTGCATACGCTTCGCGTCAACTGCGCCCACATGAGAATAATTACCCCACTCATGATCTGGAATTAGCAGCAGTGGTGCATGCCCTAAAGATCTGGAGACATTATCTTATTGGAAACCGTTGTGAGGTGTATACGGATCACAAGAGTTTGAAGTATATCTTCACCCAACCGGACTTAAATCTCCGTCAACGAAGATGGTTGGAATTGATTAAAGACTATGATCTGGGAATCCACTACCATCCGGTAAAGCTAATGTCGTGGCAGATGCTTTAAGCCGGAAGAGCTACTGTAACTCCACAAGTATGGAAGAGATGAGCAGCCAGTTGCAGCGAGACTTCGAACGGCTGAACCTCGGTATTGTTGAACATGGGTTCGCGTCCGCTCTAGAAGCACGACCAACGCTCGTGGAGCAGGTCCGAGCAGCTCAAGCTAAAGATCCGGAGATAGCAGAGCTCAAGAAAAACATGAGGGTTGGAAAGGCCCGAGATTTCTCCGAAGATGAGCATGGCACGATATGGATGGGAGAAAGACTGTGCGTCCCGGAAGACAAAGAGTTAAAGGAGTTAATACTCACGGAAGCCCATCAAACTCAGTATTCAATTCATCCTGGCAGTACCAAGATGTACCAAGACCTTAAAGAGAAGTTCTGGTGGGTTAGCATGAGAAGAGAAATAGCTGAATTCGTCGCACTCTGTGACGTGTGCCAGCGAGTCAAGGCAGAGCATCAAAGGCCTGCAGGACTGTTACAGCCTCTCCAAATTCCGGAATGGAAATGGGAAGAAATTGGAATGGATTTCATCACAGGTTTGCCGAGAACGTCGTCTGGACATGATTCTATCTGGGTCATCGTGGATCGACTCACGAAGGTGGCTCATTTCATTCCTGTGCATACTACCTACTCTGGAAAGAAGCTAGCAGAACTCTACCTCGCAAGAATCATGTGTTTACACGGAGTGCCTAAGAAGATCGTATCGGATCGAGGAAGCCAGTTCACCTCAAAGTTCTGGCAGAAATTACAAGAAGAATTGGGAACCCGTTTGAACTTTAGCACGGCTTACCATCCGCAAACTGATGGCCAGACTGAGCGAGTGAACCAGATACTTGAGGATATGCTCAGAGCCTGTGCGCTTGATTTTGGAGGAGCATGGGACAAGAGTTTGCCATATGCCGAGTTCTCCTACAACAACAGTTATCAAGCCAGCTTGCAGATGGCACCATTTGAGGCGTTGTATGGCAGAAAGTGCCGTACCCCGCTCTTTTGGGATCAGACCGGAGAACGACAACTATTTGGGACTGAAGTCTTGAGTGATGCGGAAGAAAAGGTCAGAACCGTCAGAGAAAGGTTGAGAATTGCGCAGTCTCGACAGAAAAGCTATGCCGACAATCGTCGAAGGGAGTTAACTTTCGAAATAGGGGACTTTGTGTACCTTCGTGTCACACCGCTTCGAGGAGTACACCGCTTTCAAACTAAAGGCAAATTGGCACCACGCTTTGTGGGACCATACAAGATCTGCGAGCGTCGAGGAGAAGTTGCCTACCAGCTTGAGCTTCCACCCAACATGGCCGGTATTCACGATGTGTTTCACGTCTCGCAATTGAAGAAATGCTTGAGAGTACCGGAAGAACAGGCCAGTCCCGATCAAATTGAGATTCAAGAGGACTTGACTTATGTGGAGAAGCCGATTCGTATTCTCGAAACCAGCGAGAGGAGGACCAGAAACAAGGTTACCAGGTTCTGCAGAGTTCAGTGGAGCCATCATTCCGAGGAAGAAGCTACATGGGAAAGAGAGGATGAATTGAAGGCTGCCCATCCGCACCTCTTCGCCAGCACCTCCGAATCTCGGGGTCGAGATTCCGTTTAAGGGGGGTAGGTTTGTCACACCCTGAGGTTCTCCCAAATCGTAAAAATTAAATTTAATAATTTATCTGAGAAATTGTTGAATTAAATCTGGAGAAAAACCCAATTAAATAATGCATTAAAGAAGTGGAAATGGCAAGGTGGAATTTTTCTTGAGTTCCCCATGTCAAAATACATTAACAGGATTTTTAGTGGAATTTTCAGAGCCCTAAAAATAATTTTAACTAATTAAAAACCCTCAAGCGCAATAAATAAATCCCTGGGAAATTCTTTTTCCTTTTTCTTTTTCTTTTTCCTCTTCTCGGGCCGTCGGCCCATTTTCCCCTCCGGCCCAAGCCGGCCGCGCGCTCCTCTTTCCCTCCCGGACCGGCCCAGCCGGCCCAGGCCGTTTCCCCTCCCGGCCCGGGCCGCCTTTCCCCCCCCCGGCCCAAGGCCGCCGCGCCTCCCCGCGCCTCTCCTCCTTCCCGGGCCGGCCCGAGGCCGCGGCCCGAGCCGCCCGGAAGTCCGCCGCGCCTCCCTCGCGCCGCGCCCGCTGACGCGTGGGCCCGCGGCCGAGTCGTCTCCGACTCGGCCGGCGCCGCCGCGCGCCGCCGCGTTTCGCGGGGAGTCCGCAACCGCCGCCGCCCGTGCCCTAGCCGGCCTCCTCCCCTATTTATTTCCCCCGCCGCAACCCCTCCCCGTTTCCCAGCGCCGCCGCCTCTCCCCAAACCCTAAAGCCCGTGCGCCGCCGTTTTCCGCCGCCGCCTTCCGCCGGTAAGCGCCGCCGCCGTCCCCTTTTCTCCTTCCCCTCTCGGCGCCGTCGCCCGCCGTGCGCCTCCGGGCCACCGCCGTGCGCGCCGCGCGCGCCGCGCTGCCGCGCGCACCCGCCGCTGCCCCGCCGCCTCCCGTGCGCCGCCGCCGCGAGCCGCCGCGCGCCGCCGCCCGCGCGCCCGCGCCGCTCGGCCCAAACCCTAGCCGCCGCCGCGCGCCTCAGCCGTCGGATCGGCCACTCGGGCCGATCCCGACCGCCCGCTCCCGCCCCGCGTGGCCGCCACGTGGGCGCCGCGTGGCTGCCGCGTCGGCGCCACGTGTGCGCCACGTGGTGCGCAGCCGCCGCCGCGGCTGACGTCAGCCCTAGCCGCTGACGTCAGCGATGACGTCAGCCCTAGCCGCTGACGTCAGCAGTGACGTCAGCCCTAAGGGTTTATTGCGCAATAATTAATTAAGGTTTTTCTGTTTTAGTAAAAACACAGATAACTTCAAAAATTCATAACTAATTCATCCGGACTCCGTTTTAGTCCGTTCAAGTCTCAGAAAATTCATAAAAATGCAGAGAATCCATTAAAAATAGTTTTGTTCTTTGTTTCAGTAGACTTATAGCATGTATTGTTGTTTGCTTTGTTTGTCGTGTAGATTCCGGTAATTCCGATTCTCCGGTTTACTTCGAAGTCGTTGCCGAAGTCGACCCAGCGCAAGAGCAAGGCAAGTCATACTTATTCATTTGATCATGTTGTACCTAAATTGCGAAACAGTCTTATTTTTCTCTAAATACTGCATTGTTTTATAATGTCATTTATGGGATAGTTTACCTATTGTACTCAGCCTTATATTGCAATTACCTTATTCCTTTGATAGCTTGGGAAATAATTTGAATAGTTGCTATAATAGAACTTGCTTAGCCCTGCTTAGAAACATTAGCTCACAATTGGGTTGTTTAAAGCTTCATTAATACTTAATGATGGTTATTTCATGTTGGCTCGCGATGGTTAATCGTGGGTGATTTAATTAAATGTTTCAACTAAAATATTGATTAATGGTGGGTTGTGAGCACATGGTTTTGATGGTCGTGCTCATGACAATTAAGGACCGGTTCGCGGGAAACCCTGGAAGAAGAACCGTGCGTACCACAAGCCAGCGTGGGCAACGGCTGGACTTGAAGTGTAGCTTTCCTCTAGCCGACGTACATTGGTTAGGGTGAGCGTGATGGAGTTTGGATGGGCCCGGCGAGGGTCTATGCGGCTACCGGATTCACCAAGGCTCGAGGGGGGCTGCCCACTGCCTTTTGAGGAGTGGGGGCGAAACCCGAGGTGGTACGATTGGTTAGAGGGGGTTATGCGAAGGGTCCTGTCACAGCTCCTTTTCCGGTATACCGTGGTGGTATGTCGGCGCACAGTAATGTGTTGTAGGACTGTGTCTTGTGGGTACAGATGTACACCTCTGATCAGAGTAAAACTATTCGAATAGCCGTGCCCGCGGTTATGGGCGATCAACCAGATTCACCGTGATTAGTTGAACTCTTAAATAATTTGACTTAATGGAAATGGTTTAGTTCAGGTGGATGGTTGGGCCTGTCGCAACGTGGTGTAGCGTTGGACAGTGATGGTTTAATTATGACTAATTAATTCAACTGTTTTACTGTTTTCAACTATTGTTTTTAAATGCGTATTTTATGCAAAATAACCATTGCAGCTCTCCTTTGTTATTACTTGCATCATTATTTTCCTTTCCGGTATGACTTGTTGAGTACAGTGGGTAGTACTCAGTCTTGCTTTATTTTTCCCCACACCAGAGTTGGAGGTTGTTTCAGAGGAAGACTTTTCAGAAGAGTAGGCTTGTTGCTACCGTCGAGGAATGCCTGTGGTTTGGAGTCGCTACGTTGCGAGTGTTTAGTTTATTAGATTAGTTGTTTCCTTTTTCCGCTGCAGTTTTGTAAGAGATTTTTATTGTTTTGTAAGACGTGGATCTGTATGGCAACTTTGTCATTTGTGTACCCTGGCTGGTCCTGGACAGGGATTTTAATACACAATTTGCTTTGGAAATTCTGGTAGTGAATTTCTGGGCGTGACAGCCGATAGCCAAAACAATCGATCGGCCGATGATAACATGATGATATAGCATAATCCAAATATAAAATAAACATTGATCTGAATATTAAGGCACACATCGGCCAGAGGTCCGATGGCATAAACTCTCAACAGGCAGATAAACAATAAATACGCTGTTGTCATCGGCCAAATCCAATCTATATGTGAAACTCCTGGGCCGATGCAACGTCCAGATAACTCATCGGCTGAAACCCCGATGAAACCCTTATTGGCAGCCAACAAGCAGGCTAGAGATTACGGTTCTAATCACGACTTAGTAGGTCAAACCGAACTGATGCAGCACTAAGTATGAAAAGAAACGCAAGACCTAGACAATCAAGCCCTCGATTGATTTTCAGGGTGGTGGATACCTTAGCCAATCTAATCTAGCGAGGCGATTTAGTCGATACCGGCGTAAACCCTAAAACGAATCTCGGCCGATACGATGAAATCGAAACGCCAAACCAAATTGACTAAGATATATGATAGTAGGTGCTTACGTTGACGAGATCAGAACGTCGAAGCGCTAGCCCCGACAGCGCAGGCAGCCATAACGAGACTTACCCCTCGTGTGAAGGGCATGAACTCGCCGAAGAAGACGAAAAGTAAAGGTTGGCGATGCGCCGAAGTTGTATTGATCGTGAGATGAAAATTACATGAACCTCGGGCTTACATATTTATACCCATAGGCTAACAAAGATCCGAACAGATTACGACTTAAACTTTTCTAAAGATAAAAGGAAACAGATAAAGTCCTTGCCGGACACTAACACACTTTCCTAAAGATAAAACAGAAATCTAAAAGACTTATCCTAATTAACAGATACAAGCCGCATCCTCCTCAAACTCGGTCTTCTCTAGATAAGATCTTCCCGAATCTAACAAGAATCCGACTGCTGAAAATATGGATAATTCCTATCGGCCGCTTGTAGACGTCCGAAGCCGATACAGACTTTGAGGTCGATATTTACTCTGAGCCGATACACAAACTAGGCCGATGATGACTTTGAGGCTTACCAAATTCTGACATTAACACATGCCCCCCAGTTTTGGAGTATGAGAAGTCATGCTTCAAAATTATTCTTATCTTGATCGCCTCGAAACTGATTCTTCTCTTCTTCGTGACATAGACTCTCATAAGCCGATACCGTCTGCACCAGATGAGCTAGACTGTCAAATTCCTGTGACAAGAACCTTTCTCATATCGGCCCGAGTAATCCTTGAAACGCCAGATCGGCCAATTGAGAATCGGTCAAGCTGAGGCTGTAACACCTGTTCCTTATGTCCCTAAACCTTTGGATATACTCTGGGACTGATTCATCAACTCGTTGCCTAATGGCGGTGAGATCGGACAGTTTCATCTCTTGTACACCATTGTAGAAATATCTGTAAAACTGTTTCTCAAGATCTATCCATCCTCTAATGGAATTGCAGGGTAAGGATGAAAACCATGTAAATGCAGACCCTGATAAGGACAGAGGGAAAAACCTCACCCTCAACGCCTCGATAGTCGATGCCTCCCCGCACTGTGCTAGGAATCGACTCACATGCTCATATGTCGAGACGTTGTCCTGTCCCAAAAATTTGGAGAAGTCCGAGATCTTGTATCGGCCTGGCAATGGCACTCTGTCAAATTCCTCGGGGTACGGGTGCCGATACACCGTAGAATTCTCCTTGGGCTTCAAGCCGAACTGATCTCGCATCACTTCGGCTATCATATCAGCCCAGTATCCTGCGGGCCGATGCGGGAGGTCTTGCTGATATGATTGTTACAAGCCCTCTGCTTGATACTGCCTGGGGGAGTAAGGCTGATAATGGTGATCAAGGTTCTGCGCGCCATACTGCCCTGTGGTGTGTTGCTGGTAGCCTTGTGGCGTGTTGTAAGCAGCCTGTGGTGGAGGGTTGTTGAACACAGGGGCTTGTGGCTGTCCGGCCGATGGCTGGTTGACAGAAACTTGCTGCATCGGCTCAATCACTGGTTGCTTCCCCTTGGTCCATTGTGCATATTGCTCTTTCGTGATATGCTGAGGGCTCCCTCCTGTCTGCCTGGTGAGGACCAACGACAATGTCGTTGTTGGCTACGCCAATGGGGGTGGCATCGGCGCCGTCTGCTGAGTCGTGCTCAGGTCGTTCCTCAAGATCCGATAGGCAGGGAACCTATTCTCCGGTAGATAAATTGGGCCTTGAGGCTTGTACTGGTGGATTGACCCATCTAGGATCGATTTGACCGTATTGGTCAATGTGTTCACCAAGACCCCCGACTGGTTGACTAGCGCAGAATGAACTGCGGAGTCAATCCTGTCTTGCAACGTCGGCGCCGCAGTATCCTCGGTCTTGACGGTGTGGTCGTGTGCCGCCGCCGATGTGCTAGCTCCATCTCCAGGACTCGGCATTACTACCTTAGACTTTTGGATCAAGGTGCCTTGCCGAGTCCTAGAATATGTTTGCAAGTACATATTCTGGAACTGCTCAACCAGCTTGTCCATCTCGGCTTTTTGTTCTGCGTTGAGCTGGTCGACGGTTACGGACACGACGTTCTCCTCAGAGATCTCAGCCTGCTTCGACATTTTGAGGTGATCTTGTTGCTGTTGCAAAGCTTGTGTTCTTGAGGTCCCACCAGGCGTGCCAAAAGCGTGTTGGCGCAGAATTTCGACCCGCCTTGCAACCAAACAGGTTCCACGTTTCCACGGCGGCCTGGGAGGTTTGCTTTACTCCAGTGCAGGTCCAAATGGCTTGCCTAGTTGTGTGCAGAGCGTGCCAGTTGATTTGATCTGCAATCAACAAGAAACAAGTAAACCACGTCAGAAAACAATGGTCGATCGGCTGATAGACCGATGACACATTGTCATAGCCCAGCCGATAAGGCAAAGCTATATCGGCTTACTCATGATAAAATATGATTAAAGCATGAATCCAAACTTATTGGCCTTCGTCAACATGTTAATGTCAATCAACGGCATCGGTCGATAAGGGATAATAAAGATTACTACACTAGCTAGAACTCTAGTGCAAATCTACATGAGCCAATCAATCAATATAAACACGTCCATCACAAATAAACCCAAAAGATTAACCTATAACAGATGCATCTATATTCAACGATCTATTCATGCAAATGGCAGATACATATAAAAACCTAGTGATAATCATATGCATCAGGTAAGACTGGCTGAAACCCCAGTGCTATCCCTAATTACAACCGAAAACAGGCTTTGTGTTAGATCTCAAAACAGGACTAAGGTCGATGACAACTCAAAGTGTGAATCAAGACTTAACACAAAGAAAATCAAGTCGCCGATTGCTTTTGGGGATAGTAGATGCACTGAACAATCTAGCAAAGCATAATAATTAAACCGTCACCGGCAATGAACCCTAAAACAAGTAGGTCGCTGGCGACGCATAATTAAAACGCCTGTCCAGATTATCCAAGACATGATAAACGACGATCACATCATCGAGGCTTAACGTGTCTAAAGCGACACGCTAGCCCCGACGATGCAGATCGTCGGGAACGAGTTCTTACCTCTGCTCCGGGAAGCAAGAACTCGTCGAAATTATCCTCTTGCGAGGGTTGGCGATGCGTCGAAGTAGATTGAAACTAGTTTGTTGTATTGAGTTGTGAGAGAGCCTCTATGTACAAACTATCGGGATATTTATACCCGAGATTACAACAGGGTCCTTGTAGGACACGATCTTATCTCTAACAAACAACAAGTCTTTACGGCATACTTTTGCCACAGATTAGATCTAAACCTACTTGATTTACAAGATACAATTGCCTAAAACCGAGCCTTATCTCTATTTGGCAACTTCCTTGAAGCTTATCTTGAACCCAAACCAAGTCCATGCTGACTTTGTCAACTTCTAACCTCTATCGGCCGATAACCATACAAATCCAAATCGGCCGATACAGTCTTTCTGCCAGCACCTCATTGAGTCCGATACGCTAACTGTGTCCGATACGAGACCTGGTTTGATTCCAACTTAGCTCCCCTTCTCCGCTTCGGTTTCCTCTTTCTTCTTCGGGTCGATTACAAAAATCCGTTGTTAACACCTGGCTTGATTCCTGGACAGAAATTTATACACAAAATAGTCTGAAATTTTGGTTAACTTTCTGGGCGTGACAGGCCTCAAGGGCGAATGGCGGATCAAGAGAGGGGACGGGAAGTGGACTTTAGTCCAACGGGCTGAGAGGCGAGGCTACATCATAATTAACCAGAGCGATGGCGCAGCCTAATGGGCCGGCCCATGAGTGAGGTAGAGGAGAGGCGACGTGGGCCAAAGCAGCGAGGCGGCCCATCGGGCCGGTGCACGCACGAGGCCGGACGGTTTTGACCAGTCTCTCGCGGGACCCATCGAGTCGAGTTGGCGCCGACGTGGCTGCCACGCTGGTAGGGGCTAGAGGGGAGAGGAGGCCGGTCGAAGATCGAACGGCAGTAGTAGTCGGAGCATTCCGGCAAACATCAAGGGAATGGTGGGCATCGACGGGTAGAGGAGGAGACGAGGAATTGAATCGTCGGCTCGAATACACTGGGAGGGGAACAACAGCGATCAATGGAGGCGGCAGAACTCGTCGGATCGCTGACATAGCCGCGCGCGAGAAAGGGGTGTGACTTGCGTGTTTTGCTTGGCCGAACCCATGTGCGAAGGCGAAGTTCACGCGGTGGTGTGGGGATACAATGGTCGTCGGTTCGGCTCGCGACAGCGCCACGCGGCGACGAAAAGGGGGCGAACGACGAGAAATGAGAGTAAGGGACGAGCGGGCATGGCGGCACCTCAGGGAGGTGGCTAGGTTCACGGGGAGGGTGACAGCGCGAGGAATCGAGGGGAGAGAGACCAACGGCGGCGAACGACTGCCCACGACAGCGGCGGGGAAGGTGGCATGCCGGGAAAGGAGAAAAGATAGGCCGGCGGTTGAAGGTGTCTTTGGGAGGGCGATGGCGAGGGGAATCACCGAGCAGAGGTGTACACAGAGGAAAGACGATGGAGGGCTCACCGATGAGCGAGACGACGCCGGCGGCTTGAGCTTGCGGCGGGGAGAAGATTACCGAGGCGGCGCAGCACCGAGACGACGCTACCGGGAAAGAAGAAAGGGGTGGTCGCCACGGCCTCCGCGACCACGTCGGGTCCTCCGACGCGGCGCACGGTGGATGGGGACGATGAGGTGATGGCGGGTGAGCTTGAGGTGCTCAATTTGTGGTGGAGAGGAAGGGACCGAACGAAGGAGGGAGACGGTTTATAGGCGCTAGGCTTGGTGGCTTTGAAGGGAAGGAATACGGGCGCGGTCAAGGGCGAGGATGATGAGGTGCAGCAGTCGGTGAGCTGGCACTGGCGTCAGCGGCGTTGGCAGCTTGCGGCAGGACCACGGTGACGCCGGCGATGTCGGCAAGGGAGTGGGCGGCGGCTTGCGTCAAGCGGGAGCAAAGCATCTGTCGTGTCCGACGGGTGACGGCGGCGTGTCCCTGTCGGTCAGCCACGAGGCACACGGGCGGGAAATCGGCGGTGACGACGCAAATTTGAATGGTGACGGCGGCAATTTGAGCGCGAGAGGGAGCGAGGGAGTCTGCCGCGAGAGAGGGAAAAAGGGGCGCTGCCTCTCCTCAGCACATGCGGCGCACGTGACCGGGAAGAGTGCGAGTTGACGAGAGGGTTGGGCCGAACACGGCGTGGCCCAGTAGGGTATGGGAGAGAGAGAGGGACATGGGCCGGCCAGGAGAAGCGGCCCAAGACCGAGGGAGGCAAAATAGACTTTTTAGAGAAACCGATTTGAAGAGGATTTGGAGGTTGAAATTGAATTTGGATTTAGGTTTTGAATTAAAATTGCATATTTGAACTCAAGGGTTCATAGAGGAGTCAAGGAGGGGATTCAAAATGGGAATTTGATATTCTCGGGAAATGGGGACAAGTATTTGGCGAGGGTTTCAAAGGGAGAGGTTGAATTTCGGAATTTGATTTTGGAGTAGCAATTTCGAGGAGTCGATTTTAATGGCAAGGAGAGGTAACATGAGGAGAGATTAAATTGAGATCTACGGCACGACTTAGACTCACACTCAAAGAACAAAATTTTCGCGAATAGGTTTTTATATTAATTTAGTTTTTAATGTCTCGCGAAAAGCGGGGCGTTACATATTACTTTCTCCGTTTCTAATTGATCATCATATTACATGGGTGCACCAAGACCAAGAAAAGTTAATAACTCTCTCATACTACATTTATTATGACAACAAACTCGATGCATTAACAATCCTCACTATTTTCTAGTCAATAGCAAAGCAAAACATTGCATGTTGGTTTTAAATACTTGTATGCATGGATGCATGCATCAATGTCCATTTACTCTAATGCAAAAATAACGAATAGTCTTAGTGAATGACCACACAAATATGATGATCATTTGGGAATATCTTCAAAAAAATTATATGATGATCAATTAGAAATAGAGGGAGTTATGTGCCTGCATATTGTCTTTCTCACGCATCTGTCTATGTAGCATTTCAATCAACTTCCAACTAACTTCATGTTGTACTGTTTTGGCCTTGGTTTGTACCGACTACACAAATCATTGTTTATGTATTAAATTTATTGTTTTGTAAGTTTATGCACTAAATTGCATACAACTTGTAAGTTTGTGTATCACCCATATAATTTTCTCATGCTTATACAGAGCCAACGTGTAAGTTTGTGTATGACCAGCATAATTTCCTTATGTTTATAAGGGATAGCTAGGGGTGTTTTGTGGTGCCACAGGATACCGACGAATTTTTGCAAACTCTGTTATAAATTGAAGTTTTCTATTGAATATTTGTGAAATTATTCTATTGGAGTATGTCGACGGGTTATATCCGTAGACCGTATTCTGAGGGTATTGGGGTATGTTGGAGCAAGGATCTATACGAAACAACATCAAGCGCACAAGAGACAAAGATTATACTGGTTCAGGTCCCTCGTGAGGTAATAGCCCTACTCCATATATGGAATTACGACGAGAACCACAGAGATTACAATAGAGAACAACAGAAAGTATCGAGTACCAACAAGATCCCTATCGAGAACGACTTGACGAGATCCAAGCGACCAGTTGTCTTCAAGTCCTCTGAATTGCCTCTGTTATGGTGGTGGCTTGCACTATGATTCGATGATCTCTTATCCCCTAAGAGTTTTGTATTTATACTGCAGATTGCCTTGTTCTCCAAGTAGAACTCATAGAGTAATTTTGGCCTACGAGATCACATAGATTGTATCTTCCCTGAATAGTACTCTAACACTTTCTATTCAGGATACAATTTCCCTGTTTACTAGCCGAATTCCATAATTTTAAGGTAACCTTCCCGTATATAAAGGGTATACCGTATCCGTATACTTCATGATCCTAAGGATAAGAGGTATGTCTTATCTGTAACCCTGATAGAGTACTAGAGGTGACACCAAAGGGCTTCTCATCTTGGCTCCGTCCTCATGTTACAATCTGGGTTTATGTTTTTAACAAAACTTGACCGAAACTACAAATGGCTTTCGAGAATTCAAATTAAAAAAAGTAAAAATCGACCAAAAATGATTAAAATTTGTCGAAAGAATGTCATACCGCTGCGATCGGAATCCAACGCTCAATCGAAAAAGGTGATATCATAATGTTTAAGCATATGTTTGGTTGGAGAGACGAGATAGGTTGGGTTATGGCGAATATGTTTTTCAAAGTGTTTGGCTCAAGGACCGACGAGATGTGATAGTCATTAAAAAGAATATTCCCTTTAGATATGGGTTAATCCCATATCTCAAAAATTGATGGACCAATTCAACCCACTTTTCCTCTTTCATTGACGTGTGGACCATGTCGTTCCAACCCTAAAAAAACAAGACTATTCCAACTTTTATGCTAAACACATGGATATAATCATCTCATCTCATAAAATAGGATATACCTAACTCATCCTACTTCATTCAACTTTTATGTCAAACACATAGATACAATCATCCCATCTCAAAAAAAATAAGATAGACCTTACTCATCCTACTTCAAACTCCAACCAAACACATAAGTGACAGAGGGGAATGAGCTTTACCTGGAGACTGGAGTGGGTCCCACGCTCCAACCATCGTTATTCCCCCCGGTTTTCTTCTCCCTCCCCGACCGAGCCCTCACTCCACCCTCTCTCCGGCTCTCCGCCCCCTCTCGCCGGCGAAGCATCGAGCGCCCACGGCGGCGGCGACGGCGGAAATTGGAACAGCGGCTCCGTCGGCGGCACTCCAGGCAACTCGCGCTGCGCGGTCGTCGCGCGCTCGATCAGACGGCCGATCGAAAAAAACCGCTCGGACGGTCGGTCCGGTTGGACCGTTTTCAGAAAAAACCAGCTCGGCCTTCTCCGGCCACCACTGAACATACTGTCCCACATAAAACCCCTCGCAGACCATCCTCTTCTCCGCCAGAACCCTTCTTCCCCCTCTACTCTCCCCCGGAAGCATCGCTCGTATCGGACGCCGGAATCCCCGCCTCCGGCGACTAGGGTTTCGCCCTCCGGCGACGCCCCTCCTCTCCATCAGGTACATTCCCCCCCCCCCCCGTGCGACGGGGCTCTGGTGAGGAGCCCTGTCCAACATCCGCCCACCCCCCCCCCCCCCCCCCCGCCCCCTCAATCTCCTCCTCCCCCATTTATTTCTCGCGGGTTGAGAGCTCCGTGCTTCGGCGAGGTGGTCCTTTACCCTGTCAGGAGTGTTTTTTCGATGGTTTTTGATGGGAGGAGGAAGAGTAGGGTAGGGGAGCATGCACGTTTTCATCTGGGTGGATGGATTGCCTGGGTCGCCGCGGTCGGCGCAGAGTGGGGGAGCGTCGGGGAGGAGCAGGGGAGAAGCCGGAGCACGTCTCGTAGATCGAGATTCCGGGGGTAGGAAGTTGAGCTGCGGCGGGGATCGGAGGCAGAGATCCTCGAACGATTTTGTTCTTGTCTCCCTCGCCGCTCTCTTAGACTGGAGTCTGTTATGTTGGTATCTTGCTGGCAAACCTAACTTTGTTGGATTGCTGAGGCCGCTCTACTGCAATGGCGTCTATCAGCAATCTAATCCAAATCTGTCTTTCTGGGATGGATGGGTGCGCCAAATCGTCCACTTTGTTGTGGATTTATAGTGATTTGTTTATGCGAACTTTTGATGCTTCCAGTACCTTTAGTTCCTGTCATGTGATGATTGAGAGCTATGATGTAAATAGTGCGACATATTTTGTGCCAGGATATGATCGATGGCCTTTAATTCTGCTTATTTAGTGGAGCAGTACAGATTGAGATAGTTCTTTTTTCGCTTATATAGTGCAGTTGAACAAATTTAGGGTACGGCTACTCTGATTGTTCCTTTGCTAGTTTTGTGTCACCTGGTGAATCTTAGGCTCAATGCTTCTTTTACTGATGTGCTGAGTTTGAAGAACCTATCCTTTTAAGAACATGCTGCATGCGCGCTAGTTTACGTGCACCCCATGCATGTAAGTTCAAGGATAAATTCCTTCTATACGACTGAAAGTTAATCCATTCCCTTATTTGCTATTCATTCTCTCAATGCCATGTGGGTCTAGGGCCCACATGTCAGTAGACATGAGACGTCAATGGCAATTAAAGGACCATGTAGAATTTTCAGTGGAAAAAAAGGATGGCCTCAAAGTTCAAGGATTTCTATTTCTAGTGCTTCAGGGGTGAACCTGCCAATGTTCATGGGTGTTCGGGTAAATACTCACATTTTTTAGGAAACAGCGTGCATCACTCCACAAGGCTCTGCTCTGTTGGTTACCAGGTGTACACATCTGTACTGCAGGTTCTGGGTTCGATTCTTGGCTTCCAGTCATTCCTATTCTTTTTTTTGGGGTGGGGGTGGGGGAGGGGGCATTTTTTTCTTGTTTTTTGTTAGGACTTCAATAGCTTATTTCGTCCTCGTATTAGTGCTATTGTGCTAAGTCTCAATATGGTATCTCTGCTATGAAAAATATTTAATTTAATTTTTCCATTAATGTAGTGGCACTAGTTATGTGTTTTTATTAAACCTTGAATGCCAAACCTGCGCATTCTGCTTCTGCCACTGCTTGAATGCTTGCTATCTAATTAGATGATTTTTGTGATTGTCCTGCACTGTTTGCTAGGCTATTCCCTCGAAGTGCATGGAACAGCCACCAAAGGACAATGGGCAATCGTCTTGTGTTGTTGATCCTGAACTGGAACCTATGATGCTGGATGATAGTAGAGAGGGAGTATCCCATACGATGGATGATGCAAATGGGCATTCTTCTATGAATGTAGACAGAGGATGCCATTCTATGGACACCATGAGATCATCCCTGGGTGATGATGGTAAAGGAAAACGCGACTCATATGCACAAATTCCAATCGACATGAGTATTCCAAGCCTAGAAAAGTTCTGCAAAGAAGCATCAAGGTCCTTCTTTGATGAGATTGGTCTGATCAGCCATCAGATAAATTCTTATAACGAGTTTGTCTCACATGGGCTCCAGGAACTTTTTGATTCTCTGGGGGAAGTGACTGTGGAGCCTAGTTATGATCCTTCAAATAGAGGACCAGGTGGCTGGAGACATGCTATCATCAAGTTTGGAAGAGTGCAACTAGAAGAACCAGTATTTTGGTCTCATGGATGTGATATTGATGAACAATCGCTCAAACTGAAGCCAAGGCATGCTCGCCTACAGAATATGACATATTCTTCCAAAATGAAAGTGGAAGTTCATTTCCAGGTCATGGTTCTTATTGTTATTTTCTACACTAAATATTTTCTTTTATGCCATGATTTGTTGAATGTCATGAGCACAAACAGTATAATAAATGCAAAAAAAAGGTAGCTGTAAGTGCTTATATGTGCTCAGCATAATTCCTTTTTCTACTTTTTGAGCGCTGTGTACAACATACAATCAATTCTTTTTCTCCTATGCTTAGCTTGTAAAAGTGTGAACATCACATGACAATTTGTCCATCTACCTTCTATTTTACTGCAGCTGAACTGGCGAACTTGATGCCTCTGCATTTAATTTGTTAGTCCTATTAGCCCTGGTAACCTAAAGAATATAGAAAAAAAAGTCCACTTATAAGCATATAACATGAAATGGAGCAGTCAAGGATCAGATGAGTGATTACTGTTTCTTGAGCTGCTCCACAGTCAGCAGCATGCGTTGTTGAATAATCTATGGTACTGTTTCAGTCATGCTTGATCCTATTATCTTAATTGAACTATTATGCCAATATATTTGCCTATTCCTAATATTATTGCGTGCTGATTTGTCTCCCTGGTGCAAAACAAAGCTATGACGTGTTGGTGTTCCTTAGTTTTCTTTGGTGTTACTATAATCTGGTTTACTGAAATGTTCTTAACCGTGTCAGGTTTACTCTATGGAGAAGAGTGACAAGGCTAAAACAGGGAATGATAAATTTGGTTATAAGCGAAACATTATTAATGAAACATATTATATAAATATTGGCCGCCTTCCAGTTATGGTTATGTCAAATTTATGTTGGCTCCACAAACTCAAGGAAAGTGATTGCCAATTTGATTCTGGTGGATACTTTTTGATCAAGGGAATGGAGAAGGTAATACTCTATATTCGTGTCTCTCCTTGCCTTATCATTCTGTGATTATGTACTGTTACTGGTCTCCATTCTTTCATTATCATGTGCTCAAGCATTTATCTTTGTATGCTAGGATGGACTGCAAGGTTGTGGGGGGAAAGTATGTAGTAGAAACCACTGCCTACGTGGAAAGTTGGAAACCCCTACTCAAAAAGTTCTCAAAAAGTTCAAAAAAAGAAAAACTCACATGTAGAGATGGTGATTGTTATCATGCAAAATATCAACATCAAACCTGACTTAGTTTGTGAGATATGAAGTTGGCAAATAATGAAGAAAAAGTACTGTGCTGATTTTTTTTCTTTTTCTTTGCTATTTGTCAATTTCATATCTCATAGACAGTCAAAATTTGATCTTGAGATTTTGTATGGTTGCCTAATATGACCCTTCCTTTATGTGAGTTTCTCTCCCTTTTTGAAAATTTTGGATAACTTCTTGGTTTCCTCCAAAGTTTGGAGGAAAACCACTACTTTAGAGGAAACCACCAAGTCATCCAAAGTAGTGGTTTTCACTGCACATTTTCCTCCAAATTAGTTCTGTAGAATCATTTCATTTTTTTGTTTGGCATTTTAGTATAGTGTGCTGGACAGCTGACTATAGCCCTAATTATTCGTGGTGATCTGTTGGAGAGTGATTCTCAATGTTTCAACCCTCTGCTAGAAAGAAAGTTTTTATACCATATATGGCATTTTTATTTTATATCACTATGTTTCATACTATATAACTTTTAAATGCTGCAGGTATTCATTGCGCAAGAGCAAAAATGTCTGACCAGGATTTGGGTTGAGGACCGTCCTTGCTGGATGGTTTCTTTCTTGTCTGCAATCAGAAGAAGGCGCATATATATAAAACTAATTGATTCTGCAAATAATGAAGATGTTAGTGGGGGGAAGATCATTTCCATCTCCTTTTTGTATGCAAATATGCCAATCTGGTTGATGTTTTTTGCACTAGGCATATCATCAGATAAGGATATCTTTGATGTTATAAATATGCAAGACTGTGATGCTTGTGTTATCAACACAATTACCGCAACTATTAAAGAATCAGATGAATTGTGTGAAGGCTTCCGTAAATCAGATAAAGCCCGGCAGTATGTTGATGAATTGATTAAGAATTCAAAATTTCCTCCTGCAGAGCCATTTGATGATTATATTGCTAAATATCTCTTCCCCAGCATAAGTGGGAACCGGAACAAAGCACTTTTCTTAGGTTACATGGTCAAATGCCTTTTAATGGCTTTCACTGGGAAGCGCAAATGTGACAACAAGGATGATTTCCGGAACAAGAGGTTGGACCTAGCTGGTGAATTGCTTGGAAGAGAACTCCGTGCGCATATTAGGCATGCAGAGAGACTCATGGTTAAGGCCTTGCAGAGAGATTTAAATAGTGAGCGTGACTTACAAGAATTTGATCATTATCTGGATGCTTCAATTATTACCAATGGTCTAAACCGTGCCTTCTCTACTGGTTCTTGGTGCCATCCCTACAAAAGAAATGAAAGATGTGCAGGAATTGTTGCGACACTAAGGAGAACAAATCCGCTTCAGATGATCTCGGACTTGAGGAAAACTCGCCAGCGAGTTGCTTATGCTGGGAAAGCTGGTGATGCAAGATATCCGTAAGTATCTTCTTATGTTGCATGCCTATCTTGTACTTGTATATGTCATGATGTAAACTGACTTGAAGAAAAAAAAAACTCACAGAAATCCATCCTACTGGGGAAAATTGTGTTTCATGTCCACTCCTGATGGCGAAAACTGTGGACTTGTGAAAAATCTAGCTGTTACAGCTATTGTTAGCTCCAGAGTAGCACAGCCATTGATTGACAGGTTCATTTCTTGTGGAATGAATAAGCTGCATGAGATTTCTACAGAGGAGGTTCCTAGAATGGACAAAATCTTCCTGAATGGGGATTGGGTGGGGTCCTGTAGTGACCCGGCTTCATTTGTCTTGCGTTTAAGGTGCATGAGACGCAGTGGTCTGATAGATCCACAGGTTTGCTCTCTTTTCCCATGGCAAGAAGTTTTCTGTTGAACCTTTTTAGAGCATTATGTCAATGATTGGTGTGTTAGTCCCATAATAATCTTCATCATGCCTAGTTAGGAAGAGTCCCTAATTTTGTTTCATAACCTTTCTGGAAAGGTCAAACTCAAATCTGAATGCTTAGTAAGTCATGGACCTGTATTAGCTTACTTCTAATCAGCTTGAATAATGTTGCTTTGAACATTATATTTAGGTAATCCTGATTTGAACTCTATTTAAGTTATGTATTCTATCTGGATGCGTACACATTGGGATATTGGTTCCCACATATGTTTTCCCCTTCTGTGTAGTATGTGCTACCCACTCCGTTGAATAAATAAAGTGTATGTTGTGTCTCCAACATAACAACTTGACAGTAATTTTATAGCCTGATGTAACAAAAAAAGGAATATATGGAAACATCTAGCAAGACAGATATGATGTATTTTTTTATACAGTTCTATGCGTTTACTTCCTCCATCCCAAAATATAGCAACCTAGGACTTTGTCCAGATACGTTGTTCTAGGTGGTGTCCCATCTAGTCTAGTTCTGTGTTGCTATATTCTGGGACAGAGGGAATAATATATATTAATGGCCTCTAGATCCCAAGTAAGGTTATATTCTGGAACAGAGACATAACGAGGGATACTTTACATGTTGCCATTAATAGTGTTTCTTTTTTTAATGCTCCATTTAATTAGGTTGAAATAAAATGGGACAAGCACCAAAGGGAAGTTCGGGTGTTTTCTGATGCAGGTCGAATCCTCAGACCCCTTCTTGTGGTTGAAAATCTCAACAAAATTAGGAGACCGAAAGGCAGTTCATATTCTTTTCAGTGGTTAATGCAACAAGAAATAATTGAGTTTATTGGCGTTGAAGAAGAGGAAGATATACGAAGTGCATGGGGCATCAGGCACCTATTTGGGAGTGAAGAAGAAGAGGCTCCCATGGTAAAAATGAATAAAGCAGAGGATGTCTTCAATGTTAAGAGGAAGATCAGAGAGGAGGTTTCAGGTTATACGCACTGTGAGTTGGATCTTTCTTTTCTGCTAGGATTAAGTTGTGGTATTATCCCTTTTGCGAACCACAATTTTGCTCGGAGGGTTCTTTACCAATCTGAAAAACATTCACAGCAAGCTATTGGATACTCTACAACAAATCCACACATCAGAGTTGATACCCTTTCCCATCAACTTTACTATCCTCAGAGACCCCTTTTCAAAACAGTGATAGCTGACTGCATTGGTAGATCAGAATATACTTTTGGGAGAAAGGATGACTTTGCTAGACCAGAGTATTTCAATGGCCAAAATGCAATAGTGGCAGTGAATGTTCATCAGGGGTTTAATCAAGAAGATTCCCTGGTTATGAATAGGGCTTCTCTTGAACGGGGTATGTTTAGGACTGAGCACTTCAGGAACTATAAGGCTGAAGTAGAGAACAAAGGTGGGCCAGGTGGCAACAAACGACTAAAAATGAAGGATAAGATTGACTTTGGTAAAATGCAAAGCAAGAGAGGACGTGTTGACAATCTTGACGATGATGGATTACCATATGTCGGTGCAAGTCTTCAGAGCGGTGACATTGTTATTGGAAAGGTCTCAGAATCTGGTGAAGATCATAGTATTAAGCTGAAGCATACTGAAAAGGGTATGGTGCAGAGGGTATTACTTTCAGCTAATGATGAGGGGAAGAACTTTGCAGTTGTTACTCTAAGACAGGTAATGATATTATTTTTATTAAACATGTATCTTCTATCCAGCACATTCATGATCTTGACATTGGTTGCAACTATATTCATATTATAGTACTCATAACAATAGAATGCTGTCCCTTTTGAAAATGTGCAATCAAACTTTTGGACTTTCTGAGTGATGACATAAAAGAGAGATTGTGTATATGGAAAAACCATTACTAGATCTATCATGGACAACACTTTCATTCAATTATGCCGCTACCATTTAGTAATTTCTAATAGCTACCAGCATTTTCATAGAAATTGGTTGTCAGAGTGCAATTGTGCAATGTCCAAACTGGCATATTTGTGAATGGGGAGATTAAGTTATCAAATATTGGAGCATTGGAACATTGCCATACAGGATGCTTGCATGACTTGCGCGTGACCTTGATCTGGCAGTCCAGATCCCATCATCCTGCTTTTTTCCTCATTATTTAATTTCACTGCTAAACATGATGTAGTAATTGCATTGTCAACTAGGTGTCACCTAGTTGTCGCATGAGTCACCCAAGACTAGCGACTTGGCAATCTTATTCTATCATATGTTTTTCTAACATTTTAGGCTGTAATATGATATTTACATTTCACTGAGATCTGGTGGCCAAATTAAGTTTTGTTAATGATCTTATTTTCAGGTTCGATCACCTTGCCTTGGAGATAAATTTTCCAGCATGCATGGCCAGAAAGGTGTCGTTGGTTTTCTAGAATCTCAGGAGAATTTCCCATTTACTTGCCAAGGAATAGTACCGGATATTGTTATAAATCCACATGCCTTTCCTACCCGTCAAACTCCAGGCCAGCTTCTTGAAGCTGCTTTGGGGAAGGGAATTGCCCTCGGTGGTACAATGAGATATGCTACACCATTCACAACAGCATCGTTTGATGTGATCACAGACCAATTACACAAGTAAGTGTTTCTTCTCTAATGGATGAATTGGTTCTTTCCTAAATTCACTAACCAACCTCTTCATGCACATTGATACAATAGATGAAATGATTTCGGAGGGGCATTATAGCTCAAATCTGTTTGTTGAACTATGTGGTTACACGCAAACTGATATTGTTTGAGCTTTCTTGTGAATCTTGTTCGTTATTACTGCACAAGTGCACATTGAGCAAAAAAGACAAAAAACAGTGCAGTTTTACAAGTGCGCAATTCAGCATCACTTATTATTGATATATTGATCAATCAGGTCAATGTGTGCATGTCACCTTAAGTTCTTTAGTGGCATAAGCAATTGTTTCAGAAAATGTCTTGTAGTCAAACATTACTACAAACTGATGTCTTGTTCCATTTCAGGGCTGGATTTTCGAGATGGGGAGCTGAAAGTGTTCTCAATGGCCGGACTGGTGAAAGGATGCACTCATTGATTTTCATGGGTCCTACTTTTTACCAGAGGCTGATACACATGGCCGAAGATAAGGTCAAGTTCAGGAACACGGGGCCAGTGCACCCCCTAACACGACAACCTGTTGCTGACAGGAAGAGGTTTGGGGGAGTGAAGTTTGGAGAAATGGAGCGTGACTGCCTCCTCGCCCATGGGGCAGCAGCCAACCTCCATGAGCGGCTCTTCATGCTTAGTGACTTCTCGCAGATGCACATCTGCCAGACGTGTGAACGTGTGGCGAATGTTATCATGAGGCCTGTCCCAGGAGGAAAGAAGATCCGGGGGCCATACTGTGGGTTCTGCCGCTCTTCAGAAAACATAGTAAGGATCAATGTGCCCTACGGCGCAAAGCTGCTATATCAGGAGCTATTCAGCATGGGGATCTGCCTTAGATTTGAGACGGAAGTCTGCTAGAACTCCACATCTACTATCGACTCACCATGTATATATATCCTCGGTTGTCCCTTGGAGATTCTGTTATGGGCATGTAGTGATGTAGCCACATGACTTCTATTCCGGTTGGACGATGGCATAGCTAGGAGGGGTGAATCCGAAGTCCGCTGAAACCTTTCTTTTGCTATTTGGGTGAAAACACAATTCCCATCTCCTGCCTTTGATGTCCTGTGACCAACCGATGGCATAGATAGGATGGGGTGAAACAGAAGTCGACTGAAACCCTTCTGCTATAGTTCGATGTTTCACCCTGACACTGTACTATGCACATTTGGATGAAAACTTACTTCCCATCGCTTTCGTGTTTTGACCGGATCCTGTGTGTTGTGATCATAAAGTGTTTGTGTTGCGGCTTCGACCTGACCCAACCGTGTTTGGTGTATGGTTCGCGTGTGGCGTCTGCCTGGCTGCAAAGACTCGAGTACGTTCCTACGGCATAATATCAGTTATAAAGTTAATCAGAAACCTCGTGCGATTTTGCGTTGTAGAATCGAGATGCCCAATAGTCCAGAGGCGTAGGTGCGCGGCCTAAACATCTTACACTGATGGGTTGCCTGCCTGTTGGATCTGTGACCTTTCGATCTCTAAACGGCCACATGGAATAACTCATTTGCATTTCTTGAGGTCATCACCTCCGAACACACAAATAGACAAGTAAAAAGATCAAGAAACACAGATAATCTCTTTACTCATCGTCGATTTATTTGCTTTGATACAATCCAGCTACAGCATACATGAGGATACTGAGAAACAAATCCATCTCCCCATGAATCATGAACACGAAAATCACCAAAACCAAATCAGCTCTACCTGAAGAAGCAAACAAAGAACCAGAAGTGAATGGGGGAACTCCATCTGACGCAACCTCTCCTCCTACAGGCTACAGCTTGAAGAAGAATTGTTCTTGATGCATCTTGGCTTTAGGAATGTTCCTTCTCCAAAGCTACTTATATTGTAAATATCTCTCCTCTCCTCCTAAAGCTGGAAGCCTGCTATTTGGACATGCTTTGAAAGTGGTCAGCTGGGGGGTCTGAAAGATTGTCCTTGCAATGACAAGGATCGCATACATTGAACCTGGACGCCTTCTTCACCTTTTTTCTTCCTCCTTTTTGAGCATATGGTTTTGGGGTTTGGGAGTATGACTCATCGATTATCTGGTGGCTGAGAAAATGCTGCCATCCTACTGTTTGTGTGTGTCCCAACCTTTTTTTTCCTCTCTCTTTATGCTGCCTGCCCATACAGTCATATATGCATAATTGGACAAATTTAATAAGAAATTATGCCATATTAGGTAGCATGTTTTTCCATTGTTTATCTCTATGATTGCTGCCCTCTATCACTGGGAAGCCTGTGACACCCTCCGGTCGCCGACATGCAAAAGACAACTGAATATATATATGTTTATGTTCGCTCATACATGAAAATCTGACGTTCATAGCCTCACAGGGTAATTTCATCATCACTAGATTCTCAACTCATAAACTAGTTCAACGGAGTGATAGAAAACTAGGAAATACTCAATTGTTCACCATGTCAAAATATGATGCCCAAATTCTTCTTATCAAGGCGCTTCACTACAGCAATAAGCACTACTGGTAAATGGGCAAATTGCAAGCGGATCACATCAGAAAAGACCGGGAACAACGCGTGGCAACGAACGCAATGACGTGCTACGAAGCCTACAAACTAAGCAAAGATTACTCGTAATCCAAGCTTCTTCCCGGGCTTGCAATTTGCACAACATTTGCAGCAAATCAGAGGTCAGGACGATCTCTCTCCATCTTGTTGAGATGAAAGAAATGTGCGTGGACAGAAACCGGGCGACGACACAGTGCTCTGCTGGTGATAAGGAATTTGCATGGCTCGGCACTTTTTTGCTCCACATATGCATGCTTTCTACGATTCGGAGCTCAGTGCAGCCCAAAGGTCACATTGGATTCTCTTCACTACACTCCATCTTCTAACCTAGGCTGCATCACGGCTAGGTGCATCCGTTGCCAAGTTCATCCAATATATGCCAACTGCATTGCAAGGACCATATGCACACACACCACAGTCCACAGGAGGCAGATAGCTAAGCTAGCTTACTCTTTAGTCATACATACACTTATAAATAGCCGCCGGCTCTGTGCTCATCAGCAAGGCAGATTAAACAAGTGAAGTGGTCCACATCAAAAATGAGGAAATCAGGTCTAGGGAGTCATAATTTGGTTGGTTGTCCACTGGAGTTCTCCTCAAACCACTTCAGTAGATAGCTATAGCTAGGCCTCGTTGCATTGCACTGTTACATAACTGTGAGCATGGGGCCTAAAGCTAGCTGCGTATAGTGAAGTGTTTGGGGGAACTCCGATTGACAATCAGCATTATCAAGTTAGGTATGTAACTGCTTGTACTTTAGGAATTTGTAAGTGACAGAGAATGATTAGGTTTGGAGTCCCCAGGAGTTCCCTTCAATCACTTTACGACACATTATTTTGAGAGTTGTTGTGATGTGTTTGGGGGAACTCTCGGTGTCACCAAGCATTTAAGTAGACAGTGTTTAAACTACAAGAGATGAGAGATATGTTTGGTATTACCATGAGTTCTCTTTAAGCACTTTATACGACACCATTTTTCTAGGGTTGTTGTGAAGTGTTTGGGAGAATTCTTGATGTCATCAAACATTTAATAGATAGTGTTTAAACCACAAGATTGAGATGAGAGCCACGTTTGGTATTGTCGTGAGTTCCCTTCAAGCACTTCGCGTGGCACTATTTCAATGCCTACTGTGTGAAGTGTTTGGGGGAACTCTCGGTATCACCAAATATTTAATAGATAGTGTTTAAACCGCAAGATTGAGATGAGAGCCACGTTTGGTATTATCGTGAGTTCCCTTCAACCACTTCATGTGGCACTATTTTAATGCCTACTGTGTGAAGTGTTTGGGGGAACTCTCGGTATCACCAAACATTTAATAGATAGTGGTTAAACCACAGATTGAGATGAGAGCCACGTTTGGTATTATTTTGAGTTTCCTTCAACCACTTCACGTGGCAATAATTCAAGGCCTACTGTGTAAAGTGTTTGGGGAACCCTCGATGTCACCAAGCATTAGTAAATAGCATTTCAAACTACAAGAGGTGGAGCCTAGTTTGGTATCATCGTGAGTTCCCTTCAAGCACTTCACGTGTCATTATTTCAATGCCTATTGTGAAGTGTTTGGGGGAACTCTTGATGTCACCAAGCATTTAACATGTGATGTTTCAAACTACTAGTCACATTTGGTATCACCATGAGTTCTCTTCAATCTCTTCATAGGACAATAATTCAAGCGATGTTGTGAAGTGTTTGGTGGAGCTCTCGGTGTCACCAAACATTTACTAGATGATGTTGATGAATAATGCAAGTCAAATGAACATGAGAAGATCGATGGAAGCTGTTCAGTACTATCGTGAGCTTCCTTCAAACACTTAATATGATACTACTAAAATTACTCTTTTACATGAGTATTACAGTTTAAAGGGAATATTGCTATGCTTGATGGTTGCTTGTGTACATTTACTGGAGCTAGCTCTTGGTGCTCCATATGGAGTTTTTGTTTGTTTTGAAACTCAATGACTAACTGATTACTAACAATGCTCTCGTTGTCGTTGCGAATGCTACATTCACCCGTTTGACATGCAATACATGTTAGTCAAATTCAAAAAACAGGTAGGCTAAACTCGACTATATAAGTGTGTAAAATTTGCACTACATTATCTGTTTTTATTATAGCAGGTAAAAACATTAATTTGTTCATCTAGTTTGGCTATTTATATGTGCTAAAGTATACAAGTTGATCACTTTGTCCAAATAATGTTGGATTTTGTCTTACATAATGCGTTCATAATAAGTATCATTGATGTTGCTATTGCTGCTCCTAATGTTGTTGTTGTTGCTGCTGCTAGTATATTCTGGTACGTAAGTTATACTTACTACATTTTGAGATGTGGGATGCTTTATCTTTTCTGTTACTTGGAAGTACGTACAAGAGGTATCAACGAGGAACATTTCACTCAAAAGTAATCTATTACCTCTATTATTTTTTAACCACTGTAGAACATAGGAGTGCAGAGTATGTGTATTTACCTTTTATTGTATTTTGTATTAATTGACTATATTCTAGTATCTGATGAGAACATTTATAAATCATTTTCACAATCAATTCCGTTAACATATGGAAATCTAAGTTTAAAATTGAAAGAAATGGTATACACATTGTGTACTGATGATAAATCCCCAAATTAAGATTTTGAACTTAATTTTTTGAACCTGGTTAAATTTGAAGCCTTGCAGTCAAGCTGCTATCTCACGCATCACCCCTTGACCCGGCAGCGATCAAGAGCCCACGAGCTGATGTCCTCTCCAGGGTCCAAGGTTTTAACCCTAAGTTTCCGTGTTTAATTTCTAATAAGTTCATAATTTTTTTTAAGAAAATATTTGGAGGGACGTCTCTTTTCAAATCTCTCTTTTTTTTTTAGGTCCAGGCTAGATGGTGCACGGCGAGCTTGCAGGCCGGCCGGCTGGTACGTCACGGCGGCGCGATGTACATTCGTCTACGGAACGGCCGGCTGCTTACTTGCTGGACCGCCGACCTCCTGCTTTCCGACTCCAATGGCGGCGCCACTGCGCGCTTGGACGACAGAGAATTGATCAGTAGATCACCACCGGAGCCGGCTGCCGCCGCGCGCAACCCAGTTCGACCGAATCGGGAGCGCGCGGCCGGTCGAATGGCAATCGGAGAATAGAGAGATGGCACTAGGTTTTCATTTTTTTGGGCGCGATGGCGGCTGTGTCCGTCACGAGAATGTGGCCGGCGGCGCCGGCGAGCGTCGCAGTCGCAGACGGAGAGAAGCCACCTGTCCGTTGGGATCTTGGCGAGGCGTGCTGGGCTGGGTCGTGCCGTGCTTTCCGCCGTGCCGGGCCACCGTGCGTTGGGCCGGCCCAAGTCCCAGCTCTTTTTGGGATCTTTGCGAGGCGAAAGACGCGGAGAGGAAACAGAAGAAAGAAACGAGGGGTACTTTCCTAATTTCCGGATAACAATAGGGCTAATGTAAGAAAATCCTGATCTCAACAAATGGCAGATTGGCAGGGATCAGAACCCAGGGCTTATATGGATATTTCTGGACCGATAGCAATGGTAGCGGCTAGGAACATGATATGTAAACTTTCTTGTCTACAAAACGCAGTAGGAAAGTTGTCGAGCAGTTCAGAAATGAAGTGGTTCTAATTGCCAAATTGCTAACACGGTAGAACATTTCTAGCTGATGCATTAACGATCACTCGATCAGTATATAGTTCGAGTATAATCAATAGGTGTATTGACATATTGAAAAATGCTGCATATGAAAGAAAGGATTTTCATATCGATGATATTAAGCAGAGGTGAGTCCTGAATCCGGGCCGGCTAACCTACTAATTTATACTGCTATCCGGTATCTTGATGGGCTCAGAATTTGTTGCCTATCTTTTAGTGTACCATCTGCATTTCTTCTGCTCTAAGAATTGGCAGTAGATGCAGTGGCCGAGTGGCGAATTGGCAAACTCTGAAATTGGAAAAAAAAAAAGAGGTACAAGCATGCATCATGTGGCAGAGAACCAATTGGCTAAAGTTATCAAAACATGAACCCAAATTAACCAAGGCAACAAGTCCTCTTGTCCACACGATCCCGCGGTTCGCGCCAACACGCATGACGCCTTATATATAAACCGCACATACGCCGATGCCGGCTTAGCCCTCCGCGTGGCGTCCCGTGCCCCCTGCGAACGCCAGCAATGCCCAACAAGGCCGCCGTCGGAAGCATCGTCGCCGCCGTCGGCGTCGTCGCCGTGGTCTGCGCGATCGCCGCGGTCACCAGCTCCAAGAAGGGCGGCAACCATGGCGAGCTCACCGCCAACGTCAGGCTCTCAACCGTGTGCTCCGTGACGCGGTACCCGGGTAGGTGTGAACAGAGCCTCGGCCCTGTCGTGAACGACACCGCCGACACCGAGAGCGTCCTCCGCGCCGCGCTGCAAGTGGCGCTCGACGAGGTCGCCAGCGCGTTCAACCGCTCCGTGGACGTCGGCAAAGACGACGACGCCAAGATCACCAAGAGCGCCATCGAGATGTGCAAGAAGCTCCTCGACGACGCCACCGACGATCTCAGGGGCATGGCGAGCCTCAACCCCGAGCAGGTCACGGAGCACGTCAACGACCTCCGGTGTTGGCTGTCCAGCGTCATGACGTACATCTACACCTGCGCCGACGGCTTCGACAAGCCGGAGCTGAAGGAGGCCATGGACAAGGTCCTGCAGAACTCCACCGAGCTAAGCAGCAACGCGCTCGCCATCATCACCAGCCTCGGCGAACTCATGCCGGCTGCCAAGTTGAACGGATCCACCGGCGCGCACCGCCGGCTTCTCGGGTTGCAGGGCAGTGAGATGGTAGAGGGGGCAAGCTTGCGCCAGCTTCTTGCCGTCCACGACAAGGTACAGGAGCTCGCAGATGTGAAAGACGTCAGCCGCCATCTCTTGTCCGAGACGCTGGACGCGATCACCGAGATGTCCCACGACGCAAGCCGCCGCCTTCTTGGCGTCAAGTTCAGCGAAGCCACCGACGACAGCGACGACAGTGACCTCCCCGGCCGCCGGCTGCTGAGTATGTCTTTCAACGACGCGAACCACGAGGTGCACGGCGGCGAGCATCGGCGGCTGAGTATGTCTTTGAACGACGCCGACCCCGAGGTGCACGGCGGCGAGCATCGGCGTCTGAGTATGTCTTTGAACGACGCCGACCCTGAAGTGCACGGCGGCGAGCATCGGAGGCTGAGTATGTCTTTGAACGACGCCGACCCTGAGGTGCACGGCGGTGAGCATCGGCGTCTAAGTATGTCTTTGAACGACGCCGAACCCGAGGTGCACACCGAGCATCGACGGCTGAGTATGTCTTTCAACGACGCCAACCCGGAGCAGCCCAGCGGCGAGCATCGGCAGCTGAGTATGTCTTTCAACGACGCCAACCCCGAACAGCCCAGCGGGAAGCATCGGCAGCTGAGTGTGTCTTCCAATGACGCTGACTCCTCCACGGACGCCACCTCCGAGGCGCCCGGCGGCGAGCATAGGCAGCTGAAAATGTCTTACTCTGTCCTTGATGAGTCCACGGAAGTCATCCCCAAGGAGCCCGCGGCCGCTGATGACTCCACAAACCCCGTCGCCGAGGAGCCCGCCGCCGCCGGCGAGCATCGGCAGCTGGGCACGCTTTTCAACACTATCAACAACATGACGAGGAAGGCCGACACCGTCAAGCGCCGGCTGCTGAGCATGCCACACGACGGCTCCGACGCCACCGAGCACGAGGGCGGCGGGCGCGCGCTTCTGTCCATCCAGCTCCAGAGCATCGCCGACATGTCCGCCGAGATGAACCGCCACCTCCTCGCGGCGGAGCTCCCCGACGAGCTCGCCGGCAAGCGCCAGCTCCTGTCCTCGACGCTCAGGGAGCTCAACGAAGCCACCACGGAGGCGAAGGGCCAGCTTGACAAGATCGAGAACGGCACGCTGCACTCCGACGCCATCCCGGAGCGAATTCTCGAAGATGAGTTCGAGGAGTACAAGACCACCCCCCACCACAGGCTGCTCACCACGAACGTCGTCGGCACGATCGACGACATCGAGCACGAGCGCCACAACCAGCCCAAGTCCGGCGAGTTCCCGGGGTGGGTGTCGGCCCACCAGCGGCGTCTCCTGCAGGCCGGCACGCAGAAGCCCGACAAGGTGGTCGCCAAGGACGGGAGCGGCGACTTCAAGACGATCACCGAGGCCGTCAACGCCGTGCCCAAGAACTCCCCGACCCGCTTCGTCATCTACGTGAAGGCCGGCGAGTACAACGAGTACGTCACCATCCCCAACTCGTTGCCCAACATCTTCATGTATGGCGACGGCCCGACGAAGACACGCGTCCTCGGCAACAAGAGCAACAAGGACGGCGTCGCCACCATGGCCACCCGCACCTTCTGTAAGCATCGTTCATCCTTTGGTTACTGATCGATTTGAGCAAACGTACACTAATAACATGAGACGACGACGACGACGATTATGCGTGCAGCGGCGGAGGGCAACGGGTTCGTGTGCAAGTCGATGGGGTTCGTGAACACGGCGGGGCCGGAGGGGCACCAGGCGGTGGCGCTGCACGTGCAGGGGGACATGTCGGTGTTCTTCAACTGCAAGTTCGAGGGGTACCAGGACACGCTGTACGTGCACGCGAACAGGCAGTTCTTCCGCAACTGCGAGGTTACGGGGACCATCGACTACATCTTCGGCAACTCGGCGGCGGTGTTCCAGAGCTGCCTCATGACGGTGCGGAAGCCGATGGACAACCAGGCGAACATGGTGACGGCGCACGGGCGCACCGACCCCAACATGCCCACCGGCATCGTGCTCCAGGGATGCCGGATCGTGCCGGAGCAGGCGCTCTTCCCCGTCCGCCTCCAGATCGCCAGCTACCTCGGCCGGCCATGGAAGGAGTACGCGAGGACGGTGGTGATGGAGAGCGTCATCGGCGACCTCATCAAGCCGGAGGGGTGGTCGGAGTGGATGGGCGACGTGGGGCTCAAGACGCTCTACTACGCCGAGTACGGCAACACCGGGCCAGGCGCCGGCACCAGCAAGAGGGTGGCGTGGCCGGGATACCGCGTCATCGGCCAGGCCGAGGCCACGCAGTTCACCGCCGGCGTCTTCATCGACGGCTTGACGTGGCTCAAGAACACAGCCACGCCCAACGTCATGGGCTTCATCAAATGATCGATCACGTCTCATGCCATCATCACATCGCGTCTCCACACTTACTTTGCTAGTATGTATTTGTTTAGTTTGTGAGGAATTTTATGGTCCTTAAATATAGGTACCACGAGTTACATTAATTCGTTGTGTATGGTACATTTTTTTTGCCTCGTCAAGGCATTGAAGCACACTTAGACAAGTGTATGTGTATTTAAGGGGAAATGTACATGTGGCGGATATGAGAAAAAAGTATTATGCATTTTAATTTATCAACATACTATACACCAAGTGAGAAGCACATCTATAAAGGCATACTTCAAAAAAAAACAGAAAAGTACTAATGACATTTCTTTTAGAACGCTAATTTCTAATGGGGGGAAATGTATTGTGCATTTTAATTCATCAACTTACTATACACCAAGTGAGAAGCACATATATAAAGGCATAGCCTTAAAAAGCAGAAAAGTGCTCATGACAATGTTTTTAGAACACTAACTTCTAATGGGGGTGGTATGTGTATGCACTTTTTAATTTGTTTTCAAAGAGTTAATATCTAACTAGAAATGCTCACATTTACAACTAATTGTTCTTTTAACGGTAAGTGATCCATCGCCAATGAGACATATATAGTAACTTCATCAATCTCAAAAGATATTAGCCCAGTCTTTCAAAGATACTCATAGGATGTGTGTCCGATAGACCAGAATCCGATGAATCCGGTATTCGGTATATGGGGTTTAAGGCTGTAATTTGCTTGCTCTCCTCCTCTAGATCATGAAAATTGCATGACTTTTTACCTAGGTCCGGGCTTTCCGAAGGATAACAACCCTACTCCTGAGTAAACTAGGAATGTACAAGCCTAAATGCCCTTTTGGACGCATCTAGGAGTCTCTCTAAATTTTTTCAACCCCCCTTCTTGGGGAACCTCGGTCCTTTATATAGTATGATGGGGGGACAAAACCAAGAGAACTATGCAAACAATCATGATGGCCTAAGGCCTAGCTCCTGTTTTACTATGTCACTCTGTCGAGTTGGTTATAGGCTAGCTGATCTCGTCAGCAGGCATGACCCACTCTGGCTTCCACCGGAGATTTCTAGGTTATCTTTTCCCCACCACTTGCGGAGACGCCATCCCCGGGGTCTCGAGAACCACCAGATGCCTTCAGCCAAGCAGTGGTGCAATGGTCAACCCAAGTTTACCTCGCATAACCATTTGGCAGCCTTCAGGCAGTCGATCAGGCTCGCTTCGCTTAATACAGTGTGTTCACGGTATGTCCTTTGGCAGCTGGCTGGTGGACGGTTCCGGATTGAACACGTGTACTCTCCACTCGTTCATAGTTGTACTCTTTGCATGTTTCTACGTTTTTCTTGGTCTTCTTATTTATATGTATATTTTATAGGTCTCTACAATATTCTTCGTCTTCTTCTTTAGATGTATATTTTGTAGGTCTCTACGCTCTTCTTCGTCTTCTCCATCCATCATTACCCTTGTTGCTATCTGTCACATCCTATGTTGCCTTTCTTGGCTTTTACAATGGAGCGACCCAGTTGCCCTCCAATGGAACGACATAGCGAAGTAGTGGACTGGCGGATGCTGGAGGAGGGAGGGAGAGAGACGATGCGGGGGTAAGGGGGTGTTGACGCCGAATCCGTACCGCCGATGAGGATTCGGCGTGCAGACACACAAAGGCCTGGGAGATCTGCTTAGCTCCAATGCAGGTCCTAAAATTGATGAAGCGCAGGCGTGCCAGTCAGTTTGATCCTGCCACTGACAAGATATGCAGAACAGCAGAACACATAGCGTGTCGGCCTATCGGCCGATAGCAAAAAAAAAAAGCCTATCGGCCGATGAGCCGATAGGGAAGAAACGGTCGATCGGCCGATAAGCCGATGGTGCGGTTCCAGCCGATGCCGATGCCAGCCGATGCAGTTAGGGTTTTAACCTATCGGCTGTGTACTGAGCAAACATCTACATAAAGGCGATCGGCTGACGATAACATGATAATATAGCAATGTGATATAGCATAATTCAAATACAAAATAAACATTGATCTGAAGATTAAAGCACACATCGGCCAGAGATCCAATGGCATAAACTCTCAATAAGCAGATAAATGATAAGTGCTCTGTTGTCATCGGCCAGATCCAATCTACATGCAAAACTCTCGGGCCGATGCGACATCAAGATAATCCACTGGCTGAAACCCCGGTGAAACCCTTATTGGCAATCGACAAGCAGGTTAGAGATTACGGTTCTAATCACGACTTAGCAGCACTGAGTATGAAAAGAAACGTAAGATCTAGACAATCAAGCCCTCGATTGATTTTCGGGGTGGTAGATACTTTAGCCAATCTGATCTAGCAAGGTGATTTAATCAATACCAGCATAAACCCTTAAGCGAGTCTCGGCCGATAAGACTAAATCGAGAAGTTGAACCAGATTGACTAAGATATATGATAGTAGGTGCTTACGTTGACGAGATCAGAACGCAGAAGCCCTAGCCCCGACAACGCAGGCAGCCATAACGAGACTTACCCCTCGTGGGAAGGGCATGAACTCGCCGAAGAAGACGAAAGTAAAAAGGTTGGCGATGCGTCGAAGTTATATTGATCGTGAGATGAAAATTACATGAACCTCGGGCTTACATATTTATACCCATAGGCTAACAAAAATCCCAACAGAATACGACTCGAACTTTCCTAAAGATAAAAGGAAACAGATAAAGTCCTTATTGGACACTAAACATACTTTCCTAAAGATAAAAAGGAAACTAATAGACTTATCCTAATTAATAGATACAAGCCGCATCTCCTTGGACTCGGTCTTTTCTGGATAAGATCTTCCCGAATCTAACAAGAATCCGACTACTGCTGGTGGTTGGTTTAAAGAAAACCCCCATCGACCGATACAAGACTCTAGGCCGATACCAACCTTGAGCTGATATTGATCCTGGGCCGATGAGGACTTCGGGCTTACCAAATTCTGATGTTAACAGGGGGCGATGTAGGATCTCTAAATCTCCCTCCTTTAAGGCTCTTTTGACCTGTACTGCTACACGTTCACTTGAGTTCGATTTACAAGTTGTAGTAGTACACCTACACTTGAGTTTGTTTCACCAACTAATTATTTTGTCGGAACAAAAATCCATTGTTTAAAAATACCATCAGTAGATTATGGCCGATATATTAACTAAGGAGTAATGACAAATCGGGGCATTAAGGTATTTCACAAGATATTTTTTTGGAAAAAAATGCTATGTATGTGGCCCTGTTTGAAATGTGGAAAAATGCCCCTGTTTTTTTAATGAAATATCATTTTGAATACCGCATTATAAATTCATTCCTTCAATGGATTTTATTTGAAGGCCAACCCAAAATGTATAAACAATGTTGTGAGTTCTTTTCACGTTGGGCTTCACAGAATTCTAGCAACACTGTATTTTTCTCCTGGATTTGACTTTCCTACCTTAGTCAAACACTAAAACTATGCAGTACCTTCAGACCTGAATATGCATGTCTGTCCATATTAAGTGAATATTATACTGTTTTTGTTATTGCTTGGAAACTATTGGAAGCAAACCAATGTATGACATACATATCTATATGATAAAAATGTTCGTTTTACCAAAAAGAAGAAGTAGGATGCCAATATGAAACTAACTAATCTTGCAATCCTAAAGATAAGCTAATAATGCTGTTGCCACAATATTTTGTGTGTGCGTGCTAGAAGTTTTGGTCCTGTATATTACTCCTAACTTTCAGTTACATGCACAAAATTAATAGATAGTAGTACAAGATTGAGAAACGCAGTCTCTCTTCAAATGTCAATCAAAGCATGGCCACCTCCATCATTTCTCCTGATATTTCTGAGCTAATTAAAACCATTACTTCGTGCACACCATTTTCCTAGCTTGAACTGTTATCCGTCATCTAAGCAGGACACTTTAGTGAAAAAGAAATTTATAAAAACAATCTGGCACTTAAATATGCATATTAATCAATTAGTATTAATTAGATAGCTGAATTGTTCTTGAGGAAATGGGTGTTTAATGGAAATACCGGCCGGCGGCTGGCCTTCCTGGCTTCACCTCCTATTTTTCTCACCTGCCCTACTTCTCTTCCGCCCGTTTCATGCACTAATTAAGCCCAACTGTGAACTGTGGCATCCGTTTATTCCTACAAAACCGCACCACCTCTAGGTCGCCACGACCAAGAACACACATCCATCCGCTTGCCATTGCCGATCGAGCACCGAGAGCTCAGGATCGCTGGTCGCAATTGCCGCCATTGATCGAGTCGCGCGCGCATGTGCATGTGCATGTAGGCAAGATCACGGCCAGCTAAGCGTACGTCGGCAACGTGCCGGTGCTGGTGCCGTTCTGTGCCAGCGATGGGGTGCACCAACTCCACGGAGGCGCGGCGGGACATGGTCTTGGCCGACGCCGGCCGGCGCGCGACACGGAGCTTCTCGCTGCCCACCGTCGATCGGCAGCGGCTACGGTGGAAGGCCGCATCGGTGCTGAGCACGCTCGGCCTCTCCCAGGGCCGGCGCTCCGGCGCGTTCAAGTACGCGACCCCGTCAGTAGAGGGGATGATGAAGAGCGAGAATGACCATGCCGGGGAGGCGTCGCTCCATGTCCAGGCGACGGCGGCGAAGCGGGTTGTCAAGCCCTGCACACCGACGCTGACTCCGCCCAACGAGCCGGAGGTGATCAATGCGTGGGAGCTCATGGCCGGGCTCGAGGACGATCCGCCGACGCCGTGCGCGTCGCATGAACCTCTGGCGGCGACACCGCAGTGGATGCAGGCTGATACGGACATCCCCAACGTCTCCTTGGACTTCGATCCGGAGATACTGTCCGGCTTTCGGGAGGCTCTTGCGGACACGTCGCCGTCGGAGCCGACGTCTTGCTCGGTCACGGAGGAGGAAGAACAACCGGCGCAACCGGAGAAGCGCGCCGACGCCTGCGACAAGCCAATCTCGCCGGCCACCGGCGACATGCCGGAGCTCTCAGGCATTGTCCGCGCCCGCATCAACGCGTTCCAAGAAAAGATAGAGCGGAGGTCGAGCAAGGGCGCCCGCGACGCGAAGGTGGCGCACCTGCCGCCGCCGGGAGGCGAGAAGAAGGCGGTCGTCTACTTCACCAGCCTCCGCGGCGTCCGCAAGACGTTCGTCGAGTGCTGCTCCGTGCGCAGCATCCTGCGCAGCTACGGCGTGCGCGTGGACGAGCGCGACGTGTCCATGCACGCCGTCTTCAGGGCCGAGCTCGCGGAGCTCCTCGGCCCCGGGGGCTTCGCGTGCGCCACGCTCCCGCGAGTGTTCGTCGACGGGCGCTACCTCGGCGGCGCCGAGGACGTCCATGCGCTGCACGAGGCGGGCGAGCTCGCGCGCGTGCTGGAAGGGTGCGAGGCCGCGCCCATGCGCAAGCTCGGGTACATGGAAGCGTGCGCCGCGTGCGGCGACGTCCGGTTCGTCCCGTGCGAGACGTGCTTTGGAAGCTGCAAGGTGTTCGTCGACGACGATGTCGACGCCGGCGAGTTCCGGCGTTGCCCCGATTGCAACGAGAATGGCCTCATCAGATGCCCCGTCTGCTGCTGCTGATGCTTCTTGTACCGTAGATTAAAATCGGCCATGTGTTTAGTCGTTTGTACTTTGTACAGTGTGAGGAGCATTGATATTCAGAAGAAATCTATACAGATTCAAGAGGATTTTGCTTAGATCCTATTATTTCCTTTTCTTTTTGCCCCTCATATAGATTGAAGAGAGGGGCTCAACCTGTAAGGCCTCATCTGGAATGCAGGAATTTCAAACGAATTTTACAAGATTTTCCCACATGAATCAGGGATTTTTCTCATGTTCCAAGTGGGGCCTGAAACATTGGCAATCCATTCCAGCGCAATATTTTATCGTTGCTATTCAAAGACAGAATTTATTTTTATGTTCCAGCATTCGACGTGGGAAGATCAATAATTCTGCAGGATAAGGCCTAAAAGAATAAGAATGCAGGATGTTATCAGCATGAATATAAAATGAGCAGAAACTGTTAACCATGACTGCACGATCACATGACTCAGTTTGAAATACTTTACACTGTTCTGCACACATATTTCCTTCAGTCCTTGTAGGTACAGTTGTTACCGGTTTCACCGTTATTATCATACTTGGAACGGTATCATGTCAAGTACTCCATATTTGGGTGTTCATCCTGATGTCTGAATAACTGACAATATATGTACCAGGTGTTTATTTTCACTTAGTTGTGCCTACCATGAGCCGCCAAATCAGCTGCTGCCTGTGCTGCCCTATGGAGAGCATCAGACAGCATCATAGCTCCTGCAGAGAAGTAGCTGCTGGTCATGATGCCATTCACAACCTTAACTGCTGTTCTTCCTGTGGCGGTTGCGACGGTCTTGGTCGTCTCGGATACGTGGTATGTCTCGTCCACCGATCTGATTGCCCCAACACCGGCGCTGACCCTGTCGGTTAGGCCGCTGACCCTGTCGGTTAGGCCAATCCTCTTGCTCAGCTCCGCAGCCTTGGCTGCTGCAGTCGCCGTTACCTGATGGGACTCATCAAAGGCTCTAGCCCTGGCCAGTGCATCCTTGCTGAGTACGTATCCCCTTGCTAGCATTGTCTTCACAACATCCTGAGCAATCGTCAAAGCTTCTTGTGGAGTGGAATTAAACTGGCATGTTTGATAGGTCTGTTTAAGTTTCAGCAATCAAGTCAACTGTCAGCTACTGGCATTAGGAAGAGTCGGAAACTATGCAAGTGTTCAAATCTCAAACAGAGCAATATTCGGTTAACATACCCTGTATTCAATTTCCTCCTCTTTATACCAATTTGGTGTGTCCCAGAAATTGTAAGGTTCATTAGGCTGTCCCCAGCGAGCTATACAAACCGGCTGATCCACAATAGTAGCCCCCTGTATGATGCAAAGTGACATGAAATGAACAATAGAGAAAGTTTGTGTTTGTAGCCATATGTTAGCTTCCTGAGTGACTGAATTTGGAATGTATCAAATAGAAAGAGAAGGCTCTGATACCTAAAATCGTTTTCTTTTAACTGATACCTAAAACAGTGGACAGTGGACACATCATATACTCAATACTGAAAATAAAAGTACTGTTTTCACTATTTGTTTAGTGATAACAGTTACAAATTTCCAGGATTTCACCATTGTGAAACCAGAGTTGAACCATGTAGTCGAGAGAGGAATATGGTAGGCCAGGACCATGATCAGTGATCATTTGTGTAAATAGATTTAAGATGGACAAATGTAGAACTCAAAGGAAGAATTAAAGAATTTCTAGTTAGGTAGGACCGTAGGAAAGAATTATTGATAGGAATCAGACACGCATTGAGAAAAAAAAATGATCCAGGCATCTGCTTTGAAAGGTACTGCTACCAAAAAACTTACACTGAGCAATACTGCAGTTTCCAAGGAATAGGGTTCCTTGAATGTCACATAAGCAGTAGAACCATATTCTCCTGATCTGTTGAAAGTTGTTAAATTCGTCATAAAATGGATGATGAGAAGATCCATACATCAAAATGAACTGTATTCTTAAATTGCTAAAACAGGTTACAGTTAAAGATGAAGAATGTTCAAACTTCAAACAGGATAAAAGTGAAATCTAGAAGGTAGAATACAACAAGCAAGCAAGCATGGTACAACTCAGTGACTATTTATTTAGTGATAATCGTGGTATGGAATATCGTAAAGGGTCAACTAAATATAACTTATAAATGCAGAGGCCGGGAATGTAAACCATTTCCATTATCTTAAAAAAACTATAACTTCTGAATGGATAAGTTAACAACATAACCTGATAAGTTCTATATCCTCAATAGCTCCAGAGAATGAAAAGAACTCATGAAGATCACTTTCAGATGCCCTGCTTGACAGGTTAGTAACTTCAACTGTGTATCCCGTACCACTCATGTTTCTGGAAGTCATATATATATATATAAGTATTTCCTTCAGATGGGTAGGTTACATGTCATTTGGAAATTGTATAAGCATATCATACTACAATCAAGGATGGAACATGCAACCTTCAATTTACATCATTAGGTACTGAGGTTATATAATAGTAGCAGGTTACCAAAAGTGTTTCTAACTCATTATTTATATGTAAGTAGTTGCTTTTAGAGAAACTTGGACATTTTGTTTATTTAACACTGAAAGATTTTATCTGTTTGTCCTATAAAGATGGTTTAGGTGTAAGGTCACCATCAAAACAAAAATGATTACATCATTTATGCTGATTTTGATTAGAGCCTGAACATTGTTAATGTGTCAGTCAGTCGCAATGAAAAAATGATAAATCCATCAACCAGAAGCTCAGCTAAAAATTATTTTCCCCTAATATACTTGTAACTAGAAGAAAGTATAGGGAGATTGCATCAGCAGTTCAGTAGTACAATGAGTCAATGACAACTTTTAGACTAATAAAGAACATTGCAAACAATATGCTACCAACACAAGGTAACCTGCAGTAGATAAGTGCAGAGAATATACTCCCAGCAGAAGTTGATATACTGATGTGCAGCAAACACTGCCAATCAGCAATGTATAGTGTAGGCTAGTATTCTTCAGGAATTTGCTTTACAATCCTTTGAAGGTACTTAGAGGTCAAACTGTCTATCAGTGTTAGCCATAAGGTACAGCCAGGTTGAGATATTGAGATGTACCAAAGATGAAAACTGTAACTCCCAGTAATCGAAGTAAAACTCATCTCGAAACAGGGGAAACCAAAATACAGTAGATTTGTTGGTTGACTGATCAAATAAGGTAACACTAAATAAAGTTAGAACTAGAGAATTTGCTGGTATCAACTATGAGCAACAATTTGTCAGTTAAATGTTCATCCAGCTTCCAGAACAATAGCAACTAAAACTAATCCATCCTAAGTACTTAGCCATACTGATTCATGACGACATAGAACTTATTATATGAAAAAACTAGGTCCAACAACTGATTAATTACATTCAATCTGGAACTAAGTCCGGCAACTCGGAATCGTCACATGGTAGATGCTAACTGAAGTGTAATGCTACTGATTCTGAACTCACAGGTAAAACACCCCAGACCAGCGCACTAATCATAGGAAACCTAATAATCCACTAATGGCAAACGAACTAACTAAGCAAAGAAAGAGGAAATCCTGTTTCCTGGCGGAAAATCACAACAGAACACAAACCATCTCCCCAGAAGCAACCAAAAATTGGGGCATAAATCGAATAGAAAACAGAGAGATTGAGGAAACATCACCCCCTTCCTTGAATCCTTCTCGCTTTCCCCCCGACTCCCCCTTCCTGCTCCGCTGCAACCACACAGGGGCTAGGTTTGAAGGCCACCCACCCGCACCGGCGCACAGTGGGAGAGAGTGTGTCCGAAGCCAGCCGCGCCAGTCCAAGCCGTAGCGGTGGAATTTAGTGCGTAGGGCAAGACTCCGATCTCCTACCTAACAACAACCCCAATTCTTTCCCCTTTATCTCTCTTTTCCTCCTCACAGTGGCTTGGCTTCGCTTCTCTCTCCGGTTGCTCCAAGGTCGTCTTCCTCCTCTCGACTCGACCAATCAATCCATGGGAGTGGTGGTGGACTGGTGGTTCGTTCACATGCGCCATGGCTCGGACTCCAGAGCTTGGGCCAGATGTCGGTAAGCCAGTGGGTGCATACAGAAGGTGCCAAACCTTCCAAACTCCTCGTGGGCTCTAGAAAAATAGTTTTGAATAGGCCTTTCTGGTGGGCCCGCTTTGTGACGGCTTGGGCCTGGTTCGTGCTGGTCATACGGGCTCCTTTGCGTCATATCTTTCTGCTATTCTTCGACTTCCTGTTTTTTGTGAGATGGGCATGGCCAGGAACGATCCACGATCTTCTCTCCCATGTTCAGAGCTAATCACTGGCGCGGCCGACGAGACGATACGATGACGTGATGTGTACGTACGTCAGTACGTTCCCCGTGATTCACGAGGAGAGGATTAGACGAAGGACGACCGGAGAGAAGGCGACGGACGCCAGCCAGCGTATCGCCGTCTGAATCGATCGATCGATCGACGGACGACGTTCTTTTCTCTGCATGTGGCTGCTTAATTGCGCGCATTCTGCGTAATCATGCCCATGCCCATGCCACCAAACTCTCGATCGCCACCAATCGCCTGCAGGCTTCTACATGCCGGTGATCTGGATTAGTGAATGGAGAGATTCAGAGAATGGAAGGTCAACGGTGTGTTTCTGAATTCTGATGTACCACTACATATGTCATGGGTGATAAAACTGATAAAGTGATAAGTCTGGACCCTAGTGGTAGTGGAGCATTAACTGGACATCGAGATGAGATTGAATGATATAAATACTGCAAGTTGAAGTAGCGAGCTATTGCTTGAACTGTGTGATTAACATGGCATTAATTGGCTTTGCGTGTTCTGGCCGCCCTACGGCTCTCCTTTTTACTAACTCAGATCATGCAGAAAGAGTACAAGATCTCGATCGGCATAGCTTGCCAGCTTGCTAGGTCACTTTCGCCTTTCGGAAACATGAATGGATCTGTGCACATAATGCATACGTACGTTCGCTGCCAAAAATGACGGCTGAGCTGCATACGTACGTCGGTACGTAGACCAATTTCTTGACAAAATGACGAGTGAGCTGCATATATATGTACGCGTGTATGTTCGCTCGCTTTCCTCGTCGATCAGCTGGCTGTCCTGAAAAAGGCCATTTAAATCCCATCCTTGTTGCGAAACATGCCAGTGTGTACGTACGATTACGAAACTGCGAGACCATTCAAAACTCCAATCAAATTCTCCACCGCGTAACGATTAACGAACACCATGCATTATGTGCTGCGTACTCAATGATCATATTTTGGCATCTGACAACCAGACTACCGAAAGTTTTGGGCTAGCTAGCGACAGCATTGGTTTCTTATCAATCGAATTAATTCTCCTAATTATATCCACGTTTTTTTTTGGCAGCCTGAACTGCAGTGTCCCAATTGAACCGGCAGCGAGCCAGCCACACGACGTCAGTTTAAAATCATGTACCTAGCTAATGCGCGCGAGCTTGCATTCTTAATTTCAAGCAACCAAACTTCGATCGATCAGCATCCACTTCTGGTTAAGGTTTAATCCTAGAATACTTCTCTTGTTCAATAACACAAGAGAAAGCAAAAAAAAAAAGAATTCATCATCACCGGCTCTTTCAAAGCATTTAAGTAGTATTAAAAATAGACGTCGTCAATCTAGACATATTCTGCAAATTAAGAGAGATATTACTAAGGTTATTAGTCTCTCTTTTTCATGAATAATATGTTTCCTAAACGGCTAAGCATTATATATTTTTTAAAAAATATAGAAACTTTAACCATTTATATTAATTTATTATTTAATTTTTTATAATTAATATTTAATTAATTATACGCTAATGAGATATATATCCTTTTCCGTGGCAGAGAGGAGCGGATCGGATCGAACGAAGCCTAAGACAATAATAATCAGTCACGGATTGATATGTTGTTAAGTAATTAAACATAACAATATCAATAGTTGGGAGTGAAGTTAATAAAACAAAACAAAGGCAAGAGAGGAGAGATCGAGATGGATCACCAAATTCCCTGCCGGGAACATATATATGGCCGAAACTAAGGTCCGGTTCGATCCTGGTGCTTCCGGATTCCGGTGTGTTGTTCGTTTGTCTTGTATATGCATGTTGAGGGTTCTAATCCAATTTTTAAAGGAGTCGTGCATATGCATGCATGCATGGCGAGTCGATCGTCAGTCAACCATGGGTCGTCACGTTACGTTTGTTGATCTTTTCTGGATCAACCATGGTGCACTAGTAGAGAAAAAGATTCAGCACTAGCAGCAGTACACCGGCCCGTGGATGACGTATATATATATGTGCCAAATTTATATACTTCCGAATCAGTAGATAGAAGTGTGATTATGCGCGCGCGCGTTTTCATGCATTTCAGTTAAGTTTGGTGGCACGTCAACTGAGCGTGACGGGGGTCCATCGGCGCCCGGCCGGACGCAACTACCGCTAACGGCTGAACGGATTCGGTCATCGTTGGTCGATACAACGATCACGAGACTCTCCTCCCCTACATGCATATGCATCTACAGTAGTAGTACATACGCACCAGATGCATTGATGCACCGACGAACGATCGTACGTACGTTCACCTGCACTGCACACAAATACGTTCCAAAAAGCGAGCACCACCTGCCGACCTTGCCCAGTTTGGCTTGAGACGCACGCGCGCGCAAACACGACGCTGGGACGGACGATGGCGCGCGCGCCCGCCGCTCGCGCACGGTGGTGTAGTGGTGTGGAGTCGTACTACCCCCACGGGCTGACGGGCCACGTTGCGGCACGCCGTCTCGTCGATTTGGGCCGGCGTGCGCGCGTACAGCGCACCGTTGCTGCAAGGACGTGGACACACGCCCGAAAACGACGCCTTCCTTTTCACGACGTCGATCGGCAAAATTCGCGTCGTCGAAAACGTGCATGGGCTGGGGGTTAATTGGGCCCTTAACTCCCACACATGCATGGTCGTGCTAAGTACGTGCGCGGTTGGGGAAAACTAGTACAGTAGTACCCTACGTCGACGTTTGCCGTCTGCGTGTTATGCTACGTGTTAGCGGCGCCGATCGAGTTTAATTAATTAGTTTAGGCTCCGGATGCATATATGGCGTGTGTGATTGATTTGTGGTTGCGAGTACTTTGCTAGCAGCTGTAACGTTGTTGCAAGTGTGTGGACCGATCGAACTGAAAGAGAACTCCAACGGACAACGAGATTGACCTGATCATTAAGGCCCAGGTGGATCTTGTGGCCCAAGATGCATGCTGGGCACATGCGTCGTTAACTGTCTACATGCATGTGCACAATTCTTATATGTGTCTAGATTAATTAATTTCCAATAACCAAAAAGGCTCTTCAATTTGGCTTTTTATAATAACCTTGTGAGCTAGGAGTATAAGTTAAAAGCCTATTATATAGACTTGATTTATGTAGGAAAGTAAGAAAATAACAGAGTGACTAGGGAGAAAAGTCAAAATAACATAATAATGAGGATAAAATATTAATATGTTTAGATTAGAGGGAGCTAAATAAAACTTATGTATCCACTAATTCAACCAACACTCATGCGTGTTTTTTTGTTAGTGTATACATGGAACATAGGGGTGCCATGTTCCCTACTAGTAGTACCCTATTAATGTCCCTGTAGGTGACCTTTCAAGGACGTCTTTCTAAAAAAAAATTTTCTCGCCGACACGCGCGGATGGTCTCTTACCTCCTGAAACTATATAAACCCCACCATGATCCGTATTTAAATTCTCTTGGATGTAGATCCTTTACAAAGCTGACGTCCATCCCCTCTTTATAATTTGTGTTGCCTAATAAAATGGCTCGACAGCAAAAGCAAAAGGCCAATATCTCGGAGATGGATTTTAATCCCTCGAAAGAACGTCCTTTCGTTTATTGCATGTCACCTAAATAATCATAAAAAAAATTTGTAAAAAAATAACAATATAGATTAATATAAAATATATCACTTCACAAACATGCATCAAATTCAACTTCTACAAGTTGCAACAAAAAGAATAAATTAAACTAAAAATAGTTAACGCACATTCACAGTTATATTTGTTATTTTTGTTACAATTTGTAAAAGTTGAATTTGAACTTGCATGTTTGTAAAATAATATATATTTTCATATTAATCTATCTTGTCAAATTTTTTTAAATTTTTTGATGACTATTTAGATGATATGCAATAAACGAGAGAATATCCCCTCAAAAATAAAAACACTTTCCCAATATCTCCCTCGCTCTCCCCCTCATTCCTCGTTGTCGGACAACAAGGCTCTATGGCAAAAGGAAAAAAAAAACTAATCTACCTCTCTATCCCTCTCCTCCCTTATCATCACCCCTATCTGTGTGTCACTTACTCACTTATTAAGCTTGTTATGTAATTGAGTATCATAGTCGTCTTTAATGTTAACGACTGAAGGTCAATAATAAACAACAATATATATACACTATAACTGCCATCACTAGATCCATCGGCAACCGTAGGCAGCCCCCTTGCTCATTGACCAACACACAATGAATTCACCCTATTGATTTAGGGATTGAAAATAATATTTTTCATAGTAAACACTTAGGCTGTGTTGGGAGTTTATTCTCTTCGCACGAAAAACGGACCGATTCATTAACACATGATTAATTAAGTATTTGTTAATTTTTTTTCAAAAATAGATCAATATGATTTTTTAAAGTAACTTTTGTATAAAATTTTTTTTGCAAAAACACACCGTTTAGCAGTTTGAAATACGTGCGCACGAAATACGAGAGAGGGGAGTTGGGAAGTGAGGCTGCCGAACAAAGAGGTAGATTTGCGTTGGATCTATAATTTTTCTAGATCCACCACTAGCTGCAATGTTACTAGGGGTTGGCTCATTAATTTGAACCATGTATTGTGGCTTTACACAAATAGGCAGCTAAGAATGTGATGAAGAACTAAATGCATGCTATAAATTATGTATAAAATAAAAACCAATGTCCATTTTTACCGAGTACTTTTTATCCTTTTTTTTAGAACCGAGTTTTCCTCTCTAATTAATATTTTTCCGTTGCTACCAGTGTATAGTACACGTACTTTATATCGTCCATCTAGCTGGTGCAATATATATTTACTAGCCAGAGATCGAGAGGATCGTCAGCACAGTGGATTTAATTTTGGTTACAAAGTCTGCATGGTCCTAATCACACGCATAACTAGGGCCTAATTTAGCAGGGGGCCAGGTACTGGTGTGAGATAATTAGTTGTAGGGTTGTAGTCATGGTCGTACGGTGTGTATCTTTGATTTCCTGCCCTCCTGTCGCCCCACTTAGATATATCATTACATGGTCCATGCATCCACACACATCTCTGCATCATTCGCAGTACGTACTCGCCTCCAAATATTTCTCCATTGGATTAACCATAAATGATAGCAAAGTACGTACTCGATTAAACTCGAATTCGAATGCGCATGCATATGTACATATATCCACGTACCTTAATTTGCGCTGAAATGGAAATTAAACTTGTTGACATATGTATTGGATCATTTAGAACTCTTAACATCATGTGGGGGTATATGTCCAAATCGATGGAAATATGATGTGGGGCTCAAATTAAATCCTCGTCTCTGAATTCCAAATTTAGCTAATTCAGAAAAGGTCCAAATTCAGCAAAGATAAAACACAGGATACAACAGCGCTGCAATTATAATGCATGCGTGGCCCATCAAGAAAAGAACCGATCGACGATCGATCTGCTGCTTAATGTCAAGTAGCAAATTAATAAAGCATCCATGCATTAAACAACACGCATTAGCCTTTCAAAGTACAGAAACATGAAGCTCTCACTAGACTAGCTAGCAGTACACTCTACTGTCCTCTTATAATTAAAAGCAGTGATCGATCATGTCTCCAGACATGCATGAATCGATCTGCAAATTCGCAAACCTCTCGCCATCCAAACTTAATTGGATTTACTACTAACTAAAGTACCAAACCAGTCGTCACAATGCAAATTATATCAACTTACAAGAAGGCACAGATATATCGCTTACTAGTAGTACTAGTTGCTAGCTAGTTATATATCACTTAATTGTTCTCTGAAAATATATAGTAGTTCTGTTCAGCAGGAGGCTAGTAGTTGAGCTGCAGGCATGCTCCATCTAACGGCCACGCATGCGCCGAGCCGGTGCCCGGTTGATGGTCGGTGGCGATCGGTCACATGAGGAGGCTCCTGATGACGGCGGCCTGGTCGCTGGTGACGTCGGGGGAGGCGAGCAGCTGCGCGAGCGTCTCGCTGAGGTTGTCCACCTCCTGGTGCAGGCTCCTGATGTAGCTGCACGTCTCCTGCAAAACCCTCGCCGCCGAGCCCTGCATTCATGCACATGAAGCTGTGAGCTCTCACAACTTCACTCATCGGCTCATGGCCATGGGCTTTGCTTGTTCGACATGGAAAGTATACTTACCCTATGGGCGCCATTGCGAGCCTGAGACTCCGGAAGCAGGGCCTGAAGCTTGGAGAGAAGCTCGGCAATCTGGTCCTCCGAGATCGACGACCTCGATGACGACGATGACGACGGCACCGAGCTCCCGGCTCGCCGTGAGCGCGACCTCCGGCTGCTCGACATGGTTGCAATTACAACAACCTGCAGTGTAGCTAACTAGCTAGCTTATATAGTACTAGCAGCTTAGTTAGTTGAGCTAGAAGAGCTAGGTGTGCGTAGCTGATGCTAGCTAGCTAGATTCGATGCCTGAGATTGGCAGTTGCAGGCGAGCTATATATAATGGCCGGGCGCCGCTAGCGAGAGCAGAAGCGAGCAGCCAGCTAGACCGCTGCAAGAGGCCGGGAGCGAAGCTGGGAGTAAGAGGAGAGAGGGGAGGCTGAGGTAGCAGCAGGAGGGAGAAAGCGAGAGTTGTAATTGTGCGACAGCGAGAGAGACGTTGTGATGAGTTGCGAGAGTAATAGTGTGGGCATGTGTTGTGGTGCGAGGACTGAGTCACTGACTGATCGAGGAGAGCTACTACTAGCTGCAAGCTAGTGTGTGTGCGCGCGCGCGTGCTTCTTTTTATTTGGTTCGTACTTGCATTTTGGCCGCTGGATTTGTCTGTACTCTGTACTATATGTATGTGGTTTTCCGGCCCTGTGCTGTTCTCTGAATCTGCACTCTCCCCCTGGATCTGCAGATCGATGCCGTTCATGCTGCTGGGCATCACTAATCACTAAATAGATTAATCATCGATCAGTAGCATCTTAATTATTGTAGCATTTCCTCTCAAAGAATAAAGCATCTTGTAGTATTAGTCCATTATCTAAAAATCTTGTAGTACTGAGTAAAAAAAACAGTTTTAATTTTCAGAACCTAAAAAAACAGTATTGCAATTTCACTGGCATCACCTAGCTTGTGGAGTAATATTGTGACACAATTTTAATTTTTGACGAGGCTAGGTATTCGATATATATGTACATCTCTTCTGGATTCTGAATTTTAGCAATAGCGACAGATAAGAAATGGAGGGATGGTATGGGGCAAGTCACAGTAACTGAGAACGACAACAGAAGAATGCTTAGCATCGTGAAGTTTTTTCAAAAAAAATCTGATAGTTGTTTTCAGTAGGAGTGAGCGCAGGTCACTCCGTGTGGGTACCCGTGGATTCATTCTATTCAAACCAAATGCAATAAATATGCGACATACATATTATTTTTGAAATTATTTTTATTAAACTAGAATAAATCAACAGGTACCATCAAGTGATATTCATTTATCCCTAGTTTTTGAATTAAATAATAGCATGAAAAGGGAAGAGAATTAAAACCCATATACATATTTGTATTTTTCAAATTTTATTAGAAAGGAAAAAAAGACATTTTCCAATGATTATTATTTAAAATGCAAAGGTGTTTGTGGGGTTTTTTTTCATGGTGCATATGGGGGTAGACTCTTTCCACTGGCCCACTGCATCCAAAGCAAAATCCAGGTGTCTTCCTAACAGTTCCCTTTAATAATTTGGCTTGTACCTGTTTCACTATTGTTCACACATATTATCTTGTTTTAAAACATATTCCACTGCATAATTTACTTGACACTAAGACTGCTCGTGCAGGGAACATTTTGGGATGCTGGAAGATTTGTACTCTAGGGTTGTCTCAAGCTGTGTGGGGGGAGAATATAAAACCATGATTGCTGGCTTGAGTCCTGTGTACATGTTGGAGTTCAGAAATGCCAAATGCTTGAGCCCTGAGATGCAGATTGGTCATGCTGTGTCGTCAACTGACTCCACGTAGGCCATGTTGTCGCCTTGCAACCTAGTAGCTCTTGTTGGTGCTGCAGTGCTGCTTGATTAACAAACTTTCCATAGGGGCAGTAGTACTGCTCACTAATAGTGTTTCACTCTGGGCACGAAAAACCGAAAACCGAGAACCAAACCGAAATTACCGGAAACCGAACCGAAAAGTACCGAAACCGAAATTTTCGGTTCCTGTTTCTTAGGTACCGAAATTACCGAGGTAAATTCGGTTTCATACCTCGGTAAACCGAAGTACCGAACTTACCAAGGCCCAGCAGTAGCACTCTATTGTATCACTCTATTGTAATATGTACTGAGTCCTATAGTGTTGTGGATTTTTATATGTATGACTTTGGCACTCTTGTTCTATAAGAGATCATGTTGAATTTCTGTCAAAATTAGCTATTGAACCTGATGTTACATGCTGTTGGAGCCTGTTCGGTCTTTTCGGTATTTACTGGAACCGAACCGAATTTACTCGGTACCGAGTTTTTCTAGGAACCGAACGATACCAGTTTCCTCAGGAACCGAATTTGTATGGGTACCGAAATACCGTACCGAACGGTTCGGTAGTACCGAACGTCCAGAGTGAGTAGTGTTCATGCCGTGGCAATCGGTTCGCTAGCTTAGCATTAGCTTACCTTAGCCTTTTGAGGATCGATCACAACAAAATCTCCAAACGAGAAAGATATATAGTAAATCATTTAAGCTGTCCCAAAACACAGTACAGGGCAACAGTTCGCATTATAGAAATCTACCAACTACCATCATTGGATCCGTCCTACGGCTCATGATATGTCCAATTATATAGGTTTGACCGGCTCTTTACTTGCATGTACATGCAGCATAAGAATCCATTATGTGACATTGTGTTTATACACGTACAGAGAGAACTTTTGTCTTATATACTGCCTCCAGTTAACCGTTTTGTGCACATGTTTCAGATCAAAACTTCTTTAAAAATAATATAGTAATTTTAAATATTTAGATTAAAAATTACTACTATATGTATAGGGTTGCCTTAAAAGTATTTTCGTAACACTGTAGTTTTATCAAAATTTTCAGATATCTGTCAATAAAAATCAGCAACCAAATTTGTATTTAGAACAATGTGTCGACATCTAATATAACATATTTTTCAAGGCAAAATTTACTTCAAGATACTCAAAATTTGTAGCGTTGCTTCAAGACTCTTTAATTTTATGTTTTTGTCATAGGGCACTCTAGTTTTGTGGTTATTTACCAAAGATATTTCAGTCATTATTTTAACATATACTCTATCAATGGAGATATAAAACTTTGCAATGACTATTTACCTTTGGGCCACCTTGTAAGATTTAAATTTGAAAATATTGGTAAAATTTAAGCATTCCAAAATTCAAAAGTTGCCCTAACTTGTCTAAATTCAGTCAGCGTTTGTTCTTGTTTTTTAAAATATTTTTTTGGTAAGTTTGATATCACCAATTTGGGAAACAATTTGAATCTTAGAAAATATGTATAAAATCAAGTAAATTTTGTTCAAATTTAAAACTTGCAAGGTGGCAAAGGGTAGAATTGTCTTTTGCAAAGTCATATCTCTACTCTGTCATGGAAGAAATTATATTGAAATAATGGTTAAAGTGTCTAAATTATCATAGAACCGCGAAACTAAATTGTCAGAGAACAAATGCCACAATTTCGAAATTATTGGGGCCAATAATATATCTTCGTGATCTCAAAGTACGGATCAGACGGGTCTAACACATTGTGTTCAGTGCACCCAACAGCACCTTATGGGTGGTGTCGAACTTTTCGTGGATTTATGGTGACCCAAAATCATACTACAACACAATAGTGACAAAAGGCACATGAATCTTGGTCAAGGCGAAGCCGGCTGCTAGGTGATCTGTGGCTATCGATCAGTGTAGCGAAATTGTCTTGCTAGTAGTTAATAACTAGAAGCAACTGCTCTGTTTCCTTTTCTCCCTTCAGCTATCTATCTTGGCTGCACCTGTCAGAAGGAGTGGAGGTGTGAACTGTACCCAGCATGACATTTTTCACATCAGGGGGAAGAGAAGACGCTGCAAGGTGATCAGTGATTATTGTCCCACTCCACGTTGCCACTTAGCCCATGCTGCCAGCAGGTACGGCAGAGCCCACCCCCTGACGACCGATGTTAACTGTTGTGCCGAGCAGGATGAGAGCAACGCACGCAGATATGCATTTCGTTGTGCAGATTATGATTAACGAGATACGCTTGGGCTTGACCCTGCCAATCATGTTGGTGTTGGCGCACAATTTGGACCCGTCCAGCGACAAAACGGGTTCCGCGTTACCACGGCGGCCTGGGAGATCTGCTTAACTCCAGTGCAGGTCCAAATTGGCTTGCCTAGTCGTACGCAGAGCATGCCAGTTGATTTGATCTGCAATCAATAAGAAACAAGTAAACCATATCAGAAAACAATGGTCGATCGGCCAATAGGCCGATGTCACATTGTTATAGCCCAGCCGATAGGGCAAAGCTATATCGGCTTACTCAATTATAATAAGCAAATTGACAAGATTTAATCTCATCGGTCTATGCCAGAATCGTGTAACAGATTAACGAAATTAGCCGATGAGGGTTTCATGAGGATATATGCACTAGCTATTACTCTAGTGTAGACTTATACAAGTCAATCGGCTAACATAAATACACCAACCACAAAAAACCTCTTTAAAAGAAACACTCTGTAATCGATATGATTATATTCGTCAATCCACATATATAAGTGGCAAACACATGCAAAAACCTAAATAATCACATGCATTAGATAAGACCGGCTGAAACCCCGGCGCTATCCTTAATTACAATCGAAAACAGGCTTCGTGTTAGATTTCGAAACAGGACTAAGGTCGATAGCAACTCAAAGTGTGAATCAAGACTTAACACAAAGAAAATCAAGCCGTCGATTGCTTTTAGGGATGGTAAATGCATTAAATAATCTAACCAAGCATAACAATTAAACCGTCGTCGGCAATAAACCCTAAAACGAATATACTGCCAACGAAGCATAACTAAGACGTCTGTCAAGATTACTCAAAACAAGATAGACGACGATCACATCATCGAGGCTTAACGTGCCTAAAGCGACACGCTAGCCCCGACGATGCCAATCGTCGGGGACAAGTTCTTACCTTTGCTCTGGGAAGGCAAGAACTCGTCAAGATCAACCTCTTACGAGGGTTGGCGATGCGTCGAAAGTAGATTGAATTGGTCGTATATTTTGATTGATTGAGAGAGATACTCTATGTACAAACTATCGGGATATTTATACCCGAGATTACAACAAAACCCTTGTAGGGCACGATCTTATCTACAACTAACAAACAAGTCCTTGCGGCAGACTTAAGTCACAGATTAGATCTAAACTACTTAATTTACAAGATACAATTGCCTAAAACCGAGCTTTATCTCTATTTGGCAACTTCCTTGAAGCTTATTCCGAGCCCAGACCAAGCCCACATTGACGCTGTCAACTCACAACCCGTATCGGCCCACGACCAAACCGAATCCGTATCGGCCGATACACTCTCTATAGCAACACCTCCCCAGTCCGATACGGTTACCGGGTCCGATACGAAGCCTGGTCCGACTCCAACTCAATCATTCCTCTCTGCTTCGGTTTCCTCTTTTCTCTCCAAGTTGATTACCAAAATCCGTCGTTAACACATGCCTCCCAATTCCGCTTCATTATATAATGTGGCGGAATTAGCTCCAAGGAACCCATCGACTTCTTTGCTAGGTCTAATCTAAAAACCACGCAGATCCAGATTCGAATCCTTCCGCCGCCGATTCAACAAACCCTTCGTGTTTCTCAACTCCGGCGACCCCTCGGCGTTCCGTCAACATCGACCCCCTTCACAACGACCCCTTCAACGACAACGATGGCCTCCGCCCCGTTCTACGCCTCTGAGATCCCTGCGGTAAGTCAATTCCTTCAAAATCCACATTATCGCTTTTTTTTTCCGCCGATTTCTCCAAGTTAGGGTTTTTACTCTCTGCCCCCCCCCCCGGGTCTTATATTTTCATCGTCATTCTCACGATCTAGGTCTTCAAGAACCAAATCTTGATCCCCACCGACGACAAATTCCATCGCTTTCTGCTAGGCCCCATGGGCGATCACGACCCGACTTGGCTAATCAATGCCGAGACATACAGAATCCCCTTTAGGCAAGCCAAGCCCAATGTGTCTTCATGGAAACATACTTTCAGGTCCTGGCCATCCAAGCTTAACGGATACAGAACCTGGCATAAGAGGATTGTTGCTGCCAAACAAGTCCACTGGGACGAGATCGGGATCGGCCAATGCATCTCTTTGTCCCTGGCCGATACCAAAAAGAACGAACCACTCATGTCGGCCGCCAGCTACTTCTGGTCCAGTACCTTGAACGCCTTTATGTTCAAACAAGGTCCGATGACCCCCACCCTGATCGACGTCAAGATACTAACAGGGTTGGACATTGACTCTGAGATTAACCCCTTCAGCCTCCTGATACATAGCAGCCACAAGTTGAAAACCAAAAAGATTGAAGGTTGGTCTGGGTTCATCTTTGAACACATGGAACAGGGATCGGTCTCGGGACGAGAACATGTAGCCTTCCTGACATTATGGTTGGAGAGATTTGTTTTTTGTGGATCGACCTACGGCCCCACTACAAACTGTCAACACTTGGCTCAGGCTTTGGTCGACAAGAAACAAATCCCCTTGGGCCGATACCTTTTGGGAGCTGTCTATCGGCTGCTTCATACCTTCACACAAGATTTGATATTAAAACAGACTGTAGCCCATGGAGGACCATGGTGGTTTGTTCAGCTCTGGCTCACCATCCATACTAACCCCATGGTCAATCGGTCCCCGTTATCAGACTCCTGCTTCCCCTCCAAATACGCTGATCATGAAGACCCCAGGACCAGAAGATGCATGTCCTATGGGGAAGCAGCTTCCGTCTACCCAGGCGCAGACCAATCGGCCGAGGATATGGCTACATGGTTCATCCGCTTCTTCACCGGCCCTCCATCGGCCAGGATGGAAATGTTTGTCTACACATCGGACCGAGACTTCGAACTCCCTGACGATCTTCAACTGAGTTTGATAAATGATGATTCAGAGTCGAGGGAATTGTTCATGATCGGCCTCACCCCATGCCTGCTCCCCATAGGCCTATTTTAAGGAAGAAGCACCAGCCTGTCTTACGAATTTTATAATCCAATGGTGGCCGCTAGACAGTGCGGGCTTGGACAGCTTCCTGTGAGTTTGCATCTTCATAAGCTCTTAGAAAGCAGAGGCACGGTTCCATCGGCGCTGGCCATGAGCAAAGCGATGGAAATCGAACTCCCAAATCTCGGCGATTGTGACCGATTGCATCTGAGTGCCTTTGTTCATATCAGTTTCCAGACATGGTGGCAAGAGTGGGCTGCTCATATTTTCCATCAATCGGCCAGATTCTATGTGACGGGCCTTATCAAAAACATCAGCCCTTAGGTTCCCGATGGTCCGATTCCGGCTGTGAGCAACAGTGGGCGAGACATCTTCTATCATCAAGCCCTAGCCCCGTTAGGATCAACTGTCATGGAGTCAATCATCGACCTTACTGTCCCAAAAGTGGCGTCGCTTCTCCAAGGTCCGATGCCTAAAGAAAACCCCAAGAGGAAAGCGCCGGCCAAAAGCAAATCGCAGAAAGCCAGCAAGAAGGCTAAAACCGATGACCAGGCCGATGCCGAAGAGCTAGACCCCTCCTTGGAAGAATTCCTTGATGAACAAATGATGGAGGAGGAAGTTGATGCGGCAGCGGCCGATGCACATGAAGAAGAAAACCCATCGGCCGAAACCACCAAGGAGCCATCGGCCGAAGCTACTGAGATCCCGCCAGCCGATGACCCAGGCGATGCCCCCCAACCAAAGAGGACCAGACATGCAGTTCGCAAGGTCAATGTAATCCCTTTTTTGTGTTTACACAATCCCCTTGTAATGTCATACTTTAACTTCATATCCTCTTCAGGCCGCGGCGTCATCTATATTGAAGGAGAGAACTCGATCGGCCCCTTCACCCAGAACCAAGAAAGCCACCTTACAACGGCACGAACGAGCCAAGGCACGATTGAGGACTCCTTCTCCTTCTCCACCACCCTCTCCGACTGTCTCGGTAAGAGTTGATTTTCGCATTATCTTGCTATTTACATAACCCTATTTACCAATTTCTTGCTTTTCAGCCTAGGGCTCCATCACCTTCAACACATCGGCCAACCCCCTCACCTACTGCCTCAACACAGCAAAGGGAGGCCGATGCAAGCACCACCGATGCTCCAACACAGGTAACCACGATTACCCTGATCCCCTTTTCTGCCAATTCCTGATTAACGAGGCTAACCTCGACCCATATTGATATTTGCAGAACCTAGCCGATATGTTTTCTTTTGATAACGGCCAGTTTCTTGATGATGAGGACAAGGAGCCAGCCACCACAGCCAGGGCGTCAATTTCTGATGATCTAAAGAATCGGCTGACCGACATCGCCAATCGGCTGGAGTCCTCGTTGGAGTACTTGGTGGAAGATTGCACCCCCATCAGGGTTAGGGTACAAGAAATTCAGGATGACCTGCCCGAAAGCCTGATGGAGATTCTAACACCGACCATCTTCTTGGAGCAATACCAATTCAAGCTCAACAAGGCAAAAAAAAGACTCGCAGAGCGACGAGAGCGTGAGCAACTGGAATCGGCCCTGTCCGCTAGCAGGGCTCAAGTCAATGCTGACAAGACCAAGTTGGACGAGCTAGCGGTGGAGCCGATTGTCTTGAAGCACAGACTCGAAGAACTCCGTCGTCTCGAAGCAGAGCTCGAATCGAAGCTGGACACCACGCGCCGCGAAATCCAAGAAGTTGAAGCCGGGATAGCTGCATCACCCAAGGCTATCGAAGACCAGACGGCAAAGCTCAAGGCATCGGCCAAGTATCTTGCCACCCTGAGTAAGTCATTGAAGCCAATCCCAGGGTCGACGGCCGATGACGCCCAAGCTATAGAAGATATTGAACAAATCCGCCGTAGAGCCATTGCAGCTATTGCAGACTTTATAGGGTGATGTAACCTATTTCTTCTTTTTACCGTGTAAACGCAAACCTTATCGGCCACGTAGCCGAATTTGATCTGAAAATTCTAGTGTGAAAATTGTTTCTGAAATCCATCCTGCAAACAGATGTCCCTTTACCAATCAGTCTCATCGGCCAGAAAGCCGAATTCGATCTTACTCTGATGAAGAAAATTTCCTTAAAAAAATTCCACGCTTGTATATATATATATGCCCCCCAAATTTTAGAAGATGAGGGCTCATGTTGTAAAATTTGAACTAAGGGCGATAGTATGTATCGGCCATCTAAAGACGATGCATAACACATCGGCTGTAATCATAAATCGGCTGGAGGGCCGATCATGAGTCGATCCAGACGCTAGGATAATATTTCTTCAAGTACTTGCCATTAAGAGCTCGTCCATAAATCTCGCCATCCAACCCCTTGAGCAAATAAGCATGGCGAGGAACACAGCGATGAATTTGAAAAGGACCTTCCCAATTAGGTGACCACTTGCCGAATTTATTATCTCTGGAACCAATCGGCATTATTAATTTCCATACGAGATCCCCTTCTTCAAACGACTTGGCGACAACTTTTTTGTTGTAATGACGAGCCACTCTATCTTTATCACGTTTGATCTTCTCTAGGGCCCGTAATCGGACATGCGCCAAATCGTCTAACTCATCTACCATAAGATTATGGTACTCATCGGCTGTCAAGTCGTCTTGCAAAGCAATCCTTCTTGAGCCGATGTTGGTTTCCCACGGCAGCACCGCTTCGTGTCCATAAACCAGCTGATACGGAGGCACTTGAATTGCACCATGGCAAGCCATCCGATACGCCCAAAGGGAATCGGCCAGCGTTGTGTGCCATTGCCTCGGCTGTTCGTCGATTTTCCTCTTGATTAACTTGATTAAAGTCTTATTAGAAGCCTCTGCCTGTCCATTAGCTTGCGCGTAGTAAGGAGAAGAATTTAATAATTTAATGCTCATGCTATCGGCGAACTGGACGAACTCATCAGACACGAAGACTGATCCTTGATCGGTGGTTATCATCTGAGGTAACCCAAACCGATATATAATATATTCCTTGACAAATTGAATTGCATCTTTGGAATCAACCTTCTTAAGGGGAACGGCCTCAACCCACTTTGTGAAGTAATCGATAGCCACCAAGATATATTTGTGTCCCTTGCTCGATGGCAGGTTAATCTGGCCGATCATATTTATTCCCCATCCACGAAACGGCCACGGCTTTATGATGGGATGCATAGCCGATGCCGGTGCTCTTTGAATTGCTCCAAACTTCTGACAATCCTGACATCCTTTATAATACTTGAAACAATCCTCTAGCATGGTTGGCCAAAAATACCCAATGCGTTTCAACAGCCATCTCATTTTATGGGCCGATTGATGTGTTCCACAAATCCCTTCATGGACCTCGCTCATAACGACTTTGGCCTCCTCAGGACCTAGGCACTTGAGCAAGACACCATCAATCGTCCGATGGTATAAATCATCATCTAACAGGACATACTGCAATACTTTGTATTTCATCTTTCGTGACGTCGATTGGGAAGGATTCTTCAAATAATCAATGATAGCAAATCTCCAATCGTCGGCGTCCACGGTGGCGATTTGAACTCGTGCATCCTTGGCCATCGGCCTGTATCCTGATGCACCCTGAGCCAGGTCATTGGCCTCGAAGTTTTGCTTCCTGGGTATATGCCTCATCGTTACGATCTTGAATGCCTGAAGCAACACCTTGCACTCTTCATTGTAGACTTTGAGGATGTCATCTTTGCATTCATACTCTCCAGAAAGTTGATTAATTACCAGTTGTGAGTCACCAATGATCTCTACGGAATCGGCCTCGACTTCTTGTAATAACTGCAAGCCTTTAAGCACCGCTTCGTATTCTGCTTGATTGTTAGTATAATAAGGCTTGATAGTAAAAGCAAACTCAAAGCTTGCCCCCCGAGGGGATATGATAACTAGGCCGATACCGCATTCATGTCTGCAGACGGATCCATCGAAATACAAGGTCCATGGCATGATATCTGCATATGCAACTGACTCGTCTCTGTGTTGAACAATGAAGTCGGCCATGGCTTGTCCTTTGACTGCTTTGGCCGATTCATATCTGAGGTCAAACTCTGTTAAGGCAAAAATCCACTTCCCAATTCGTCCTTTTAACACAGGGGCCGATAACATATATTTCATCACATCAGCCTTACTCACCACAATACACTCATTGGAAAGTAAATAATGCCTCAATTTAGTACATGAAAAATATAAGCACAAACATAATTTCTCCATCGGTGTGTACCTTGTCTCAACGTCTAACATCCTCCTACTGAGATAAAAAATAGCTCTTTCTTTACCATCAATATTCTGAACCAAGACTGAGCCGATGGATTTCTCATCGGCCGATAGGTACAGTCTGAACGGAACCCCTTTCTGTGGACGGATTAGAACTGGCGGAGAAGTTAAATACTCCTTGATATCGTCCAGCGCCTTCTGCTGCCTATCACCCCATACGAAATCTTCATCCTCTTTTATCTTCAATAACGGAGTAAATGGCTCTATTCTTTCTGATAGGTTCGATATAAAGCGCCGAACAAAATTGATCTTGCCGAGCAGAGATTGTAACTTGGTTTTGTTCGTCGGAGGTTTGATTTTCTTTATAGCATCGATATTCTTCTGTGTAATCTTGATTCCTCTTTCGTGAACCAAGAAACCCAGGAACTGACCGGCCGATACGCCAAAGGCACACTTGTTAGGGTTCATTTTTAAACCATACTTCCTCGCTCTTTCAAGTACCTTGCGTAAATCGGCCAAGTGCATATCATATTCTCGTGACTTCACGACGACATCATCAATGTATACTTCAATCAAAGAGCCGATGAGATCATGAAAGATATAATTCATGGCCCTCTGATACGTAGCTCCAGCATTCTTCAAACCGAATGTCATGACAACCCATTCATATAGGCCGATTGCCCCTGGGCATCGGAAGGCTGTTTTGTGAACATCTTCTTCGGCCATGAAAATTTGGTTGTAGCCTGCGTTCCCATCCATGAAGCTTATAACCTTGTGTCCAGACGCGGCATCGACCAGCAAATCGGCCAGAGACATAGGGTACTCGTCTTTCGGTGTTGCTTTGTTCAAGTCTCTGAAGTCAATACATACCCTAAGCTTGCCATTTTTCTTCACTACTGGAACTATGTTGGAGACCCACTCTGCGTATCGGCAAGGTCTGATGAAGTTGGCATCGTAAAGTTGTGTGATCTCTGCCTTGATAGCTTCATGCATATCGGCCTTGAATCTCCTAGTAGCTTGTTTAAACGGCCGATAGCCTGGTTTGATTGGTAGCCGATGTTCTACAATCGATCGGCTTAATCCTGGCATTTCATGATATTCCCATGCAAAACAATCCATGAATTCTTTTAACAGATTTATAAGATTACTCTTGTATTCCTTTGGCAGGTTAGCACTTATGTACGTCGGCCTAGTCTTATCACCTATCCCTATATCAATCTCTTCAAGTTCATCGGCCGACGTAAAACCGTGTCCCAACTTGCCATCTAGCTCGTCCACCGCATCATCTGTGTAGGGACTAGCTTGTTCATCTTCAACGGCGGACGACGCTTCTCTGCTAAAGTAACTGCTTGTCTTGATCTTCGATCGTCTCAATGTTGCAGTCAGTTACTTTGAGGAAATTGGCGTCCCAGACTCGTCCGGACAAGCAGTCGATTCCCTCCATCTCCCATACTGCGAGATCGGCATTGGCCACGTGTACTGTCCGATCGGCCTGCACGATCTCAACCTGGTCCCCTTGCCATTGCATGAGGCATTGGTGCATTGTTGAAGGGACGCAACAGTTTGTGTGGATCCAATCCCGTCCCAACAACAAGCTGTAGGAACCCTTTCCATCGAAGACGAAGAAGGTAGTGGATATTGTTTTGCTGCCTACGGTGAGTTCCATGTTTAGTACCCCCTTCGCTTCGGACGCGTTGCCACCGAAGTCCTTTAATACCATGTTGGTCTTGATAAGGTCTTCAGGTACCTTCCCGAGCTTCCTGAAGGTTGTGTATGGCATTAAATTGACTGCCGCGCTGCCATCGACCAGCATCTTCGTCATCGGCCGCCCATTGATGAATCCCTTGATGTATAACGGCCGCAAGTGTCTGTAGCTGGCGTCACCTGGCTTGTCGAAGATGGCTTGATCTGGTGACAACTGTAGCCTAGCCGAAGATTGTTCATCGTCGGCCACTGCTTCATTGGCCGCCTGCACGCTGTACTCTGCTGGCAGTATGAAAACCATGTTAACAGGCGCCGATGTCGCTCGTTTACCTTTTGAAGCCGCAGAGGCCCGGGCTGTATTGGAGGTGCCCTCATCGGCCGTGACCACCATGGATTTTATCCTCCACTCTTTCTTGGTCTTGGCCGGCCGATGGGTTACTGCCACCTGTTGCTCTTGGATTTGTTCTTTCCTCCTTAGCCTCTGAACCCGTCGTTTTTGTGTCTTAGTGAATACATCGCTTGGGCACCATTGAGGGTTCTGGACCTATTCCTCGGCTTCGGTCTGTTGGTCTTGGTGCATCGGGCCTAACCTCTCATGAACAGATTTCCTTTGCTTGGCCGGCCGATGCGCTTGCATGCTTGAGCTGCCCTGATAAGAATCTTCTGCACCATTGCATGCAGGGCACTCCTGGATAGATGGCAACCTCATTCCCTTATTCCAGCAGAACCGGAAAAACTCGCACTCCCAATGCGGGTCGTAGGAGTTGTCTTGATCGGCGTAGTCTTGAGCTTGTTCTTTCTGCCGCCGCTGGTATTTTCTAATCAGGCCCTCAGAGGTCTGATAAGGTCGCTTGCTGGTCCGATGGGCATTGCCATCGGCCTTGTCCACCCGCACCATGTTGACTGGGAACAGGTGTCCTTCGATCTTCATCGGCCGCTTGGCATCATCGATTTTAATTCTGCCTTGCTCGATGGCCGATTGGATCTGTTGTCTGAAGATCTTGCATTCGTTTGTATGGTGTGAATAAGAATTGTGCCACTTGTAATATCTCCGTTTCTTGATCTCTTCGGCCGATAGCAATATATGACCCACTGGTAACTGGATTTGCTTTTCTTGCAACAATAGATCAAATATCTTATCGGCCTTGTTGATGTCGAAGTCATATTTATCTTCCTTATCGCCCTTCTTGGCCCATTGGCAAGTTGTCGGCTTTCTCATCCGGGCCCATTCGGCCAGGTCGACATCAACATCTTCCTCGTCGTCGTCATCGGAGGCATACTGATAAACTGTGTTGATTTTCTTGACAAACTTCTTTGCCTCCTGGAATCGTTGTTCGTGGGCCGATATGCGTTGTGCTAGCTGAGCTAGGCTGTCGAATTCCTGCGAGGAGAACCTCTCGCGTATCAGCCCTAGCAATCCTTGAAATGCTAAATCGGCCAACTGGGAATCGGTCAAGCTGAGGCTGTAACACCTGTTCCTTATGTCTCTAAACCTCTGAATATACTCTGGGACTGATTCATCCACTCGTTGCCTGATGGCAGTTAGAACGGACAGTTTCATCTCTTGTACGCCATTGTAGAAATACCTGTGAAACTGTTTCTCCAGATCTATCCATCCTCTGATGGAATTGCAGGGTAAAGATGAAAACCACGTGAATGCAGACCCTGATAAGGATAGAGGGAAAAACCTCACCCTCAACGTCTCGATAGTCGATGCCTCCCCGCACTGTGCTAGGAATCGGCTGACATGCTCGTATGTCGAGACGTTGTCCTGCCCCGAAAACTTTGAAAAGTCCGGGATCTTGTATCGACCTGGCAATGGCACTCTGTCAAATTCCTCGGGATACGGGTGTCGATACACTGTAGAGTCTTCCTTGGGCTTCAAGCCGAACTGATCTCGCATCACTTCAGCTATCATATCGGCCCAGTATCTTGCGGGCCGATGTGGCAGGTCTTGCTGATATGATTGCTGCAAGCCCTCTGCTGGATACTGCCTGGGGGAGTACGGCTGGTAGTGGTGATCAAGATTTTGCGTGCCGTACTGCCCTGCGGTGTGCTGCTCGTAGCCTTGTGGCACATTATATGCAGCTTGAGGTGGAGGATTGCTGAACACCGAGGCTTGTGGCTGTCCGGCCGATGGTTGGTGAACCGGAACTTGCTGCATCGGCTCGATCACTGGCTGCTTCCCCTTGGTCCATTGAGCATATTGCTCCTCCATGATGTGCTGAGGGCTCCCCCCTGTCTGATTGGTGAGGAACAGTGGCAGTGTTGTTGTTGGCTGCGCCGATGGGGGTGGCATCGGCGTTGTCGGCTGAGCCGTGCTCAGGTCGTTCCTCAGGGTCCGATAGACAGGGAACTTATTTTCTGGTAAGAAAATCGGTCCCTGAGGCTTGTACTGGTGAATCGACCCATCTAGGATCGATTTGACCGTATTGGTCAATGTGTTCACCAGGATCCCCGATTGGTTGACTAGCGCAGAATGAACTGCGGAGTCAATCCTATCTTGCAACGTCGGCGCTGCAGTATCTTCAGTCTTGACGGTATGGTCGTGTGCCGCCGCTGACGTGCTAGCTCCCTCTCCAGGACTCGGCATAACTACCTTGGATTTTTGGATCAAGGTGCCTTGCCGAGTCCTAGAATATGTTTGCAGGTACATATTCTGGAACTGCTCGACCAAATTTTTCATCTCAGCCTTCTGCTCTGCGTTGAGCTGGTCGGCGGTTACAGGGACGATGTTCTCCTCAGAAATCTCTACCTGCTTCGACATCTTGAGAAGATTTACTGCTATTGCAGAGTTTGCGTTCTTGGTCCCACCGGGCGTGCTAAAAGCGTGTTGGCGCAGAATTTGGACTCGTCCAGCGACAAAACGGGTTCCGCGTTACCACGGCGGCCTGGGAGATCTGCTTAACTCCAGTGCAGGTCCAAATTGGCTTGTCTAGTCGTACGCAGAGCGTGCCAGTTGATTTGATCTGCAATCAACAAGAAACAAGTAAACCATATCAGAAAACAATGGTCGATCGGCCAATAGGCCGATGTCACATTGTTATAGCCCAGCCGATAGGGCAAAACTGTATCGGCTTACTCAATTATAATAAGCAAATTGACAAGATTTAATTTCATCGGCCTATGCCAGAATCGTGTAACAGATTAACGAAATTAGCCGATGAGGGTTTCATGAGGATATATGCACTAGCTATTACTCTAGTGTAGACTTATACAAGTCAATCGGCTAACATAAATACACCAACCACAAAAAACCTCTTTAAAAGAAACACTCTGTAATCGATATGTTTATATTCGTCAATCCACATATATAAGTGGCAAACACATGAAAAAACGTAAATAATCACATGCATTAGATAAGACCGGCTGAAACCCCGGCGCTATCCTTAATTACAATCGAAAACGGGCTTCGTGTTAGATCTCGAAACAGGACTAAGGTCGATAGCAACTCAAAATGTGAATCAAGACTTAACACAAAAAAAATCAAGCCGTCGATTGCTTTTGGGGATGGTAAATGCATCAAATAATCTAACCAAGCATAACAATTAAACCGTCGTCGGCAATAAACCCTAAAACGAATATACTGCCAGCGAAGCATAACTAAGACGCCTGTCAAGATTACTCAAAACACGATAGACGACGATCACATCATCGAGGCTTAACGTGCCTAAAGCGACACGCTAGCCCCGACGATGCCAATCGTCGGGAACGAGTTCTTACCTTTGCTCTGGGAAGGCAAGAACTCGTCAAGATCAACCTCTTACGAGGGTTGGCGATGTGCCGAAAGTAGATTGAATTGATTGTATATTTTGATTGATTGAGAGAGATACTCTATGTACAAACTATCGGGATATTTATACCCGAGATTACAACAGAACCCTTGTAGAGCACGATCTTATCTACAACTAACAAACAAGTCCTTGCGGCAGACTTAAGCCACAGATTAGATCTAAACTACTTAATTTACAAGATACAATTGCCTAAAACCGAGCTTTATCTCTATTTGGCAACTTCCTTGAAGCTTATTCCGAGCCCAGACCAAGCCCACATTGACGCTGTCAACTCACAACCCGTATCGGCCCACGACCAAACCGAATCCGTATCGGCCGATACGCTCTCTATAGCAACACCTCCCCAGTCCGATACGGTTACCGGGTCCGATACGAAGCCTGGTCCGACTCCAACTCAATCATTCCTCTCTGCTTCGGTTTTCTCTTTTCTCTCCAAGTCGATTATCAAAATCCGTCGTTAACAGTTGGTTAAGACGATCAGGTTTTGGAACTATACTCGTTAGACGACACAGGAATACGTACATGATCATCACCAATCATGCCGCTTGTCCGTGCCTGTATGCATATGCATGCGAGAGTTCGGTTCACACGTCCTGAAACGAACATGCCGCAAAACATTTTGTCCCCAGCTTTGTGCTTGTTGATCGATCGATTGGTCAAGACGAACGAATGCCGAGACAGACAAGGCGGAATACATCACTCTCTGTCCAAAAGGTGGGAGAAGAACGGGGAGGGCGCCGGCCTGGACCACGCTCAAGCTCTGCAAATCCGTCTCCTCGATCCGGTAGGACACGCGCTGGATGCGTAGCACCTGGCGATCTCATCCCCTCCCATAGTTTCCACTGCCGCACATGATCGATCGACCCGATACACACTGCTAGCTCCTGTGCTGCATCTCGCTCGCAGGCGCACGTCATGTACGACGCCACAACGGCGCGAGATATTTCGGTCGGCGCCGTGCCGTGTGCCGGTGCCGGCCACGGCGTACGACGCGCCGACCACCGATGGCGTCGTGCTACCGTCGTACGCACCGGCGAGATGAGGCCGTCATTATTTAATCAGGGGGGTCCTGCGGCTACGCGTACGCGCATGATGCAGTAAGGCGAGAGCTCGTAGGCTCGTGGGCTCGTGGCGTACCTTTCGTGCGATGAGACCATGCCATGGCCGTGCTATAGGTTTGCACGGAGCGGAAAGATTGGCCCCTGTGTGGGGGGCTCTGCCGGGTGAGTGTTTAATTTGGGTGCCTGTGTCTAGCTTCCGGGCAGCAATACAACCAGCTGATTAATCTCATCTCTGCTTTTGAGTTGGTCCTGTACTCCCGTGCTAGTTACTGTAGCGTTTATGACTCTGCTGACATTGTCGTCGTGCACGTACAGGACTGGACGAACCGGAACCGCCGATTGAAACAAACCAAAGACGGTCACATACAGCGCTATCGTACTAGTTTCCTTCTATTTGTCTCCTGAATTCCATTTTTTTTTCATATGACACACACACAAAAAAAACGATTCACGAGTACGCTTTCAGTATTCCTCGCCTGAATTAATTAAGTAACTCGGCAATATTAACTTTCACCGTTTAACGAGCGTGCAGACACGACGCCGTACATATGTACTGGATCGGCGCCGGCCCCGTCGGTTGTTGCGACGACGCGAGCACGGCCTGGGCGTGCATTGATGATCCATGGGATGAGATGACTAATAACCCGTAAGTTTGGGTCCCTGGCTTCCCGACCGCTAGACCGGACAGGACATGCAGGCATGGCCCTCTCTCCCCACGACACATAAATTGAACCAGGGAGGAATCGGACCCAACTACCTACGGAGGCCATGCTACCATTGAATCCAGGGCATGCAATGGGACACAGGGCCGATGGTCACTAGTGTTGCAAACTTAAAGTTAGGGTCATTATTAGTGCTAGCGGATTTTTCTGTGTAATTTGGATTTTAGGATTTGTACACGACTCTTGAGGCTTCTTTGGATTGAATTGTTTTCGGAGGAAAATTTGATGATTTCAATACGTATAGGATTTTTATTCATTTGGAATTAAGGAACGGATAGCGGAAAAATAGAGTAAATCTTTATTTGTCATTGATTCCATAGGAAATCCATAGAAATTTTAATATCCATTACGACCTCGTTTTTTTCTTTGGAAAAGTCCGTAACGAATCAATGTATACATAATACACCTTCAAATGAACATTGTTTTGACACAACTTAAGATTTTATNAGTATATATATATATATATATATATATATATATATATATATATATATATATATATATATATATATATATATATATATATATATATATATATATATATATTTTATGCATAGTTTTTTGAACTATGAATAAAATACATAACTAAATGTTATAACCAAATGTTACACGAGTAATTAGACTTTAAGTCTTATAACTAATATACAGACAAAAAAAAAAACTAGACGACTAAATTCTAATCTTCTCCTACCTTGCTTCAACATTCCCCTTTTGTTATGCAGCAGCAACCAGCACACCGCTTATGCTAAAATTTTCCTATCAGATAGTGATCTTTGCTGCTTGATGAAACCTGGCACGAAAATCGCTCTGAGGCAATCTCTAGAAGCCTGGATTTCTATAAACCCTCATCGTCATCCCATCCACTATTTTATACATACATCACTATTTTATTTTTATGCTATTCTTGTGATTTTGTACTCATACGTTCCGGACGAGATTTTAACTTCTGTTTCGATTGATATAATTATATTTTGCATACAATAAATTTTTAAAATACAATTAGATCTGATATACATCTCTATTTTCATTGATACAATTAAACTTTGTATATGGACATTTGGTCGATCTACACTTTTATAATATGCACCTATCATGATGGAACGGTGTATTCGTTTTGTTCCAAAATAAATCATATATAAATATAAAAAGTTGTTTTATTATAGAATAGAGAGAGTAAATCTTTATTATTTTTCCCTACTAACATAAAAAATTTCTAAGTTGGCCGATCTCGTGTAACGATACAAGACAATAGACATATATGTGCCCACGCCACACTGACCTCAACTTGGTACTACGAAGTAAAGGACAGATACCAGTATCACTATAGGCGGTGATGAAGGCATATGCATGTGGAGTTCGCCATCTCGCGAAAAGGGAAACAGGCGATCGATCGAGCTAAGAGAGCAGGTCAAGAATTGGCCTGCCGGCTTCCAGGCCATGAGACAACAACGGCAGGCATGGCTCCTCTCCTGCCATCGGTCTCTCGCCACTGTCCATCTACATGTACGCACCTCAGCTCGTACCGTACTTGCCGCTCTATAAACCGCGTGCGTGAGCTATCTATCGTGCTCGATCAGCATCCATCAGACCTGCAGGTACGTGATCGATCCTGACGAATATACACATGCCTGTACACAACTGAAGCTGAACAGCGCTCCAGGAGTCCAGCTGCATTCGTGCGTGCGTGCTTGTCGCTTTGTCAGCACCATCGTCCTCGTGGCAATAACTCGACCAGCTCGACCACCATTTGGGCGGTGTGGTACGTGCGGGCGCCTAGCTGGATGCATGGAGCAAAAACCCACTACGACACTGTTAACGAAAGCGCAGTCGTAGGTTGAACCAGCAGGTAGTGATTAATTATATTGGCAGGTGTTTGTGCATTGCACGCCTGCACATCCCATCGTCGTAGTTAGCTCCCCCGCACGTACGGGGGAGCCCTGTTCACCATTGAAACGAGATATATAACGTCGATTTCTGCGGTCTGTGCAGCGGGTGTATCCGTGTACTGTCAGGTGTTTGTATCCTCTTGGTTTATCTGCCGATCGATACCGTTGTTATGTGTATACTTCAGTCCACTGTTTGTTCCCGATGGTTGCCATACCAACCTTGTCGTTTGCCGATTCCATCCCGAACGTCGTCATTTCGGTTTTTTGCCTATTGGACTGACATTATGTACCAATCGATACTGGTTTGGCGGCGTGTAATTTTCAGGCTTAATAAAACAATTATAAGTTTGTTAATATACGTTGAATTGTGTATATATAATATTGTAATGAAACTAAGTTCAAGATTTTGTATTTCTCTCATAATTTAATAGCATATTAAAGTGATGCGGTTATTCGGTTGTGTACATAAAAAAAAAATTTCAACTTCACTTGTCGTAGCAAATGGGTCGACCAAAAGAGGAAGGAAAAAAGCAACCAAAGAAGATCCCTCACAACATAATATATGATCAAATAGAGGAGCGCTCAGAGACTGGCTTTACCATCGACGCTCGGCAACACATAGGTGGATCTAGAAGATGGTTTTGGAACCACCCAAAAAATACATAGCCAAAGCCCCATGTATGTGATAAAAGAAAAAAACTATTGGGAAGAGAAAAAAAACTCTATTCTTAATATGTCATGATGCACCTTTGATCTATTTTATACTTCTATTGTATACTGTTTTGTTATATTTTTGAAAAATATGTAAGTTGGACCACCCAAATCTAAAATTCTAGATACGTCACTACGACAACATGTCATTGCCTCGCTTCTTCTGCTATGATGGTAAACAACTATATATGGCCGGGATCTGCTTATGTGAATGAAAACCCTATTGTCATAATCTTTCAAGATCATCCATGCCGAGGAGGTTAACCACATCTAATAGGTTGTTCACTCCGTTGTCACTTTTAACCCTAGTGTTACCAAATTGTAGTTGACGGAGCGTGAAACTCCTCACCAGGAGACCGTGCAGGTCCCCTTTGCCGGTTCGGCCCGGGGCGCAAGGTGAGATTCTTAGCCCCTGATCTGAGGGATTTCAGCGAGAAAGAACGCGTGGACACAGGCGGTTTAGACAGGTTCGGGCCGCTGAGAAGCGTAAAACCCTACTCCTGTGTTCTGGTAGATCTGGGTGTGTGAAAGGATCCAGAGAGCTCAGCCTCTAGAGCGAGTCAGCCAGAGTCTGATCCCCCTTTCTCCCCTTTTTTTTTCTTCTTTTCTTTTTTTCCTTTTTTTCTTTTTTCTAGGCCTGGGCCTCCTTTTATATGGCAAGGGGTTACCACATGGGCCACGAGCTGCCTAAGAAAGAAAACATCCTTTTACAATTAGGGCTATACTACTGTCGGAAGTAACCTCTGACAGACACCGCAGCACGCCTCTGCTCAGCCAGCCGGCCCATCCAGGGGACGCCCGTTTCAACCTTCATTAAATGGCGGGCGACTTTCTCGTTTCGCCTGCGCCGGAATCTGGAATGCATCTGACCGGGACTGACATACCAACTCTGGGAGTTGGCACGCCAGTTCCGGCTGAGAGACGAGAGACAGAGGGCTCTCATCATTCTGACGGGACGGGGCGAGGCGTGCCGCAGGCCGCCTGGTGCCACCTAAACCACGATCTGACCGATCTGTGATCGGTCACTCATTGTGACCGGTCGCAGACCGGATAGGCATGCGCCACGCCGCATTAAATGCAGCGTAATGCGCTCGTCTGAACCGCTATAAATGCGGTTAGGTGAGCTCTGCCACGCTCACCTAACCTGCACGCGTGGCACCAAAACCACAGGGGGTCGGGGCGCCCCAGCCCTCGGGGCAGATTCGGGAGCGGCCCGACCCCGGGTAGAGACCGGGAGGGCAGTCGCCACGTCACCCTCGGGCCCGACCCCTCCGGGGGAACGGGCCACGTGGATCACTATGGCCGCCCTTCCCTTTGGTCTCGACACCCCTGGTCCCATGTCACCGACAGTAGTACCCTACTAAAAACTGAAAGTTCCGGAAGTTTCCTCCCATAAAACACTGTCAAATTATAAAAAGGTTTCAAACTAAATATATCCAACGCTACCAAAATTTGGTAACATTAAAATATACCAAATGTTGGTAAGGCTGATTTTAACAATAAATGAACAAGTGCTCATAGCAGCCACTAAACCTGCAACGCTTCAAAAGCAACAAACCAAGATGTGGTTGATACTTTTAGTGGCTTGCATGATTAGTATGATTAGTACGAGTGGCATTTCCCCGTTGGGGGTGGGGCCCCATCCCAAGCCCCCAACGGGGTCGGGGCCATGTGGGAATTTTTATCCGTGGGTTACTGGGCGTGGGCCCAGCATAATTGTAGGGACGGGGGTGAGAAGCGACCCGCAGGTCACTCAGCAGGGCCCGAGGGATATATGAATCTACTCTAAAGACAACCCATTAGAAGGCCCAACTAGCCCTTTTGGTGGTGAAATTGAAACATCACAGATGAAATCAATTGTTATCCTCCAAACCCTAACTCCCTCACCCTTTCACCCCCAATCTCAATCCCTGTAACGCCCGTTTCGTCGTGGCGTTAGCGGGAAAACCTATTTTCTAAAAACCCTATTTACGAAAATTTTGCTCTTCGGTTGCGTCTTGTCGTGTGCCCTGGATCTCGTGTTTCCCCCTCTCAGCTCAGTCCCGGAGTAATCACGAAATCGGAATTCGAATCCAAACCCTAATCCTTCCAATTCAAATCTCTATCAAAAGTCTGCTTTACCTCCCTCTATCCCTCGGGCCGCTTCTCGCCCGGGCCATTCCCCCTGCCCCCTCTCCCTCGGCCTCCTCCCCGCCCTGCTGGGCCGCGCTACCCCGGTCCAGTCCGCGCGGCTCGAGCGCGCAGCGCACGTGCGCCGCACGCGCCCGCGCGAGAGAGAGCGCCGTCTCTCTCTCCTTCTCTCGTTCTCTCTCGCTCTCTCCCGCTCTCTCTTCTCTCTCTCTCTCTCTCTCTCGTCGATCTCCCGCCGGTGCCCTCCATTTTTCCGCCCCCGCCGTTGGCTCCTGCGTTCGCCGCACGTCATGGCCGACCGCTCGGCCGACGCCGCCGTCATCCCTGGCGCCGACGCCGCTTTGTCGCCGCTCCGCGCCACACCGCCCAACCGCCATCGCCGACGCCACCTCCGCTCGGTCTCGCCGATCTGCACGCATGCTGCCAAGGAGGAGAGCCGCGGCTCCCTCCCCCGCTCTCTCTCTCCGCGTTCCTTCCCGTTTCGGCAAGGGGACCGCCTCCCTTTCTCTCCCCTTCTTTTTCTTTTCCCCTGACCGGCACTGTCACGCCCCAAACTAGCCCCGAACGGAGGCCAGAATAAGGCGATCCAAATTAACCTGTATGCCTATACCAGTCCCAGGAAATAGCGCTGGTACAACAGGAAGATAGAATATCACAACAACAGCGGTCTCTTTATTAAGAGTAGAATTACAACTAGGGTTGGAACTGCGGACAGAACCCGAATTCGCAACGACATTACAAAAAGACGGAAGCGGAAAAAGGCGAAGACTGGCCCTAAGCCACAAGCAAAGCCTTGGGGAAAGGCCGAAACCCTACTACTGCTCGTATCCTGCTTGCTCCTGGAAGAACTCTTCATTAGCAAGGTCCACCTTTTCGTCTTTGAGAACTGGGGGGGTTTATTAATATAGAATAAGGGTGAGTATGGGAGTACTCAGCAAGTCAGGGGAATTAAGTGTTTAATGCAAGCTTCAAAGGAGAGCCAGTTGTTTTTCACAGTTGATTTTAGTTTAAGATTTTCAGAAACATCTAAGTGAGTGCTTCTCAACGACACGGATGAGAAAGTGCGTTTCATCCGGCCGGAGCAGTGAAATTGTATCGATTGAAACTTGTCGGCACGAGAGGCTCCCTGCCAATCGTTTACCGACCCCGGCTGTTCCAACAGCCACAGCTCAAACACATCAGCACGAGAGGCTCCCTGCCAATCGTTTACCGACACCGGCTGCGCCACAGCCACAAGTCAAGCACGTCGGAACGAGAGGCTCCCTGCCAATCGTTCACCGACACAGGCTGCACCACAGCCACAAGTCAAGCACGTCGGAACGAGAGGTTCCTTGCCAATCGTTCACCAACACAGGCTGCACCATAGCCACACTTCAAGCACGAAAGGGTTTCTCACACCAACAGCAGTTCACAAAGTAGCCATTAAAACTACGCTAAGGAATCACCTCAGATCCACCCATGACCGTGGGCACGGCTGTTCGAACAGTTATTAACCTCTGCAGAGGGGGTACACTTTACCCACACGACGTTACTAACCTTGAGTCACCCAGCCCGTGTCTCTCAGCCACGTCTGGCGACCTTGAGGCTTTCACGACAAGGCATTTCGAAAGCCGACTCAGGGTCATCTTATGCCAACGGGAGGGGTCCCACGGACCAACACCAGGTTAGGTCCCAGACCAAACTGTGCCAGAAAGCCCAGGGGTCCTCCCCCACACCACCCCGGTGAATCCACTTGTCCCTTGGCATCAAGATTTCCCTGGCCTAGCTAGTTACTTAGCCAGAGGTGTCCCAAATCACTCATGTGGTCGTACTTGACATATGCTCGGATGTAATTCCCAAGGAATCGGTCCTTAGAGCGAGAACGGGTAGACCGTACCTCCAGTACGTCTCCCGCACCGCGAGTTTTAGAAACTCACTTTATTTTCAAGGCACCGACCCAAGTGTCGGGTTTTCCAAGCATTTTGTAAACTCAAGTTTTACCCAGTTGACCATTTTAAATTTGGAGGGGAGTCTCGGTATTCGTACGCGAGGTGTGAATACCGAGACCTCACCTAAGGGGTGATAAGGGTGTCAGGGTATTCAACATTCAAGGAGGGTAAATGCAGCAAGTTGGTAGGGCCTGACGGTTATATTGCAAACCGAGGCCAAGTGTCAAGTGTATCCTAAGAATGCATAGTTTGCGGAAATCAAAATACTTAATTTCAAATTATAGGTTCAATTGGTCAAAGGTGACTTGCCTTGCTCGAGATCTTGAGCTTCTTCCTCGAAATCCGCGCACTGCAAGTCTTCGGGCCCCGAAACTACACGCGAAACGAGACGACTCAGCAAAACGATAAAAAGAAGCCCTATTAATGACCACTAATCATGCCATTGGATAGATCTTGATTTTTGAGGAATTTTGGAAGTTGAACGGAGTCAATCGGATGAACGGTCGAGGAGATATGAATTTCCGAAGATTAAAGGATTTTCTGTCTAAAAGAAAAGGAATTAATAATTCCTGGAAAGAGAAAAAGAAAAGAGGGGCTTGAATTGGACTTCTATTCGGGCAGCTAGGTGCGGCCCAAGGAATAGTAATGGGCGTGGCCGATAGGATGGGCCGACGGCCCGAAAGAATCGGCCCACGGCCGATCAGCGCGCGAGGGGGAGGCCGATGGGCGCGGTGGCCGACGGGCCGAGGCCGATCGGGGAGGGAGGCCGATGGGCCGAGGGGGCGTGGCCCACGCGGGCGCCCGGACCGATGGACCGAAGTCCACCGCGCGGCGCTACGGCGGGGCCCGCCCGTTAGCGACCCGGTGCGCGTGAGCCCGGCGCACGGAGGAAGCGAGGCCATCGGCGCTCGCGTGGCGCCTACATGGCTGCCACGGAGGCCGACGGGAGGAGGGCGGAGAGGGGGCCGAGATCGACGGCGTGCGGCGGCGGCGAGGCTCGGGCGGTGCAGCGCGAGCCGGGAGAGGGGAAGGAGACGTCGGAGCGGAGAGGGGTGCGAGGGAGAGCGATCCAACGGCTCGGATTGGTGCGCGGGGGTGTGACGGCGGCCGACGACGGCACGAGGTGGTGTCGGCAACGGCGGCACGGGGAGGGAGCCACGGCGGCGCCCGGAGGGAGTCCTACGGGGAGCTAGCTAGCGCCCTAGGTCGAGAGAAGGAGAGGAAGACGGAGGGGAGAGGGGGGATTACCGCGGCGGGGAGGCGGCTTGCCGGGGAGGAAGATGACGGCGCGGGGGCGGCGGTGCGGCACGGCTCCGCGCCGAGGGAGAGGGAAAGGAGGCGGCGCCCGGAGCTCCTTCGGGCGTCCTCGGTTGCAGCGCCGGGCGACGAGGGCGGCGGCGGCAGGGGAAAAAGCAAAAGAGGGAAAGGGAAAAGGGGAGCCGGTTCTTGCCGAAACGGGAAAAGGCACGGGAGAGAGGACCGCGGCTCTCCTTGGTGGCATGCGCGCGCAGCGCAGCGGGGCCGGGCGGACGGCGGACGCTGACGGAAACGGGACGGGACGGGAGAGGGAAAGAGGGGGAGAACGGCGAGGCAGCGGGGGAGAGAGAGAGCGCCCGCTCTCCTCGGCACGTGCGGCACACGTGGCCGGGGGCGCAGGCCGGTGCGGACCGGGCCGGGACAACGCGGCCCAGGAAGGAGGAAGAGGGCGCGAGTGGAGGCAGGCCGAGGGAGAGACTGGGCCGGCGGCGGCCCAGGAGGGAAAGAGGTGGGGCAGGCCGAAAGGGAAATCGGCCCAAGGAGAAGGGGGAGGCAAAACAAACTTTTGCCGAGGAAGAGAGAGAAGGAGTTTTAGGGTTCGGATTCGAAATCCGATTTCGCGGTTTTCTTCGGGATTGAGACGAGAGGGGAAACACGAGAACTTGGCACACCACAAGACTCGACCCAAGAGCAAAATTTTCGCAAATAGGGTTTTTAGCAAATAGGTTTTCCCGCTAACGCCGCGACAAAACGGGCATTACAGGGGCCGAGGGTTGCCAGACATGGGGATCTGAGGTTGTCCAGCCGATGGCGGGTTGAGTGGAACTTGCTGCATCGGCTCGATCACTGGTTGTTTCCCCTTCGTCCATTGTGCATACTGTTCCTCCGTGATGTGCTGAGGGCTTTCTCCCGTTTGCCTGGTGAGGACCAGCGACAAGGTTGATGTCGGTTGCACCGATGTAGGTGGCATCGGCGCCGTCGGCTGTGGAGCCGTGCTCAGGTCGTTCCTCAAGGTCCGATAAGCAGGGAACTTATTTTCTGGCAAGAAAATCGGCCCTTGAGGCTTGTACTGGTGAATTGAACCATCTAGGATCGACTTGACCGTATTGGTCAACGTATTCACCAGGATCCCCGACTGGTTGACTAGCGCAGAATGAACTGCGGAGTCGATTCTGTCTTGCAACGTCGGCGCAGCGTTTTCTTCGGTCTTGACGGCGTGGTCGTGTGCCGCCGCCGACATGCTGGCTCCATCTCCAGGGCTCGGCATTACCACCTTAGATTTTTGGATAAAGGTGCCTTGTCGAGCCTAGAGTATGTCTGCAGGTACATGTTTTGGAACTGCTCGACCAGCTTTTCCATCTTGGCTTTCTGCTCTTCATTGAGCTGGTCGACGATCACGGAGACGACGTTCTCCTCGGAGATCTCAGCCTGCTTTGACATCTTGCAGTGGTCTTCTTGTTGTTGCGAAGCTTGCGTTCTTCTGGTCCCACCGGGCGTGCCAAAAGCGTGTTGGCGTAGAATTTAGACCCGCCTCATAACAAAATGGGTTCCACGTTTCCACGGCGGCCTGGGAGGTCTGCTTAGCTCCAGTGCAGGTCCAATGGCTTGCCTAGGTGCGTGCAGGCGTGCCAGTTGATTTGATCTGCAATCAACAAGAATAAACAAGTAAATCATGTGAGAAACATGGCCAATCGGCCGATAGGCCGATGCTGCATCATGAAAGCCTGGCCGATAGGGCAAAGCTATATTGGCTTACTTGAAGTAATAATATGAGGTAACTGACAAAACAGATCTAATCCCATCAGCCCATGTTAATATGTTTATAGTAAATTACTGGAATCGGCCGATGAGGGTTGCATAAAGATAAATACACTAGCTAATACTCTAGTGCGAACTTATACAAGTCAATCGGCCAATATAAATATACCAATCACAGAGAGAGATCCTAAGAATACCCTGTAACCGGTATGCTTATATTCACCAATTCGCCTGTATAGGTGGCAAACACATGCAAGAACATAGCGGATCACATGCATTAGGTATGACCGGCTAAAACCACGGTGCTATCCTTAATTACGATCGGAAAACAGGCTTTGGGTTAAACCTCGAAACACGACTAAGGTTGATAGCAACTCAGAGTGTAGATCGAGAGTTAACACAAAGAAAATCAAGTCGTCGATCGCTTTTGGGGATGGTAAATGCCTTAGATAATCTAAACGAGCAAGCTAATTCGATCATCGTTGGCAATAAACCCTGAAACGAGTTAGCCGCTGGCGAGATAGAATTAGAAAACCGCATCAAGATTAGCTAACACACGATAAACGACGATCACATCGCTAGGGCTTAATGTGCCTAAACCGACACGCTAGCCCCGTCGATGTAGATCGTCGGGTACGAGTTCTTACCTCTGCTCTGGGGAAGCAAGAACTCGTCGGGAGTTAACCTCTTGCGAGGGTTGGCGATGCGTCGAAGGTAGATTAAACTTGGTTGATTGTGTGATTGATTGAGAGAGAGTTTCTATGTATAAACTACCGGGATATTTATACCCGAGATTACAACACGGTCCGTGTAGGACACGATCTTATCTCTAATTAACAAACAAGTCTTTGCGGCAGACTCTTGCCAAAAATTAGATCTAAACCTACTTGATTTACAAGATACAATTGCCTAAAACCGAGCCTTATCTCTATTTGGCAACCACCTTGAAGTTTATCTCGAGCCCAGACCAAGCCCACGCTGACTCTGTCAATTTCCAGCCTCTATCGGCCGATGACCATATTGAATCCGTATCGGCCGATACACTCTTCCTGGTAACGCCTCTCCCAGTCCGATACGCCTACTGAGTCCGATACGAAACCTGGTCTGACTCCAATCCAGCCCTTCTCTCCGCGTCGGTTTCTTCTCCTTTCTCCGGGCCGATTACTAAAATCTACTGTTAACAGTTGGCTTGTCTTCCCTCTCTTCCCTCTCCGCTCCAGTGCCCTCCCTCTCGTCGGACTTGCGTCGTGCCGTCCCGGAGCTCCGCCGCCGCCACGCGTCGTCGGATGCCATTGCCCCCCCCTTCTTCTTCCTCCCGTCGTCCTCCGTGGCAGCCACGTCGGTGCCACGCGAGCGCCAGCCGCCGTCTCTCCCTCTGTCCCGTGCGCGCGGTCCACGGAGAGCCGAGAGGCTGCGCGTGGGTCCGCCGTGCACGCGTCCACCCGGTGCATCCGATCTGGATCGAGTCCACTCCACCCTAGCGCCAACTCCCCCGGTGCGCCTCGCCCTCGTGAGCCGGGTCGCCGACAGGCGGGTCCCGCTCTAGCGCCCCGCGCGGTGGACCTCGGTCCACTGGTCCGTCTCACCGCGTGGGTCGTCCTCTTCGCACGCCGGCCGCTTCGCTCGGCCGCGCTCGCTCACTGGACCGCGTCCCACGACCGGCCCAGTACTCCCGCACGAGCCGCGTTCGCTCGTGGGCTGTGCCCCGTCAGCTGGCCCATCGGCTTCTCCCCGCGCGCCGGCTCGTGTTGCCCGGCCGCGCCCGAATTGGCATTAGGCCGCACCTAGCCGCCCCAAAACAAAGTCCGATTCACGTCCCTCCCTCTTTTTCTTTTTTCCAAGGGATTTAATAATTCCTTTTTCCTTTAGACAGAAAATCAATTATTCTTAGGAAATTCATATCTTCTCCACCGTTCGTTCGATTGACTCCATTCAACTTCCAAAATTCCTCAAAAATCGAGATCTATCTATTGGCACGCTTAGAGGTCTTTAATAGGGCTTCCTTTTGACTGTTGTGTTGAGTCACCTCGTTTCGCGTGTAGCTTTGGAGCCAGAAGACTCAGTGCGCGGATTTCGAGGAGGAAGCTCAAGATCTCGAGCAAGGAAAGTCACCTTTGATCAATTGAACCCATAATTTGAAATTAAGTATTTTCTTTCTGCAAACTATGCATCCCTTTAGGTTACACACGACACTTTGGCCGCGGTTTGCAATACAACCGGCAGGCCCTACCCACTTGTTGCATTCGACCTCCTTGATTATTGAATAACCTAACACCCCTTGTCGCCCTTCAAGTTAGGTATCAGTATTCGTGCCCCGCGTATGAATATCGAGGCTCTCTTCAAATTTATAATGTTCAACTGGGTAAAACTTGGGTTTACAAAATCCTTGGAAAACCCGGCACTTGGGTCGGTGCCTTGAAAATAAATTGAGTTTCCAAAACTCGCGGTGCGGAAGACGTACTGGAGGTACGGTCTTCCCGTTCCCGCCTTAAGGACCGATTCCTTGGGAATTACATCCGAGCATATGACAAGTACGACCACATGGGTGAATGGGACACCCCTGGCTGAGTAACTAGCTAGGCCAGGGAAATCTTCATGACAAGGGACAAGTGGATTCGTCGGGGTGGTGTCGGGGAGGACCCCTGGGCTTCCTAGCACAGTATGGTCTGGGACCTAACCTGGTGTTGGTCCATGGGACCCCTCCCGTTGGCATAAGGTGACCCTGAGTCAGCTTTCGAAATGTCTTGTCGTGAAAATCTCAAAGTTGCCAGACGTGGCTGTTATGCATGGGCTGGGTGACCCGGGTTAGTAACGTCGTGTGGGTAAAGTGTACCTCTTCTGCAGGGGTTGACAAACTATTTGAACAGTCGTGCCCACGGTCATGGGCGGATGTAAGGTGATTCCTTAGCGTAGTTTTGTTTACTACCTTATGAACTGCTGTTGGTGTAAGGAAATCTGTTCAGTGCTTGATTTGTGGCTGTCGGTGCAGCCGGTTTCGGTAAATGATTGGCAGGGAGCCTTTCGTGATGACAGAATCAATCTATACATTTCACTGCTCCGGCCGGATGAGACGCACTTTCTCGTCTGTGTCGTTGAGAAGCACTCACTTAGTTCTTCTGAAAGTCTTAAACTAAAATCGAACGCGAAAACAACTGACTCTCCTTTGAAGCTTGCATCAAACACTTAATTCCCCTTGGCTTGCTGAGTACTTCCGTACTTACGCTTGCTCTATATAAATAACCCCCCAGTTCTCGAAGACAATGAAGTGGACCCGGCTGAAGAGGAGTTCTTCCAGGAGCAAGCGAATTATGAGCTGTAGTATGGTTTCAGCTTAACTCCCAAGTCATGCTTGTGGCTTTGGGCTAGTCTCCGCTTCCGCCTTTTTGTAATGTAGTTGCGAACTCGGGGTCTGTCCGCAGTTCCAACCTTGGTTGTAATTCTACTCTTAATAAAGAGACTTCTGTCGCCGTGTGTTGACGCCAAATCCGTACCGCCGATGAGGATCCGGCGTGCAGACACACGAAGGCCTGGGAGATCTGCTTAGCTCCAGTGCAGGTCCTAAAATTGATGAAGCGCGGGCGTGCCAGTCAGTTTGACCCTGCCACTGACAAGATATGCAAAACAACATAATAGAAAGTCTATCGGCCGATAGGCCGATAGGGCAAAAACGTATCGGCCGATAGGCCGATAGCCAAAACAACCGATCGGCCGATGAGCCGATGGCACAATTCCAGCCGATGTACTGAACAAATATCTATATAGAGGCGATCGGCTGACGATAACATGATGATGTAGCAGCATAATCTAGATAAATATAAGATAAACATTGATATGAAGATTAAAGCACACATCGGCCAGAAATCCGATGGCATAAACTCTCAGCAAGCAGATAAACAATAAATACTCTGTTGTCATCGGCCAGATCCAATCTATACGTAAAACTCTTGGGCCGATGCAACGTCCAGATAACTCACCGGCTGAAACCCCGGTGAAACCCTTATTGGCAGCCAACAAGCAGGCTAGAGATTACGGTTCTAATCACGACTTAGTAGATCAAATTGATCTGATGCAGCACTAAGTATGAAAAGAAACGCAAGACCTAGACAATCAAGCCCTTGACTGATTTTCAGGGTGGTGGATACCTTAGCCAATCTAATCTAGCAAGGTGATTTAGTCAATACCGGCATAAACCCTAAAGCGAATCTCAGCCGATAAGACTAAATCAAGAAGCCGAATCAGATTGACTAAGATATATGATAGTAGGTGCTTACGTTGACGAGATCAGAACGTTGAAGCCCTAGCCCCGACAGCGCAGGCAGCCATAACGAGACTTACCCTTCGTGTGAAGGGCATGAACTCGCCGAAGAAGACGAAAGTAAAAAGGTTGGCGATGCGCCGAAGTTGATTGATCGTGAGATTAAAATTACATGAACTACGGGCTTACATATTTATACCCATAGACTAACAAAGATCCTAACAGATTAGGACTCAAACTTTCCTAAAGATAAAAGGAAAAGATAAAGTCCTTGCCGGACACTAACACACTTTCCTAAAGATAAAACAGAAAACTAACAAACTCTTCCTAATTAAGAGATACACGCCGCATCCTCCTCAAATTCGGTCTTCTCTGGATAAGATCTTCTCGAATCTAACAAGAATCCAACTGCTGCTGGTGGTTGGTTTAAAATAACCCCCATCGGCCGATATAGAACTCTAGGCCGATATTAGCTTTGAGCCGATATAGATCCTGGGCCGATGAGGACTTCGGGGCTTACCAAATTCTGGTGTTAACACCGTGATATTCAATCTTCCTGTTGTACCAGCACGGTTTCCTGGGACTAGTACAGGTATACAGGTTAATTTGGATCGTCTTACACTGGCCGCCGTTCGGGGCTAGTTTGGAGCGTGACAATCCCCAACCACTGCATCACTCCCCGTCCTCGCCTCCTCGAGTGTCGTTGGTAGCTAAGCCATCGTCGCCTCGTCGCCCCCCTGCCATCATCTCATGTGAACTCGTGACCATCCCTAGCGCCGCCGCTAGCCCACTGCCCCGTCCGCGAAGCCACGACTCCATCGTTCTCCATGCACTGCTACCGGCGTCCCACCACTTTCTCGAGCGAACTCTGGCCGTCGCTGTCCTCCTCCAACTGCAGCACTAGCCCACGTTGAAGCGAACCTGCCTGCTCGTACTTCGTTTGCCTCGTCAGTCATCATCATCCCCAATGTTGCCGCTCTAGTCATCGTCGCCTCATCACTATTCTCCAGTCACCACTCACAAAGTCGTCCTCGCATCCTTCGTCGGCAACGGCTGCCGACAACTGGCGACTCCTCTCACCACTCAGCCATCTGCGTGTGCAGGGTACTACTCACCCAACAGGTCCTGCGAGGGTAGAGACGGTCTTATTTTTCACCCGACTTACTCTCTAGGACCGAAGATGAGGAAAAAAATGAAAAACAAGGGTAGGGACATTCATGTCCAACCCAGCCAAGCCCCGCCTCACCCCGTCCTGCCCTGTTGCCACCTAATTGCTAGTATTGATCTGGAAACTGGAATGACTAGTATTGACCTGTATCATGGCCGAAACAGTACGTCACTTGACATTTATTGTTTTTGAGTAGTGAAATTCCACGCGCCGGCTATTCCGGCTAGTACTAAAACGGTATTGATAACCTCGCACTATACTTTACACTGTGGCGAGTTATAGTGAAAAGAAAATACACTGTAAATCAAGGTAAGATGCAGTCGCGCTTGCCTCATTTACGAACGTGAGATGGGAAATACAACATGGAAAAGGAGAGTACGTACGTACGTAGGAGTATAGCTAGTAAAGGACAAGGCACGCGGCTGTAGCGAGATGCAACCCGGGCGAGCCCACTTGACAATCGCGAGTAGGCGCGGCGGCCGCGTCGCCGACCTGGGCGCGGAACAGTGCAGCGGATACGGGGCAAATCGGCTGCAACAGTCCGCCCGCACTGTACCGCCTACCCTGTCTCCCTTGTCTTGACCCCCTCTCCTCCCGGCCTCTCCCCGTCTCTTCGCGGGCCGCACGTATCTCGGTGGAGACTGGAGAGGCCACGGGGAGAGAGAAAAAAGCCGAAAAGTACGCCGCGCGCGAGGAGATTTTCCGAGAGGTTTTCGTGCGGTTCCATGATGCGGCCGCGCCGGCGTAGTTCATCGACCGGTAAACGTTTGGGGGATGGGATGATGACCCATGCGTACAGTGTTCCGGGCTTATATTACAGAGTACGCGACAGGCGGCACCCACCAGGTGTACCGGCCGGGGCGGGGGATGCCACGAGCATGGCGCTGATTATAAAATGCGTGTCGTGCAACCGTTGGGAGCCTGACGTGCCAGCGACCACCGGCCGGGCGGGCTAGTCTCGCTGGCACGCAAAGTGGCGCACGACACGGTCGGTTTCTACGAGACTATTAATTGCGCGCGTTGGCTGAGTTACGTTGCACTGTGCTTCTGTCCGCGCAGGCGAGCGTTGCACAGTAGTAATGCGTTAAACCGTGCAGATGTGCGAAGAGTATATGCTATGCAAACGGTTCATATTCTGATGCGCTTGTTGAGGAAACATTTCGGAAGTTTGATGTGTCACTCGTGCCTTGATCGTTTGGGCCAAGATTTAAGCCAATTTTCTTTGGATGGGCCAGCTTCCCAGAACTTCGGTGCGGAAAAGTGGTCCATAGATAAATTCCGTCGCAGCGCACGGTTGACGATTGATAGAGATCGCAGAACGTAGCACGCACGAACGGATAGGGGACAGAGAGGAGTTGCATCTCAATTTTGCATCATACGTTTCAGGAGGAAGAAACATCTTACATCGTTCCAATTTAAACTTAGGTAGATAGCACAAAGAAGTTTGCCCTAGTTATCTACATCAACTTAACCACCAAGCCACAAGAAGAAGAAGAGAAACAAGTAACCATTCCAATCACAAGAGCAAAAGACTTATGTCATACTAATCATCGTCAGGCATGGTGTTGCAGCTGCAGCAACCGCGAGTACGCCCCCTCTGGCCTGGACACGAGATCAGAGTGGCTGCCGTGCTCGACGATCCGGCCGTCCTGCACGACGGCGATGCGGTCCACGCCTCGGATCGTCGACAGGCGGTGCGCCACCAGCACGGTGGTCCGCCCCTTCATCAGCCGCTCCAGCGCCTCCTGTAGCACGCACTCCGACTCGGCGTCCAGCGCGCTTGTCGCCTCGTCCAGCAGCAGGATGGCCGGGTCCTTGAGCACCGCTCTGGCAATGGCGATCCGCTGCTTCTGGCCGCCGGATAACTGCACGCCTCGCTCGCCGACCGCCGTCTTGTAGCCGTTGGGTAGCTGACTGACGAAACCGTGCACATTTGCTGTTTTTGCCGCCTGGATCACCTCCTCCTCCGTTGCACCGTCCTTGCCATAGGCAATGTTCTCAAGAATGCTGGCTGCGAAAAGAACAGGCTCCTGCTGCACTAGGCCTATCTTCAGCCGCAAAGCCTTCAAGTTCAGCCTCCTGATGTCCTTGCCGTCAATGATGACCTTGCCCCCAGTCGGATCATAGAACCGCTCAATGAGAGCAATGACAGTGCTCTTACCAGATCCACTGGCTCCAACCAGAGCTTGACTGCGCCCAGCTTGGATTTTTAGGTTGAAGTCCTTGAAGATTTGGATGTCAGGGCGAGCAGGATAGGCGAAGTCGACATGCCGAAGCTCAATGTCCCCACGGACATTGGTGACACGCTCTGACTCTGGATCATCAGGCTCGATTTTTGTCGCCCTGTTGAGGATGCCAAAGATGGAGCGGATGGATTCACCACCACGGACAATCTCTGGGGCAAGGCTGACTGTCTCGGCAACGGAGTTGGCAGTCACGACGAGGACAACAAAGACCTTTATGACCTTGGAGAAGGTGGACCCATGAGACCGGACCAGATGAGAACCATACCACAGAATGAGTGCTTCTGATGAGTACAGGCAGAGCTGTGAGAGGCCAAACAGAAGGCCTGAGGTCTGGCTGCGGCGGAGGATCTGCTGTTCGGGTATGCGCAGTTCATAACTGAACAAAGAAAGGATCTTGTTCTGAGCATTGAATGCTGCCACGGTGCGGATGTTGCTCACTCCTTCACCAGCAACCATGCTGCTCTTGGCATGCGCCTTTGCTGTGTCACCAGCAAAGCCCTTCATCGAAAGTTGCTGGAAGAATCATAAGAAACCAGTCAGTATTGCCCTGCTGTTGACAAGTAATACCAAATTACCTAAATACCATTAACATTTACAAATTTCCATAGGGATGAACATGGTATTATAAGATAAGATTCAGAATAGATCACTGGAAAAGGAAGGCCAAGAAATTACCTGGGCAAAGTTAGCAAGCACAAGAAGAGGGAAGGTGGCCAGGATAAGCAGTGCTACTCTCCACTCAATAATAAAACCAACAATGAACGATGTCATAAGGGAGGTCATGTTCTGCAGAATCACTGATATCCTCTCAGCTATTGCAGACTTCACATCAGCTGCATCAACTGCTAGACGAGCAGTCACAAGACTTGAGTTGTTCTCTTCTTCATCAAACCAACCAACTTCATTCCTAAGTATTGCTGCAGAAAGTGACGGAGTTTTACAACAAATTCAAGATGACACAACAAATTGAGCATTAGATTATAGCATAGCCAGAAATGCATACCGGAAAGCATCATCCTCCTAACCCTGGTGGTAAGATTTTCTCCCATGATGCTGAAGAAGTAATGCTGCACGAGATAAGCTACAACAGCATATAAGCCGGTGCCAATATAGATGAACACATACAATTTTGTTTTCTTTTCCATTTCATTGGGGTCCCTGTAGTAGAACACATCAAGCATTTCTCCCATAACAATGGCGAACGTTGGACCAATGAATCCAGAGAGGACAGAGCCAACAGCACCCAACACTGCATAAGGCCATTCAGGAGCATTCAATTTCAGGAGCTTGAAGAAGTAACCTCGCGGTGCTGGGTATTTACGGTCATTATCTGCATTCGAAATCATCTCAATGCGACCATCTGCCCCAGTACTGTACTGATAGCTCAGGTTCCTTAAACTTCCAGACCTGAGGCTGAGAGATTTTGTGGAAAGTGAACTGGTCAGGTGCATCGAGCGTGACCTGCGGGTAGATGCACCACCAAGGTCTCTGTTTTGCGCCATTTCTTGAAAACGAATCAGGGAGGCATACGCTCCAGAGCTCCCTTTTGCTAGAAGTTCATCATGTGTGCCGGTCTCAACAACTTGGCCTTGCTGGATGACTGCGATCATGTTAACATTTCTGATAGTGGAGAGACGGTGGGCAACAACTACCGTTGTTCTTCCAGTCATTAGCCGGTCTAGAGCTTCTTGGACAATGTTTTCTGAGCCTGCATCTAGAGCACTTGTAGCTTCATCAAGGAGCAGTATCTTAGGGTTCTTCAGCATAGCACGAGCTATTGCAATACGCTGTTTCTGACCACCAGACAGCTGAATTCCTCGTTCCCCTACCTGTCAAAAATAGAAATAATCAGTGTTGGGTGAATTAGACTTGACTACACATACATCCCAAAAAAAGGTGGACGCACCATCGTGTTATAGCCATTCGGAAGAGTAGATATAAAACTATGAGCATTGGATGCAGTTGCTGCAGCCTCGACTTCGGCCATTGTAGCATCAGGCTTTCCATACAGTATATTCTCATGTATAGTTGTTGCAAAAAGAGCAGGTTCTTGGTTTACAAGACCAATCTGATCTCTCAGCCACTTCAACTGGAGTGTCTTAATGTCAACATTGTCAAGCAAAACCTGGCCTGTGGTGAAAGGGTGTTTAAGTGAATATTCAAAAGAAAAAAAGCAAACCAAGAGCCCTCTGTGACAAAGAGATTCTTACCTTCATTAGGATCATAAAACCTTTCTATCAAAGCCACAACAGTGCTCTTGCCCGACCCACTTCCTCCAACAACCGCAACAGTTTTGGCAGCAGGGAAGAAAAGAGAGAAATCCCGAAAGATCATGACATCAGGCCTTGACGGATAACTAAAAGTAACATCTTTGAATTCTATGTTTCCATGGACCTCTGCCAGCAACTTCCCATCCTTATGATCATGAACTATGGAGGGTTTCTGGCGAATGACCTCCAACAGTTTGTAACCAGCAATCTTCCCTTTGCTGAAGGCTCCAAGATTTGAGAATGCCTGGCCAAGACTCCTGCAGCAACAAAATTAAAACAGTTATTACACTCCAAGGGACATCAGTGTAACGATAATGTACTAATGTACATGACAAAATTGGCAAAACAAGAAATAACTTTGACATTTATTTTTACTTACATGCCACCAACAATAGCAGAGAAGATAGCTGTAAAAGCTTTGCCACCGTCAGTCTGCCCATTCCTGATGAAGACACCAGCATACCAGAATACCAATGCCCATGACATGCATGCTATACCATATGTACACCCAATACCCAAACCTTTCGCCATCCCAGCTTTGTAGCCAAGCTTCAGGGTATTCTGAATTGCTTCGGAGTAGGAATTGAGTGCTTTGCTCTCTCCAACAAATGAGTAAATTGTTCTAACTTGAGCAATTGCCTGAAATGTTTAAACCCAATTACAGTCAGCATGCAAGTAAAAAGTAGCAGGCAATTATGTAAATAAATATTCTTGACTCATTTACTGGAAGAGGTAAATATAGCAAGGTGAAATTGCACATCTTTTAAAGCAGCTGGAGGTTTTATTTCCATATGACAATGCAATTTAATAAACATTCCCAGTAGAATATCTGTGGATTTATTTGGAGATTTGCAAAAGTGCTCACTGACCTTTTTGCTGTTCACAGTTGACTGTCCCCATCCTACGCTTATAAATGGTCATGGCTAACCACCCACTACGGCACTACGCATAATGTTGATAGTGCAAAACTCTATATAGTTTCAGCAAAATTATAAGGTGTTCTGCGCATGTCAATTTAGTAGTACTGCTCTATTTGTTAAGTAGACTATGCCAACCTGGATGCTCAAGAGAAAAGTTTAGAAAAACCTTAATTAATTTTATTCACTGAGAAATATCTCTAGTAAAAATCGATTACTCCTGATCCAAATCCACATGTGGAATCAATGGGCTACTACACCAAAAGTTGAGCACACAAGTCAGCTTCAAAGCAGAAACACCATAACAATTCATGCAGAATGTTCTGCCCCACCTAGTTATGGAATAGCTCATAGGATTCCCATGGAATAAAAATGTTGAAAAGCACCAAACCGCATGTTGGCTAGTCGCCATTCGCCATAAGAAAACAAGATTTTGGCTCCTAATCAGCAGACAACACCAAAAATTACTACCTACCCACCACCCCCAATTCAAGTGCAAGTCCAGGCACCCACCACGGAATGCATAGATTAATGCAATACAAATCCTAACCCGAATCCACTTCGCACTAAGCTGCAGTGGACAGTACACTGACTAGTACAGGGTACAGTAATAGTCTAATTACAGTAGCAGTAAAGTTGCTCACGGGGAATAACCGTAGCCATTATTATTACCTGTTCTGCGACGACGCCGGCATTGGCATAGGACTCCCGGCTCTTGGAGGTGAGCCCGGTGAGCGTGTAGGCGTACAGGCCGCCGGCGAAGGCGATGGCCGGGATGACTGCCACGCTGAGCAGCGCGAGCCGCCACGCCGCGACGAACCCGACGACCAGCCCGGCGAGGAAGGTGGCGATGTAGTGGATGAAGTTGCCGACCTTCTCGCCGATGGCGTCCTGCACGAGCAGCGTGTCGGTGGACACCCCGAACACGATGTCCCCCGTGCGCGCGTCCGTGTCGAAGAACCCGACGTCCTGCCGCAGCACGGCGTCCAGGTACGCTTTCCGGAGCGCGATGACCTGCCGCTCCCCGGTGTACATCCAGCACGCGATCTCTGAAACCACGAAGAGATAATTTGCAGATTAGATCACAAATTTTCAGCGCCCAAGATCGCAACTCCCGTGCGCGATGTTACTACGACTTTGGTGCGCATTGATGCGACCTCCACGCGGCCGCCATGAACTCCGGCGAACGACCTCGCCGGCGGATTCGACGACACGAGAAAAGGACAAACATAATTATTGTTAAATCTCTCCTCCCCATTTGGCCTGATGGTGATGGGACTTGTGTTTGTGAGTGGGGTGGTCTTCGAGATGCCCCACCGGCCATGACCGGATCATGTTTTGCAACAAAGGCCCTGTATTTCTTTTCAACGCTCGAAAAGAGCCATGGTGCATGGGAGAAAACGAGAACAGAGGGGGCTTGGTCAAATTTACGAAAATCTAGGGGTATGAGAAGAAACGGAAGCTCACCTGCGTATGAGGAGGCGCACACCACCAGTCCGAGGTAGACGAAGTAGAGGGCATACTGCGAGAAAGAGCAAGAAACAGGTGGTGAACACCAGCGATCTTGGACAAAGAAACCTCACCGGAGCAACACTAGAAAACGATTCGAGAGATCGCGGAGATAAGTTTGATAACAAGGGGGTAGTGAAAGCACCGTACCTTGGAGACCTCGTCGGTCATGGTGCGGAGGTCGGTCTGGTTCTTGCCGAAGCCGTTGATGAGGTCACCGAACAGGAGGAAGAAGAGCGGCATGGCGGCGCCGTGGGCGAGCGCGCCAAGGCTCCCCGCCGCCATGAGCACCAGGTCCCACTTGTCGGCGAACGTGAACAGCTCGTGGAACGCCACTGCTTGGTTCACCCTCTTCTTCCCCTCCCCCGCCGCATCGCACCCGTTCACACCGCCGTTCGCCTCCTTCTCCACCTTCCCGTCTCCCGCCGCCGCCGAGTCCGCCATTGCAATGCGTCCCCCACCCTCCTGATCTTCTTGCAGAGCCGAGAGCCAACAACGCGCGCGCGGCTCACACCCGCCTCAACTTCTCAGGCCGCCGCCGCGCCGCCCTGCGGCATTGGAGAATCACACACACCCTCCCCACTCTCTGGGCTCCGCTTCGCTTTCTTGGTGGGGTTACAGAGAGGAGGAAGAGGGGCTTTGGTTCGCCTCGGGCTTCGTGACGTGCAGGGAGAAGGTGGTGGTGGTGGTGCTTTTGTGTTCCGCGCTGCGGAGGTCAGGTCAGAGGTAGGGCGCGGCGTCGGGGCGAGAGATAAAGAGGAGAGAGGCTGGCAGTGCGCGGTGCGGTGTCAGTGAAACTAGCTTAGCTCGGACCAAGTGCCCTTCACTTGCGGTGAGCTTTACAACCTCCTCACTGCAAATCCTGGATTTTACAGCTCAAATAGCGGAAGGCCAGCAGCAAGTGCTGCAGATGAGCTTAGCAGTGACCACTCTGTATTAACAAAAAAAAAATCGAGCTTGAGCAAACGAGATGCTACACTCTACCATCCGTAAAATATGAGCAGTTTTCCACGGGAAACAGTGCGAGGGAACAATCAGACAAGCCCGCATCTGCTCGCGGAGTTGACCTGACCATGGTCTCACGCAGTCACACACCCTCGACAGTCCATTAGCGAGCGTTGGGCTCACTGCCGGTGACCGACGGCAAGTGCGTTGAGGGCGGCCGCGGCAGCGCATGGGGAGAACCAAACTACTGTAAAAAATAAAGCAGAGAGAGATCGCGGCCTCGCGGAGGTCTTGAGGTCGTGAGGGGGTGGACCAGTGCAGGGCGTATGCAGCGCGAAGCAGGCAGAGGTCGCGCACAGTTGGCAGCGCCGCTGCGCACTGTGCCGCGTCATGCGTGTCAGCGTGTGTGCGCGCCTCGCGATTCCTCCGCCTCCTCACGGCGCTGCCGCGGCTGCTGCTGCGCTCCATGTGGTGTGGTCTCGCGCTCGCCTTTCCCCTTCGCCTATGGGCTCCTGAATTGCTGCCGATCACCTCACCTGCACATCTTGGGCTCTCGCCTTTGACCGCCCTGTCCGGTCGCCGTTCCGATGCAAGGGATGGGGAGCGTGACGGCATCCACCTGCAGTCCGCCTATGGTACAAGCAAGGACCGCACGTTTTAGTTTTCACGATCTCGGCGAGCTTTTCGGGACGGACTCGCTTTGTGACCCGATGTCCCGATGGAGCGTTGGACCGACACGACGACGATACAGTACTTGACGGCACGCGACCCCCTGAGATTTCACCACACGTACGTACCAGTACGGGCCAAAAAAACTTGGCGCTCGCACATGGCGTTATTCAGTGTCCGCGCGACCAGCATGTATGGAGCTATGCCAGCAACAGTGCCGCGGTGCTGCCTACGTGCCAATAGTAAAAAAATTACAATTTTACGAACCACTTGTTTCCGGATAAATTTGTAGTTGTAGCAAACTGCTTCCTCTGTCTCAAAAATATAAAAGATTTTAGACGGATAAAATATTTTTTGTTTAAATTTATAGTATCAGAAAATATTTTATTCGTTTAAAATTTTTTATATTTTGAGACAAGCAATTTTTTATTTTTTTTTGGAGCGATGTGAGGTAGAGATGTAGTACTAGTAACTTTAATTGTTTGGGGGACTAATAATGTCATTAGCAACGTAAAAGCGAGGATGCGAGGATTTTACCCTCCTAGTGAACTTGAGATAATCATGGAGGATGGGAAAAGCTGTGCTCCACTAATATGCATGCGAGCTAGAATAATGGTGGCATCACGTGGGCTTAAGTGTTCTTTGGACTAGACTAATCCACACATTCCAAAAACAAATGTGAACATAACCTTTGACAGAATGACACAAACTGAAAGGTACTCGTATAATAGTTAGCAAAACTTTTCCAGTACAGAAATTCACCACATGTATGTTAATATATACGCTAGCTTGGCTTAATTACTACGTTTGTTACTAATCATATTGACTATTAATCCTTAAGCTGAACAGAATAATCAAGCAGCCGATTTCGTAATAATGGGCATCTTTGAAACTGACGAAAGCAATTTTTTTGACAATTGACACCACATTAGGCCTACTGATTGACGAGCTTTTTGACCGCCCACGTACATATCATTGATCGACATCCATGGAGTTGCTAATCGGATTTGCCATGTCGATGAAGATGGTGACGTGTTCAGTGTTGTACTAGCAGTACTAGATAGCTACTCGTAGTATATTGTTTCTGTTGCTTTCCAAATGCTTGTTCGTATTGCTTTCGAAATGCTTACTGATAGCATTTGAAAACTACTCAGTGCTTCGCCGCAGTCAAAAATAAGGGCTACGCAAACTCGGGCTGAAAGCCTGAAACTCGCTACCCTGTAACTCCTAAACTGGATTCAGAATATGCACCCTCAAGGAAAAAAGATTCAGAACTCTGTTACTGAGTACGGAGTAAGATTCAGAACATGCACCTTCAGAAAAAGAGATATTCTTTAGTGATTGAAACTTATTAGGACAGTTGATCGCACTCAATCTAACGCACAGAGATTAAAAAACCAGTGAAAAGGTATAAGAAGAGTGGGCCAGGTACGAAAGATAAAAGGTTAAAATAGTAATAGGCTTATATGATTAATCTGTGCGGTTAAGGGCAAAAGCATATCATCCTCTTTTACACGGTCGCTTATCTGTGTTTCGATCCCATTCAGCTTGCACTTCGAAGTTCTGATAGGGCTGCACTGTTGGTGAAGTTAGAGGTGACAACGGCAGAGGCATACAGGCTTCCCTTCCTGTCGGAGCGTGCCGCCCCCAACCGTGATCTTGCTGTGTCCTAGTTTTGTTACAACAACGTCATGTACTGAATCGCAAGACGCATTTTCTAACAACCAGTGCGCTGTAATTTTGTTAGAATTGCGTCAGGTTAGGGATGACTAGCAAGACGAGGATTCAGTTCACACAGGCTGGTTATCTTCATCGATCTAATCCTTGAGAGTGGGAGAACCTGCAGGATGTGGAGGTGCATCAGGAAAGAAGCATATGTGTCTGCAAATTCTTTTAGTAAAATTAGTTTGGCAGATTGTTGGTTTTCTAAACCTTCACAATTTATTAGTTTGGCAGACTGCAGGATATGAGTTTCTTTATCTTCTTTTATCTTGTAATAATGTCTGCCTGCATCTGGTTCATGAGTTGGAGGAGATTACCGAGTAGCTGGAATCAAAGTGTTGATTTAGCTAGTTTTTTTAGCCGCTTGGCTAGTTGGATTAATAGTGAGCAAATGCAAATTTATAGTAGTGAGACAAGAACTGAGCTTTTATAGACTACTCAGTTTTTACGTGGGGAGATAGATACTCGATGCATAGTATTAAGTACTTCGTCTGTTCTATATTATAAGTCGTTTGACTTTTTTTCTAGTTAAACTTTGTTAAATTTGACAAAGTTTATAAAAAAATTAGCAACGTTTAAAATATCAAATTAGTTTAATTAAATCTAATATTAAATATGTTTTGTTTTGTGTTGAAAATACTACTATATTTTTCTGTAAACTTGATTAAACTTAAAGAAATTTGATTAGGAAAAATATAATATGAAACAGGGAGAGAGAGAGTACCAATCATTTGAGAAAGCTCTCAAGTTTGCTAAATAAATGGAATGTGAGAAAGCTCTCTGGTTACAGCCGTCGCCGTACGCGTCCGCCGGTCGTCACCGTCATGCACACCATACTTGACTGCCCCTGCTCATTGCTTGTTCTGTCATTGTAGGGTTAGACACAAAGAAAGGGTTACAATCTCATCAGCAGATGACGAATTGGGGATTGAAGAATTACTAAGTTACCCTTGTTAACATTATCTCCTATTCCTAAATTACCTTTTAGGAATCAACGGTGGTTATTAATTAGTTTAGGAGATACAGGTATCTTCCAAGCACTGTAAAGACCTCTCAGAAAAAAGGTTCAGAAAATTTGAACAATGCACTATCCCTGCCTTTCTGATTTGTAACATGAGGGTATTAAATCATCAGTACTCCTTCCTGCTCAGATTTATAGTATTAAAATATATTTAGATTCGTAGTATTAAGATATGTTTAAATTTGTAATATTAGAATATATGTCATTAATTTAAAATTTTTATATTATGAGACGAAGAGAAGAGAGTAGGTCAGCAGAGTAGTGTTTTTGGCTGCAGCACCACTACTGTCTAATCGGAGGCAAAACCGCAAGAAAGGCAGCGAGTGAGTGAATCAATAAAACAACAGGGCCTCAGTGCTGTGTTGGTACTTTGAAGATTGCTTTGGCAGCATGGCCAGATTGCAGAAATCATTGGAGCAGCCGCATCCATCAACTGCTGTTTTCACAAAAACTCCAGATCACAAAAAGGAGTATTATACTCGTACGGATCGGATTATATATTGTGTTTGTCACTCGAATCGCCAGTGCCTCGCATGTTTACGAGGACTAGCTCATCGTCGGCACGCTTTACAGGAAGAAACAGGTGCCCTGCTAAAGCTGGTGTGTTTTTTGATCTCTTCCTTTTTCTTTTCATTTCATATCTTTCTTTCAGCTCATCAGAGGATGGAGATGGAGTAAAAAGAAAAGGCTGTGGCAGTTCGTGTGCGTCCAGGACGACACACGCCACCCTGTCTGCTGCTACTGTCTGAATTCTGAAACTATATGTGATGCGATGGCTGTCGTCGTTGCTGTTGTGTGCTGCATTTCGATAATTCAGAGTCTCAGATATTATCCTGAACGTTCCCGTGCCACAATATTCAGGACGGTTTCTGTTCATGCTCCAGAATGGCATCACCAGGTGCATATCATGATTCATGAGCAGATTACAATTCCTTCATTGATCTGTTTTGTTTGGATAGCTATGGAAAAGGAGATGCGTTTCGGAACCTGCAGCGAAATGCGCCGAGATGTTGGGCACATGCTTGAATTAAGCTTGGTAATTTCTACGCAAGTTGGAAGAATGTCAGGACAGTTTTCAGCGATGTATACAGCTATGTATTCTTTCGTATAATGCAAGAGGACAGTCTGCTTTTAAGCTAATCAGGTCCATGATTAGGGTTTGTGGGAGGCATGATCCATCACTGGACCTCAAAATGCATGCTTAGAATATATTCATAGCTGGTCCCTGCAGATTCATGTAGAAGATTAAGCTTAGGCAAGAAAGGGATTGTACTAGACTGATTAATAAATTGCCCCCACGCACGCTAGTATCATGTACGTATCCTGGCTAGCTATGCAACACTCCAACTACTACCTCGCATCTGCTTAACAAGCAGAAAAGGTTAGGGAAAAGCAAACAAAGCTCCGAGCTGTGACACCGCTACTAAGCGCGCTTTTCCCTACCCACTAGCTAATAACAGTAGCATTGCCATTAACTAATCAACTGTATTCAACTGCGTTATCTGAGTTAGTCAGACATGCAGTGAAGAGTCCAGAACATGAACCCTGGATCAGGGGGCAAAAGTTCTGAAATGTCGAGGCAATTAGTAACACAATATCTCTGTAATTTACCCTGGTAGTTCCTAGCTACAACTGTACTGTCCGACAATTAACAGTACCATAATACTCCTAGCTCTGTAGGATATCAAGAGATCGTTAGTAAAGTTCAGGAAAAGTAAAGTTTTTTTCTTTTTCACTGTGCTCGAGATCACTAGGCAGATGAGGCAAGTGCGTGCGTCCAATTTGCTCGAGGGGCCGCCGTTTCGTGCTCGCGAGGAGGAGCTAGGCGTGCCTCCATAGTAGTAGAACTGTACTCCTCCTTTTCCGATGGTGCAGCTGAGAAGATTGAGAGAGGAGAGGAGGAGAAGGATCAGTGCCCTGCATGATTGATGGCCCTGTTCGACGCAACATGTCACCTTGTTTGTCGAGACTCACCGTCCTCGGATTCATGATCAGTTCCTGTTTGGCTCCTGCTGCTCAGGCAGAAGTGTACTACTGCCACTCGGATCTTTGGAGCGCTGTGCTGTGAGTGACCTGTGTGAGACAGTGAGGGGTAGCGAGCGATGCAGATTCTACAATGATCATCAGGATGTGATCATGTGAGATGAGCTGCTAGATGCAAGTGCTACTGATCGAGTAGCCTGCTACTAGCTCACTGTTAGTCACATTACTCATGTCGGTGAAACGGGGCAAATGTGCAGCAGATGTAATAGCAGATGGTAGCAGTTGTTTTTGATGTCTTTATCTTCATGTGCCTTTTAGACTGATCTTGCTGCAGTATTAGTTACTACAGGTGATGCCAAATCAACTGTTTGATATACGATGCATGCATGTACCTGTGATTCAATAGGAGATACTACTATCCTTCTGGAAAAGTTCACACTTATTGATATAAAGTACTGAATGCCCACGTGAATTTCTTCAGCATTGCCTCTCTGAATTTCTGAATTCTCTGAACTGTAGATGGTTGCGAAGAGAATAAGAACGAGATTGATAAGTTTTGGAGCGTAAACGGCGGAACGCAGAATACTAATAACAGAAATAACAATCGGCATGATCCATGATCACTCATCATTACCAGGTACTCCTACACTGCAGTACTGCACTAGCATTGAGCAGCATAGTTTCAGTATTTCAGAGACAGCTACACCGACGTCTTTCAGAGACAGCTACACCAAAGAGAAAAACAGAAGAAACACACCCATTTGGACATTTCTTAATTCGTCTGTTCATCTTTAACCAACTTACCAGAACATAATCAACGCATATATAATCTCTCTTTGCATCTGTACTCATCGAATCTTAAGGAGCAGCCAAACATATCGAGTTTCAGTAACCAAAGCAGAAAGAAACAACAGCTACAGGACAGTTTCTCCAAACGAACCTATTATTAATGCAACAGCTTCCTGTTTCAGTCTGTGGCAGATGTAAAACCGATGTAACCACTCAACCGTACAAGGCCCAGATACGGTCCACCCCTGCAGTTCAAGTGGGCCCCAAAATCCTGACTCTCTCTCCCAGCCCGGCCCACCAACACACTAAATGCAAGCCCAGGCGGCACGGCCACTGGTCCCAATTAATGCGCACGCGCAGCTGGTGGGCCCGCGTCATAGTCAATGACCCCACCGGTCAGCCCGTGGTGGCTCACTGTAGGTGGTTCCACAGGAGTGGGACCCACCTGTCGGCGTGAAAGGGCTCGTCGAAACGGGCGCCGGTGCAGACGGGAGAGCCAGTAAAGGCTGCTGGGTCCCACGGCGCCATTTCGAATTTGCGAGTCGGGTCACCTCCCACCGGGTATTGCTCCGCCGTTTATGCTCCAAAATGTTTCGAATTTGCGAGCTCGTGACGCGGAAGGCGGCTTGGGCCTGTTTAGGAGATTAAGATTTTCAAAGCAGCTGATGAAAATACAGAGAAGCTAAAAAAACTTAGTTTTTGATTTTACAATTATAACTTTTTAAAATCTAAGTAAAAATCTGAAAAGTTTTTAATAGCTAAAAATTTTAGAAAAAGCTACAGCAGCAGCAGCAGCAGAAGCTTCTTCAAACAAACCCTTGGGTGGCGGATCCGCGGTGAGAGTCACGTGTGGGGTGACTGGAATCGGGTTGGTAAAAATCCAAAGCGAACAGACGCAACGCCTAGCTCTGTGTGCGCGTGTTGTGTTGTTTTGCGTCTTTTGGCTTGCTTGCCATTCGCGTGGAGGCGTTTCGAAAAGTTTGTTCGGCTCCCCGATCGGGAGAGAGAGAGAGAGAGAGAGGCGAGGTCTCGGCGGCGGAGGAGATGGCGATGGCGGCGGCGACCATCGGGATGATGGACAGTGCGTACTTCGTCGGGAGGGGGGAGATCCTCAGCTGGATCAATGCCACCCTCCAGCTCTCCCTCGCCAAGGTCGAGGAGGTAAGGCCCCCCAGTCTTATCCCCCATTTCTTTTCTTCCTCGGTTGAAACCATGAAGGTGTAGGGGTCTGATCCTTTTGCGATTTAGTAGTGGGTGTGTGGAACTAGTGGTTGGGCTGGGACTCGGATTGTTGCGTGTTGATTTTTGGGATTTTTCTCGTGTTCCCCTGCAGGCGGCATCAGGGGCGGTGCAGTGCCAGTTGATGGATATGGTTCACCCTGGGGTGGTGCCAATGCACAAGGTCAAGGCTTCTTCATTCCTGTTGTTTTGGATTTGATCGATCTGCTTTATGTAATGCTATATAGGTGGCTTAGGTGGTTTTGATGGTAATTGTCATGGGGTTTGCAGGTGAATTTTGATGCTAAGACCGAGTATGACATGATCCAGAACTACAAGATTCTTCAAGATGTGTTCAACAAGCTGCGGTTGAGCAAGGTATTGGCTCTGGCCTCACAAATGAGTGTTTGATGTCTTTGATTCATATATTTGTTGTTGACCATGCCCTTGCGGCTTTGATGGTTTCTTGAGATTCTAAATTTGTGGTATCAGGAGATTTTCCATTGAAGCATGTTGTTAGTGACGTTAGCATAGTGAGATAACAAAAAAAAAATCATCATGGACTAAATTTGCTATGCAATATTCTGTGGTACTAAAATCAGATTGATTTCGTGCTTAACGACAAGTGGAAATGAAACGGGGATAAGCTCTTTTTGTGTAGAGCTGTAGTGTGTATAGTGCAAAGATTGATTTTGTGAGGCAGGGATGCAAAATGTCTCATGATTCATGATACTGGTTATATCTTTGAGTATTGTGCAGCAAAAGGAAGCGATATATTCTGTAACTGTACTATTATTAGGATATGACAATGTGATTAGGTTGTATTATTATGTAGAATGATGGTGGACTGGTGATTGCTTTCATGGTTTCTTATCTCAAAATTAGTGCACGTTGAAGATGTACTGTTGTTGTGTTTATGTCCTATTTTCACTCTATGTAACAAGGTCATTAGATTAGACTTGTGCCACAGGATGGCATCTGATTGTGAGGCCTTCGTTCTAATGCTTCATCTGTGTCCCTCTGCAACTATTTCTAGGTCATATGCCCCATACAAGCTGTTTGTTCTAATCAACAGTGGATGTTCCTTGCAGAATATTGAGGTCAACAAGCTTGTCAAGGGACGTCCATTGGATAACCTGGAATTTCTGCAATGGTTGAAAAGATATTGTGATTCTGTAAATGGTGGAATCATGAATGAGTATGTGCCTTGGTTGTGCTTAATATGTAAGATAATTGCATTCTGTTGCTAATTATGGAGTTGAGAAGGCTCGTGTTCATTTTTCAGAAACTACAATCCTGTAGAGAGGAGGTCTAAGGGTTGCAAAGAACGCATTCTCAAAGGTTCCAACAAGTCATCCAAATCACTACAAGCCAATAGATTGTCTAGTGCAAATTCAGCAGATGGAGGTACATTGAATTTGTTTGATACTATGTGCATCACTAAAGTACTAATAAGTGAGACTTCAAGTGTGACTTTCTGGTTCATAGGAGTACTTTGCTCTCATACTGTTATGATTAAATCAATTCAAGGCCTTAAGAGAAGCTGGATGGTGCCACCAGTCTCTCATCTACTTAGGAGCGTTTTAAAATTAATGCTGCTTTTTATTTGGTACCGTAGAAGCATGCTTCGCTTATATTTGATCTCATTTAGTAATAGCTCTATTTTCGCCCAATTAAACAGGTTCATGCGTTGGTAAAGTCTGTAATGTTATCTCTGAAGAGCATTACATAGAACAGATTCAGCAATTATCTGAGAAGGTATGGACCATATAATCCAAGTAGCTGATTCATCTTCATAATGCGATCTGCATCTTTTAAAGTTTCTTCTAATGTCAAAAGCCCAATAACCATTCTGTTTGGCTGTTGTAGCTATCCGCTTCTATTTGAAGTTCAGTGTTCTGTAGACTGTAGTTTACATTGATATTGCTGCCTTTAATCCACATTCTAATCATCCTCGCTATGTAGCGTGTTAGGGTCATGTTTTGCATCTTCAATGCTGAGTAAATTGCAAACTTATGAGTTTTGATAATGCATTGAAAGAGCTATTGAGGCAAATATCTGTATTGAGTTGCAGATTGCAGGCCTGAAAATTTCTATGGATAGCACGGAGAAAGAAAGGGACTTCTACTTTTCTAAGCTGCGCGACATTGAGATATTGTGTCAAAGACCAGAGTTGGAGCATCTTCCGGTAAGTAATTAGCTAGGGATCTTCCAGTATTGTGCCTCTTTGCGGACTTAGATTAAGGGCAATAATTTCCGAGGTCCTATACTCCTATTCATTGACCAAATAGTTTCTTTTCTTTTTGGTTTACTACTAACCTGATGAATATTGTCTTGACAGATGACTAAGGCTGTACAGAAGATACTTTATGCGGCTGATGCAAGAGATTCGCCATTGCCTGAGGCTAATGAAATAATCACCCGGTCACCAAGCATGTTCCCAGACGAAGCGTAGTGAGAAATGGCATCAATACACTCTTAAGCTATATTGGATAATTTTGTGGTTATCCTATTTTGTCGAATCGTTGTAAATGAGTAAATAATGCTTGACATTAGCTACTTGTGGCAAGTCCACCGAAGCTATCTTCCGTTCTGACTTCAATGTCAACTTCCTAGAACTAGTTGTGGACTGAAGATGCATTAGCAATGCTCTGCTCTCGTTGATGATCTCCTTGGAGAAATTTTATGTCATTCGACAGCTTGTAACTTGCTTTTTTCTGGAATGGTTATGTTGGATTATTTATCTTGATGTTCCACGTTTGATTTTTTTTTCTCTGTAAAATATGGACCCATTATCTATGGACTATTAATAGGTGCAAATTTTACAAATCCATGTAACTATGAAACAACAGAAGTGAGCACTAGTAACAGCTATACAAGGAAGAAATGAGTATCTGTCACAGCTATACAGGGATAGCGAACAACAAAGGTGAGTATCTGTAACAACTATGCCTATACGAGGAATAAATATTGAGTATCTGGAAGAGCGAACGTACTGTTGTCTCTCACTTGCTCTACATACTGTTGTCGCTCTACATTTGCTGCCAAGATCAATTGCTCCTGTAGTGCAGCAGGTTAGTTGCTGCCTTGCTGGTGCCTAGATCTAGAAAACAGAAAGGAAACATTTATAAGTAACCAGGAGTAAACAATAATTCACCAGGAGTTAACAATAACAAACAAAATAGGCATAAATTAAGGCTAATACCTTGTCCTGAGTCTTCACCTCCTTGGCCTGCGACTTCGCCTCACGAGGCTCCAGAAGCTTCTCGGACTGCGTCTTCACATGGTGGGACTCTAGAAGCTTCTCGAATTTCTTGATGAGATGTGAGACGATGCCATCCAACTCTTTGCTAGCTTTGGCCGCTTTGTACAGCAATGTTGCTACAACAGCACAGAACGTGAAAGTGGTGAGGACGCAGGGAGGAATGCGCATGGATCCCTTGATCCTCCTTGCTGCAGCTTCCTTGAAGTAAGCAGTCTGGTAACCACCGATCAGAAGAACCAATAAGCTTGGGAGTAAACTGGAATCTCCGGAGAATCTCTCCTTGACTACTTTGAGAATCCAGCCCAAGAGGGATAGCTTGATGGCGGCGGCGGCGGCGAAGGCGTCTCTGGGTGTTGGGGAAGCCGGGGACGCAGCTACGAGGACTGGCAGAGGAGGCGGTGCAGGGAAGCGCGGAGGCGGCGCCGTCGATCTCTGGGAGTGCCGAGACATCGTCTTCCCCGTCAATCCTGTGCGCGCGCAACACGTCGAAGCGGGTGCCCGAGCTGATCGGGGTGAAGCGGATGGCCGCGGAAGGACTCGAAATCTGCTGCCCCAAAACGAAATCGCGTGACGAACTCGACGGAAAATGAGATGATGGTGGTTGTTAGCCTGAAGATAATCTTGTGCATTTGCAATAATTTGTTTGCTTTCGGTTTGAATTCTTAGGCATAGGATGCCGCATGCATTGTAACGGCTGTCCTAGGAAGATTCAGTCTTGGGCAGCTGAGTTTTTTTCCTTTTTTGTTAGTAGCGATAGAATTAGCGATAGAATTGGATCTGGAGCGTGGGACGGCGCATTCAGTCGTTTGGATCCGGTGAAATCGGTGTTTGTAATGCATGTAACAACCTCACAAGATGAGGAATAAATAGAAGAGAAATCAGAACACCTGCAGTGGTTGCGCAGCACAAAACTCTATTCTTCGTTCAGAGATTGTAGGTTAGCCACTGATCAAGAGCAGAGTGAGGGGATTTCGCTGACAATTGGTATCAGAGCGAGGTTCCGATTCCGTTTTTGTTGTCGTCGGATGGGCGCTACACTCCGCCGGCGAGGCGTGGTGGAAGTGTCAGTAGCGGCGACGAGCAGGGGAGCGGCAGCGTCCAGAGATGGTGGCGCGGCTACGAGGATGTCGACGCTGACGAGGATGAACTACCCCGATTGGGCATTGCTGATGCGAGTGAGTCTTCAGGCACAAGGGCTGTGGGCGGCGATCGACCCTGGCTACGCGGAGTACCGTGAGGATCGCGCGGCTCTCTTTGCCATACTCCAGGCTGTTCTGCGCGAGATGTTGCACGGGCTGGCGAAGCACGACACGGCGAAGGCGACGTGGGACGCTATCAAGACCATGCGGGTCGGCGTCGACTGCGTGCGTGAGGCCAAGGAACAAGTGTTCCGTCAACAATTTGAGTCGATGAGATTCAAGGAGGGAGAGACGCCGGAGGAGTTCGCGATGCGGCTCACCGCCGTCATCGCGGACATACGTGATATGGGAGGAGTGATTGAGGATGAACAAATCAACAAGAAAGTGACTTGTGTCGTCCCCAAGAAATACAAGCCGGTGGCGATCTCCATCGAGCAGCTCCTTGACGTCAAAACCATGGGGGTGTCGCTCGCCAGTGAAGAGACACTAGATCGAACACCTGGCGCGCAAGAGGTACACCTCACTGAGAAGAAGGTCAATCTTGACCACGATTATGCCGGTGAGGAAGACAAGACCGACGACTGGTTCCTGGACACGGGAGCCACAAACCACATGACCAGGGTGTGCACGGCGTTCGTCGAACTAGACACTGGTGTGAGGTTTGGAGATGGCTTAGTAATTGAAATCCGGGGACGCGGGATGGTGGTGTTCAGGTGCAAGAACGGAGATCATCGTTCGCTGGAGGGGGTGTACTACATCCCTAAACTGCGCAAGAACATCATGAGTGTCGGCCGGCTCGATGAGCGTGGCTACGACGCACACATCTGGTGTGGCGTCTTCACGCTGCGCGACCCGGATGGTTTGCTCCTAGCCAAGGTAAATCGGGACTCCAGTTATCTATATGTACTCAAGCTGAACTTGGGTAGTCTGATTTGTATGGCAACAAGCGGTGGCGAGGCGGCGTGGCGCTGGCATGCACGTCTCGGAAACCTGAATTTCCAGGCACTCAGGAGGATGGCGCACGGTGACATGGTTCGTGGGCTCCCACGGATTGATCATGTGGACCAGCTCTGCGGCGGGTGCCTCGTGGGCAAGCAGCGTCATGCGCCATTCCGGGAGGAGGCGAAGTTTAGAGCGCAGACGACGCTCGAACTGGTGCATGGCGACCTTTGTGATCCGATCTCGTCGGCGATGCCGTGCGGTTGGAAATACTTTCTCCTGCTGGTTGATGACATGAGTCGTCACATGTGGAGTCGGCTCCTCACTGCCAAGCACGAGGTGGCGGTAGCGATCAAACAGTTTCAGGCCGGTGTGGAGACGGAGACTGGTTGCAAGCTGATGGCGCTACGCACTGATGGGGAGGGGGGGTGAATTCACCTCTGTGGAGTTCATGGAGTATTGCGCCGATCGCGGTGTGAAGCACCAGCTCACGACGTCTTACTCGCCACATTAGAACGGCGTCATGGAGCGACGGAATCAAACTGTGATGGCCACAGCGCGTTCCATGATGAAGACGGCCGGAATGCCAGCTCACTTCAGGGGAGAGGCAGTGGTGGCGGCGGTGTACATACTCAATCGATCACCGACTAAAAGCCTTGATGGTGTGAACCCCGTATGTAGCTTGGCACGGTCGTCGCCCCCCCCATCGAACATCTAAGCATCTTTGGTTGTGTGGGTCATGTCAAGACAGCGAATCTAAATTTGAGGAAGCTCGACGACCGTGGCACGAGGATGGTCTTCCATCGGCTATGAGCAGGGGTCGAAGGCCTACGGATGTACGATCCGATGGCACGACGCATGTGCGTGTCGCGAGACATTGTGTTCGACGAGATAGTGTTCTGGAATTGGGGCGGCCGCAAGGAGGACGAAGGGGATGCAGACGCCTATGTGGAGTTCTTAGTTGAAAACTACACCGCGTCGGCATGTGAACCACAGTCCAGATGCGGCGACATCTCAAGCTGCCGGGGATCCCTCGCCGATCACGCCCAATTTAGTGGCAACGGTGACATCTGAAAATGCACTGGATTCCCAAGGATTAGCAGCAAGTCTGCCTATTGGGATTGAATTTTGCTCTCCACCAAGCAATTCAAGCGAGGGCACTGATGAGGCGCCCAAACGATACAGGAAGGTGGCGAACACGCTCGCCACTACGACGCCCATCCTCGATTTTGACTACAGTGATGAATTGATGATGGCTGTTGAGGGACCAGTGAGCTTCCTGGAGGCTGAGAAGGAGGGTTGCTGGAGGAAAGCGATGATCGAAGATATGAAATCCATTGAAGGAAATCATACATGGTTGCTGAGTGATCTGCCACCAAGCCACAAAGCCATTGGTCTAAAATGGGTGTTTTAAGTCAAGTGTGATGCTAAGGGCGAAATTCTGAAGTATAAAACAAGATTGGTGGCAAAAGGATATGTTCAACAACAAGGAGTAGATTTTGATGAAGTGTTTGCTCCAGTGGCCAGAATGGAGACAGTGAGACTACTTATTGCAATGGCTGCTCAGGAGGGGTGGCAGGTTCTCCACATGGATGTCAAATCAGCGTTTCTGAATGGTTGATTTGGAAGAGGATGTCTATGTGCAGCAGCCTCTTGGGTTTGTAGTTGAAGGTGAGGAAGGAAAGGTGCTGAAACTGAAGAAAGCTCTCTATGCTTTAAGACAGGCACCCCGAGCTTGGTATGCCAAGTTAGATTCCAGTCTTGCAGGTCTGAATTTTGTCAAGAGTGCAACTGAGAATGTAGTATACACTAGAGGGCATGGTGATTCAAGACTGGTAGTGGGTGTATATGTGGATGATCTTATCATTACTGGGTCAAGCTTGAGTGAAATAATGAGGTTCAAGGAGCAGATGAAGACATTATTCAGCATGAGTGATCTCGGGTTGCTATCCTACTATCTTGGCATGGAAGTGAAACAAGGTGATGATGGGATCATGATGACTCAAGCTGGTTATGCAAGGAGAATCCTGGAGAAGGCTGGAATGGAAGGCTGTAATCCTTGTCAAGTTCCTATGGAACCTAGACTCAAGCTTAGCAAGGGAGAACCAGGGGAGTGTGTAGATGCAACAGAATTCAGAAGCTTGATTGGGAGTCTTCGGTACTTGGTAAATACCAGACCGGATTTGTGCTATTCAGTTGGATACGTAAGCCGTTTTATGGAGAATCCCACTTCTGAACACTGGGCTGCAATGAAGCATATACTACGGTATGTCGCTGGGACACAGAATTTTGGAATTCAGTTCAACAGGAAGAAACAAGAATTTCCTCAGCTTATTGGCTATAGTGATAGTGATATGGCTGGGATATCAATGGTAGGAAGAGTACATCGGGTGTGTTCAAATTGGGTGAAGGTTTACTCAGCTAGCAGTCGCAGAAGCAAAAAATTGTAGCCCTGTCTTCATGTGAAGCAGAGTATGTGGCAGCCACAACTGAAGCTTGTCAGGGTGTGTGGCTGGCACGGCTAATTGGTGAGCTGCGAGCTTGATCCTCAGTGTGCAATTCTGAAGGTTAACAATAAATCTGCTATCAGCCTTTGTAAAAATCCTGTGCTGCATGATCGTAGCAAGCACATTGACACAAGGTTTCACTTCATTCGGGAATGTGTAGATCAGAAACGGATTGAAGTGGATTACATCAGAACTGAGGAGCAGATTGTAGATGTGCTGACAAAACCTCTCGGCAAGAATCATTTTCTAGAGCTAAGAGGGAAGTTGGGAATGGTTGAAGTATGAATGCATCAAGATTAGGGGGTGATTTGTTAGCCTGAAGATAATCTTGTGCATTTGCAATAATTTGTTTGCTTTCGGTTTGAATTCTTAGGCATAGGATGCCGCATGCATTGTAACGGTTGTCCCAGGAAGATTCAGTCTTGGGCGGCTGAGTTTTTCTCATTTTTCTGTTAGTAGCGATAGAACTGGATCTGGTGCGTGGGATGGCGCGTTCAGTTATTTGGATCCGGTGAAATCGGTGTTTGTTATGCATGTAACAACCTCACAAGATGAGGCAATAAATAGAAGAGAAATCAGAAAAGCTGCAGGGGTTGCGCAGCACAAAACTCTGTTCTTCGTTTCAGTTCTTTAGTATACTGTTCACTTTCAGAGATTGTAGGTTAGCCATTGATCGAGAGTAAAGCGAGGGGATTTTGCTGACAGTGGTGGCGGAAGAGGATTGGGGGTTACCAAACATACCGGGCCCGGGTAGCAGAGCGATATCAACACCATGGCCATCGTCGCGGGGAGGCGAGATGGCGCGGTCGCCGCGGGGATGCGGTGGGACATGGCCGCCGGCATCGAGGTCGCGCCGCCTGCGGGAAAGTGGAGCGTAGACATCACCATTGCTGTCGGCCCACGGCCACGGGGAGTTCCGAAATTAGGGCTTTGGAATCTCTCCGGCCATATGGCACGGACGCGGCGAAATGAATAAAAGTCGGCGTGATTCCGAGGTAGAGGATGACTCCTAGCTACTTTTATAGGTGGTGATTAAGCAGGTCTCCTGTTGGTTATTGATGAGGCAGCGTAGATTACATATTCTCCAAGAAGCTGATGATTAAGCCGGTCCAAGTGTTAACTCCTGTTGGTTATTGGTGAGGCAGCCGTGCCCTGAATTTTCACTGCGGCATAGTAAGTTGTACTAGAGTAATCAAGTTTCAGTGTACCAGTTGCTACCTCATGTAGATTCAGGGTGTGCTTGAGAGAGCAGAGAAATACGAAGATTGAGAAATACACAAAATAAAATAAGTCATTAGCTTATAATTAATTGAGTTTTAGTGTCTACTATAATAAAAATTGGAGATGCTTTTGCCGCATAGCTTGGTACGTCGACCGTCCGTCTCACGTGTTGCCGAATCTCCTTCGGGTTGGAAAAAGAAAAATCTCAAAACGATTTCTTCTGCCCCTCTTCCGTCCAGGCGCTTGCAGGTGGCAGCAGGCATGAGAAAGGAAAGAGCAATCGTTATCCACCCAAGCCAAGGGCTAGAGTTAGGGATAAGCCCAAGTTAGGCGAATCACAGCCCCACTTCCGTCCTCTCCGGCCGCTCTTCGCCGATGTGCGGTGGCATGGCCGACTTCAGCTTCCTCTCGCCCTCTTCGCCGATGAAGCCATCTGCCCATGCTCTCCCAAATCTAATCACTGTGTCATCGGACCAAGGCTCGTCAGTGTGAGGAGGTCACTGCTCGCCGGATGCTGACTCCTGGCTCAACCGCTACTGCATCATCGTCTATGCCATTGTTGAATTTGTGAGGCTGTGAGATTGCTGAACCTGAACATGTGCTTCTCTTATTTGTAAGTTTACATGGAAGTTTGATATTAAGGATCTGGATGCAACTACTTATAGTAGGAGCATGTTTGTTTACGCAAAGAGGATTTTCAGGCAATTATTCCTAAATCCTTTCCTTACTTCCCCACAATAAATGAGCTTATGGGCATCATCATCAAATGGCCAGATGGTCGTACTATGCATCACCAGACCATCAGTTGCAAGTTTGCTCTTCTTCCTCTGGCATGCAAATCAACAGGTGATCCTCACTGCACACCCCAGCATCATCATCCCTGGGATGCCAAGATGATGCAGAAAAAGCATATGCTTTTTACTTATAAAGCCGCCACGGTGCTTAAATTGTTTCCAACAGCAACAGGGGCGACATGCCTGATTTATGCAATTCGTTTTTGCAATCATGTACACTCGATAGTTGTATAGATAAACCACAGATATACCAGCTGCTATTCTACAGAGCTTGATCAGTGGGTCGGTCGTAATCTCCTTCCCTATGGAGTATTACGATCAGATCCTATTCCACTTGATTAGGAGGTATTCAAAAGATCATCGTGGTATCATAACATTGCAACTGATTAAAATTCGATTGGCTTTGAGTGAAGAATATATTTTCTTAAAGGGCTAAGATTAATTACAAAAGTTGAACCCGATCATTGGTTGTCGTTATTTCTATTGCCCGTTGCAATGCACGGGCAATTTGCTAATTATTTTAAACTTGAAAATAAACTAATATGATTATTTTAAAGCAACTTTACTATAGAAAATTTTTATAAAAAATGCATTGCTTAAAAAGCAAGAGGAGTTTTCAGCCTAACATGTACTCTCGAACTCAGCAATGTTATTTCATTTAAAGTATTTACTAGTGTGATGAAAATGAATCGGACAAGAGCTCCACTTGCTAGAGATCCTGAAATCAACTTATAACATCAAATCCCAACATCCAGTTTGCCCAAAAACTTGTATTTAGTTTTTAAGATACTCTCATAAAAGGTATATTTTTATGAGCATAAAAGAAAATCCTAAGATAATTTATCAGAAGGAGTAAAAGTGATTTGAGTCAAGGTCGTTCCATTCTTCAATTACCCGAGATGACATGTATCGACGGAGTAGATCGCGACTACGGTATTTGTAGAGTATGAGGATCGTTAGTACCAGTGTATACACGAGATTGAAGTAAAAGAGACGGGAGACAGGAATTTTTATACAGGTTCGGGCCCCTTAACTGATGGGTAATAACCCTACTCCTGTTGGTCGAAGCCGGTGTTGCTCTTATATATCAGAATCACACAAGTACAATATTTGGGACAACTTATCTAGTCGTTGTCAACTTGGCGGCATAGAACACCACACGTAGCGACGATGGGTAGTCTTCCTCCTCGAATATGAACTCAGCGAGATCAGAGATAGCGCTAGATCCTTCTTGTCGGCCTCTGTGGCACCAGATTGGATATGTCTAGACTTATCTCTGATGTCGATGTCTGGCGGCGTATATTGGCGTATATTCTGATTGGCATCTCCCTTCTCCTCCTAGAGGGTCTTGTATTTATACTCACAGATGTCCTCTTGTCCAAGTAGAACTAGGGAGACAAATATGAATATGATCCGAGTAGTTCTTGTAGTTTCCAACTTGAACTTTGCTTCTCCTTCTTTATCCGGAACACCATTTGTATATGAGGCATGATTCCGTATAAGACTTGGTATATGGTGGGTCCCGTCGAGCCCAACCTAAGAACATTGGGTATGCCTTACTCATAACACTGACAGCATGATAGACACATCAAAGTTCACAAGTACAGATATGTCTTGGAATAACTTGTATGTTGTGTCATTGAACAGAAATCAATTCTCTAGTGATCCATGAGCTTTACTCAGGGACGAGTAAAGGATAAGTGTGAGGGTGTTGTTGATGGTCGTTAAGTGCAAACTTTAACCGTCAACTCCTACATAAAAAATTAAAATATAATTTCAAACCTTAGTGGTAGGGATTTAACACTAACCATTTCCACTAGCTTTGGTAAATTTATGTATGCAGGTAATTTAAGGAGAAAATACACCCGTCATGCAACAAAATGCACCTCTGACCAATCACACGCGAGCATAAGGATTGAAGGGCTCACATGATAGTCAAAACCGACCTAAAGTGGGACCAAACCATCCTTAACCACCATAGGGACCAACTGCCAGCCTCCGAGCTGAAGGAGCAGCCAGGAGGTGGGACCCACAATTCAGCCGAACCGCCATAGTGGTCGCCCATCCTGGCCTTCCACGTGGATGTCCCTGATGGTCTCCCAATGACGGTTACTAGTGCACCGATCTTTTAAACCATCATACAACCGCCATTTGAAGGTTATAAAAGGAGGAGCTCAACACACTTCACAACACACAACAAAGTAAAATGCAACTCACTTTTAGAATTTAGACTTTACTTTAGTATGTTGGATTGAAGAGATAGTGAGGGGAAGCTCTAGAAGAAGTGTCCTGAATATCGGAGTTTTCTCTGAGAATTTTACGAAGGAGTGCCGGACGTGTCGACATTCTTCCAACGGAGTTCCGAAGAAGCGTCGGGATTGTCGGCCTTCTTCTCGCTTGTATCTCGATGGATGCTTCTTTTATAAAGTAAGTATTCATGATCTCTTGTGTTATTTATTTAGTTTATTTAAGTGAGATATATTCTCATCGGTGCGGGTTCGTCGCTTAGTTTACAATTAAGTGCTCTAGCACTAGAACTCTGGATAAAGAAGGAAGTTCCTACGCAAGGCTACAGTAATAATCAATAACTTAGGCGTGGTGTCTAGTTTAGCGGTTACCTTCGTTTGTTGTATGCTCCATAAAAAGTGAGGTAGACGACAGGTGGTGACAGCCCTGTCCGTCCTTTGCATCCCTCCACGTTCAGATACATCATAGAGCTCAAGGCCGGACTCACCTTGACAGACCAGGGTGAGTTCGGGCTGGTGTCCGAAGCATTCGATAGAATTTTATCTTTAACTTAAGATAATTAGTTGAATCCATATGAATCCTCTCAGCCAATCCTATTATCTGTTGTTGTCCTTGGGTAGAATCCTGTTCGTAGATATACACACAAGTTCCTTGTGTTCGATACCCTTGGAATACTCTAAGGGAAAGTACTACATCGGTATCCGTGTGCTTACGGATTTATCTGTGTGCGTAGCAAATACCAACAGTCGCCATCGAGTCGCCACCCACTTCGTCATGTCCAGTACAACCTTAGGGAGCAGCTTCGGCAACGCCTCAGGGAGCTGATGATTATACGACCAATAATAGACTAACAGTAAGGCTACACAAGGCATGGAGCTACAATCAAGGAACTGATCAAGCTATCTAGCAGCATGTCTAGCCATGGTTGTTAAGGCGGTAAGGTGAGATAAGACAACCCCACCACGCCTTACCAGCTTAGCAGAAAAAGAAGAAGATTAGGAACAAAAATACAGGTCAGAATTGCAACCAAGCAGCCACTACCCTAGTACTGTGCATTTAAGTTTATCCCAACAACCCATTTAAAGCCCACCAACCAAGTATCTTTCAGGTCTTGCCATTGAATAGGTGCCCTAGCAGCACTTCTCCCTGTCCCAGAGCAACAGCCACCACACTCTCTCCCTATTTGCCCAAGCTGCCTCTTCTCTGCTGCATCCATCTTTCCTCGATCTCTTTGTTGTTCCATTCTCTCCTCTCTAGCAGTCTTACTACAGCGAGCAATGATGGTGGTGGCACATAGCTTGGCTATGCACGAACATGAGGCAACAGAGAAAGGCAAAGGGAGGATGTGAAAGGACCTTGATGTCGTCTAGAAGGGGGTGAATAGACATTTCCTATTATTTAAAAACTCTTTTGCAGCGGATTAGTAACACCCGGAGTCTCCGGGCTAGTTAGGAAAATGCCCTCCAAAAAGGAACAAACCATTAGCACAAAATCTACTTGAACTAAAAGTTGACAAGTTATATAAGCAATAAGTATAGTCACCAACTAGATCAAACAAGCATACAAGTAGATCGAGCAATATTAAGCATAACAACGATAAATGCACAAGAGAGATATGGAGACAGAACATTTGTTTCCCGAAGTTCAGATTCTCCACAAAGAATCCTACGTCTCCGTTGAGGAAGCTCCCAAGGAAGCCGGGTCTCTTTTAACCACTTTCCTCACCAAGCTAGCAACCACGAGGAAGTCTAGGTTTCCAAGCAACCACCTAGGATTAGCAAGTCTCTAAGCGACTCCAAGGTCCAAGCTTGCACGACGAGCGCCAATCCACCGGTGAAGCTTGCTCTACCACGCAACCTCCTAGAAGATAGCTCAGTTTCCACTAAATTACCTCTTTCCTTGCGGAGGTGAGGAGAACCTTCACAAACATCCTGCGGCTCACCACATGCTTGGGAGCTCACCACGCGACGCCTTTGCCGTCTAAGAGGCTAAACCTCCAAGAGTAACAAACACAATCGAATATTTGCTTGCTATGAACCCAAGTGCTCAAAGTATGGAATGAAGTTAACTAGCTCTCAACTTCTCTTCTCAACCCCAAATCCCTTCTCTTCTCAAATCCCCTTTTCAAATCTCACTCACAAAGAGTTCTACCACAAAGACATGTTATTGGGGAGTGGCTTTTTAGTTTTGGATGGTTCTAATATTGCCCAAAGTCAGCAACCATGAATGGAGGGATTGGAGGGGTTTAAATACCCAAGCTCTCCAAAAACTAGCCATTACACACAACTATGCGTAGTCCTAGAGTATCCGGGTCCCATGCCTAGAGTCTCCTGGACGCCCTAAAAACTAGCTGTTAGGTTCAAGTCAGTGCAGGCTCGGAATCTCCTGGATTTGGCCCGGAGTCTCCGGGAAGCCTTTTTGGGTGCCCAGAGGTTCAATTCCGGAGTCTCCAGGAAGCCCCAGCCTGCACAGTCCCGGAATCTCCTAGCCACCTAACAACACCCAAGGAAAAAGCCATAACTTCTTGCTCCGGAGTCTGATTTCAAAGATCTTGGGCTCTATGAAAAGCTTATTGAAAGGGCTACCCAACCCAACCAAGAACAAGCTCTAAAACCTCTCATGGGATAGGCTAAAACTTGGGTTTCTCTTGAGGTAGCACTTGGATAAGTCACTTTGAGCACCGAAACATAAACAAACACTTCAACATTGCATCTCTCTTAATAGTACGACATTCCTATACTCAAAAGCAAATAGGAAAACTATACCAATAGGAATGCCTTCACTTCATCTTCTTTCTTCACTTTGAGGGTTGCCAACGTCAAAGTCATTTCACCTTTGGCACTATTATCCTAACTCTCAATAAGCATGTTAGTTCCAAACCAATTATACCTTTGCCTTGATCGATGCCCTTCTTGATTATCAACAAATCACATCTTCTTGATTTTTGGCATTGCATCTTCCATTTCTCTAACGATTGATACGGATAATCCATAGCTTCAAATGGTATCGCATGGTCCATCACGACAAAGTCTTCACTCGTCCTTCACCACCGAATTATGGTTCGGCGGCACCAAGCCCCTTGCTTGCCCTTCACCACCGCATGGTCCATCGTAGCCGAGCTTCACTTGCGCTTCACCGTCTTGCCATAGGTAGCCACTTCATATCCCGTATCTTCAATCTTTTCTCATTGGTTCTCATCAACCGATAAAGTCCATCTTCTAGCTTCTCACACCATCTTCATTTTTTATCAACTTCAACCATGGTGTTTTTCTCCTTCAACATGTCGATCAACTCATGATGGGATCTCACCAAGCATCTCATCCTCAACATTTCACTCTTGTTGATTCCCGATATGTGAGATATCATCTTTCTTGTCATCAATCCACAATCCTATCCCTTCATCCTCACATATGAGCCATTAACTTTTTTACTTGATGCCGGAACATAACCTATCATCACTAAATCATAGCAAAGGTTAGTTCCAACAACCGTTGTCATTAATCACCAAAACTCCTCCAAACACAAGGTTAGAGGACTTGATCTTTCAGGATGTTGGTGATGAGGCTAAGAAGAGGATGATGGCGTAGATCTGTACCTGGATGCAAGCGTCACTGGCTAGGGTTTCAGGATGAGTTTTCCTGCTTCCTTATCCTCCATCTTCTTTGTTTGCGTGTAAGGCAAGAAACATTAAGGGGAAGCGATGCCTTAACCTATGTGCGTGCCTTGCCACCTTAGCGATGCCAAAGTTACACCTTAATAACCATGGCCAACGCTAACCCTAACGGTGCCATATGTCCTCCCAGACCAACGAAATACGGCGTCGACAGATGGGCAACACCGAAGGGAAGACACCATTGTGGCAAAGTTCATCGCCATGAACTAGGGTTTTAGCACCCGACGTTCTAGGGCGGCTTGTGTGATCCAAAATTCAGGTTTGGGATTTGGTCGGTGGCAGCAGCAGGAAGATGAAAGGGCGGGTACTCCAGGGAGAACTTTCCTGACCCGACTTTGCGCTCGTGTCCGAATGGGTTACTCCGCTAGAGACCGACTGATTGACGATTAGTTGAGCCGTTGACGCATGGATTCTCAACTCTCAAGTCGTAACAATCTGCCGGGAGGCAGTGGAGCTCCAGTGAGGCAGCGACCGCCAAAGAGGGAAACGTCTGTTCTAGCATCGTTTTGACCTTCCGGTAGCGAACAGTCTCATTGATTTCTTTTACTACACAGTAGCGCCGTCCAATTTGCATCGTGCAGTACAGATAACGGAAGGCAATTGCTAAACGGGAAATGTAATAGCGTCAGCACCATGATCAAATTAGGCTCACGCATTAGTTGGTTTGCATACTTGACCTATTTTAGCCTATATGTGGCTCGTTAAAATTGCAGTACTGTTATACATATGACTAGTTTGTACTACTCATGTACGACCGAAGACATGAAACCACATATCAATGAAAGGAGCATATATTCAACGCACGGCTGCCATTGATCAAAATCAGTCATGTAATACATGAGTCGAACAAATGGGTCGTATGCATAGCAATTTTCTTAAAATTGAAACGCTACCAATTCTGAGATCCAATTAGGCCTACAAAAACTGGGTCTCTACCAAAGGTGGAGATCCAAATGAGGCTCATATAATTTAGCCTACAAATAACAGCTGGGCACTCGTTGTCATCGCCCACCTACTTACACCATCTCATAAAAAATAAAACTAAGATGTGATGTGATATATTCTATGTCTATCTAGATTCGTAGTAATATGATATGCCATATCTCATACTAAGTTTGTTTTTTGAAACGAATGGACAATGCATTATCTGTTACTCCCTTCATTCCAATATAAATACAACCTAGTATAGATATAACATATCTTAGGACTATGAATCTAGACGTCGAGGTTCGTAGTTCTAAGATATGTCACATCTAGTAGGTTACACTTATATTGGGACTGAGGGAGTACTTGTCATGTTGCCAAAATAGGATGCATGTGTTTCAAAGTCTGCATTAATGGTAAATGACGACTCATATGCCCATGCAGTAATGGTCAACTCTGCAGTATCCTACTTCAAGGGGAGGGAAAAAATTAAGACGATACGAAAAAAAGCTATTAATATATTAATATGATTAGTTGAGTATTAATTATTTTAAATTTAAAAGATAGATTAATATGATTTATTAAAAGTAACTTTTATATAGAAAATCTTTTACTATCTGTATTCCATAATATAAGACACAACTACTTTTTCTGATACTTCCTCCGTCGTAATATAAGTGTAACTTAGTACAGGTGTGACATATCTTAGGACTATGAATCTGGGTAGGCAACTGTTTGTTCAGATTCGTAGTCTTAGGACATATCACATCTGTAATAGGCTGCACTTATATTGAGGTGGAGGGATTATTTCATAATATAATGCGTGCATGCATGTATGCAATTAACTAGTACCTTCTTACCATTAAATTATTATTATTTAAATCTTTCGTTTTTAAAATCTTTAATTTTATTGGGTGCACACATTATATTTATTATGATGATCCAAATTAGAAGATGATAATAATTATTTTTTTCTCTAATTTAAAGGTGATTGTGCCTCAAATTTTAAAATGAAGTAAAAACATATCGGGTAATACTTTAAGAAGAGTACATAGAGTTTTTCTCTCCATACTCATCTGCCGAACGCGGCCAGTCTGCAGAGTTTGAAAAGCTATGCATCATACAATGATTAACAGATACTGCGTCGACTCTTATGCCCATGGAGAGAAAGTAATGGTAAATGACGACTATTTTTCTGCGAAAAGCCTATTTCGCGAACGTTCGCGTGCGAGGCTTGCGAGCGAATGGGTATCGTTCCTTTGCAGGCTACACGTCTAGTGCTCCCTTACCTCTTTTGTTCTTTGCCCTTCCTCGTTCCCCTTTTGGTTCGTGTCGGGAGCGGAGGATGAAGGCGAAGCGGGAGGCGGAGGGGAGATCGCCGGGAGCGGAGGAAGGAGGCGTCGTGATGGTGGTTGCCGCCTTCCAACCTTGACTGCGTCGCTGCCGCCGATGGCTTCATCGCCCATCCTGCCCCTTTGCCATTCAAATCTTTATTTTCTCATCCCCCCCCACCACACACACACACACACACACATCGAGATTCATGGTGAAGATTCAGTTTATCCCCAGTATGATTCCCCTCGTCATTGAACTCCTTCTGGTGAGTTTTTTTTTGAGCAACTATTATCTATTTGATGTACACCTGGAGCTTGTTCTAAATAGGTTTTCTCTCTATTCCAATTTTTTTCATGTCAAACGAGTTTGATTTTCTCTTAATCCATATGGATTTCTAATCAATTTTTTGCTGTTCATTGGGTCTCCATCGAACAATTTAGTGGTGGTGATTTCGGCCACGGCCAGAACAAGCGCCTTACGTTTTTCTTTTGTTATATCAAATGTTTATATATAGGACTACAGACTTAGTTGGTGTTCACAAGTCACAACTAGGAGTAGTTACAGTTCATAGTGTGTCAGGGAGATTGAGAGCACCGTTTTCAGTTCATAGTGTGTCAGGGAGATTGAGAGCACCGTTTTATAGATTTTAGTAGTATGGACTGAGATGGTTTCTTCTAAAAGGAACTGGATTTCCTGCACTCGGTCATAGGTAACCAGACGTTGTAAGATTAATACCCACAATAGCAAGGTGAACTGAGTAGTTGTCGCAGATCTGTGTGCTTAATAGATATATATATCTATTTTTGATAGTGTTAACTTGAGAAAATTCATAGGTATTTCCCGTTGTAATCACTAGTTAGATGCAGCAGCAATGAAGTATGTGCTAAATTTTACACCCAAATCTTCCATGCAACATAAGGGGCTGCTTTTTTTGTTTGTTTGAATTTTTTCTTCATTCTACCAGCTATTTGATCCCAACTCAAGCTTTTTTTTAAGAACCTGGCGTGTACTGTTTATTGAACTAGTTAGGTTATAGAATATATAGATTTTTGATTTATTATATCAACTAGGACATCACATGGTAAATGGCTAAATGGTGATTTCTTCAATGTTCTGTGCTGCTTTTTTTAAACAGAAGAATAGTGATTGTGCTAGTTGGCTGTAATCAATTTTGATAGAACCATGGTACATTTGGTAAAACATTAGATGTGAAGTGGCATGTTTTTTCAAGGATGAATACAACTCCTGTGTGCTTGTTAATGCAATTGAAGCAGCTTCTTGGTATTGTGCAGGAGCTGAATCAGTTAGCTTGACACGGATGTTTCTTATTGCTGAGGCGATACTCGCTGGAGCACAAGCCCATCCAATTCACCAACCTAGCCACTTCAGTGAACTGATTTATCAAATGTCCCAAATCTGAAAACAGGTAGTTAATTGCTTTTATCCGTGCATCGCAACAGACAATATTGTACACTACAAATTCCAGTTATGCTCACAACAGTTACACTCTCAAGTTTTCCGACAGTGAGGAAGTGATGTGGTCATGTCTTGCATCCTAGAAGAGAAGCCAACAAGGTATTCTGTTCTCATTGTAAGTAATGTACGCATAAACCTGGAAGATATTAAGATGCATTGAGAAAAGAGAGAGAAACTGATCAAAATTTATTCCATGGGTTTATTAAATAAATGCTGACTGTAATATATTTACAATCAATGAGAGAAGGAACCACCAAATCTTCTATGCAATACTAGCGAACGCCTGTTAATGGCTAAATGGTGATTTCTTCTCTGTTTTGTGTTTTTTTAGCTCAAAATTGTCATATTCTTTTAGAATAGATTTTGCATGATTAGTAAAACGGAGTATAAAATATGTATTGAGAGCTTTTAAGTTTTTAAAATTCCTATATAAGATTTAAGATCCAAAATTTAATATCGAGTACATTTTTAGACCATTTTATAGACGTTTTGTGAGCATTTTTTTTCTCTTTAACAAAACTTTATGAGCATGTAGGAAGTCTCAGAGCAAGAAGTTTAATTCATGATAAAGTTAGCAAGTTGTATTTCCTGCAAAAAGTTCTATAATTTGGATGTTGTATTTGCAAAAAGTTGTATTGATGTAAACTTCACAACCTTTGATGTAAACAAAGTTTATATATACAAAATTTATGAGTACAAAGTTTTTCTGTACAAAGTTTATGAGTTCAAAGTTTTTTGTATAAAGTTTATGAGTATAAAGTTTTATAATTTGAATGTCTGTTTACTTCAAAGTTGTGAAAAATTTCAGCATAAAGTTTTTCAATACAAGGTTATGGTTTAAGAGAAAGTTGTGACAACAGAAAGTTTTTCAATCTAAAGTTTGTGTGTACTAAGTTTCTATTCCACTATAAAGTTTCAAAAGAAAATTTTCTGTTTTGCTCTCTTTCTACTTCCTATGTTTTTCATGTAGCCTATCTAAACAATCATTTCTACAATTTTTTATGTATGTTTTACTAGCTCATATATTTTTACACGCATTCATATAAAAAATCCTACATTTTTTCCTATTTAGTTGTGTTCCAAAGCAGCGCTAGGAATCTGATAACTCTTCTTTTGTGGTTTCACCTAGTGTCTTCATCCAATAGGTGCTCTTGTACGGTTTTTTATGGCTTGCTACGGTGAAGCCACAAAATTAGAATTGAGCCATTTGCCAGGGGGAAGACAACTGATGACTTCTGCTGCTATGCAAATTTACAACGCATTTCCAATTCGAATGAAGTATGTACCAGGCATCATCTTCAGCATGGACAATTAATATTTTTCAAAGTCTCTGGGTCTCTGGATGTCTTCTTTCTGTATTTCTGGATGTTTTTTTTACAGGAGTTAACATCTTGTCATGTGCGTGTGTCTGACTTGAATTTTCGCAGATGGCAATGAAAGGCTTTGCCAATTAGAAAATTGTGGTATTGGCTTGTCATAGCTTTTTTAATAATGCTGGATGTGCATTACTCTTTAGTTTCTCAATTTAAGGGAGGCATTGTAATCCTGAGTTAAAAAAAAAGTATAATCACGTCGGCTATATGCCACTTGCTCTATGAGTTGGCTTGAGGACTTCAGTATTGAATTCTACAACTGCTATTTCTTGTGCAAGTATTATACTTCTGTACCTGGATTGTGTGTGTGTGTTTTCTCATGGTTTGTATGATTTAGCTAAAACATCATATAGTTGTGCATATACAGTGATCAATTTCTTTTTTTCTTAAATTATTGCATAAACTTACACATTTTTTTTCACAAGGACAACAACATTAAGATTGAACTGCCATCAAACAATCTCATCTGCATATATAACTTCTTTTTTTAAAGTCCCTTGTTTTTTTCTAAAGTTTAGAAGTTGCAGATCTTTGATGTCGAAAGTACTTTTTTTCACCTTCAAGCACCACAGTTGAAAGTTTTATTCATACTAGTTGAAAGTTAACTCCTCACCCATTTATTATCCTTATTTACCTCCTCCCAGAAAGTAAAGGGAAAATCCCTTGAAAATTGGTTGAAAGTTCTAGATCCTACTAGTTGGAAGTTTTGATTTATTAGTTGAAATGTTTTCTCCTCATGGGCCAGAAGTTTCTTTCTATGGGCTTGGAAACGCATAAAAGTAAACGGAAACGGTGAAGAGAAAAATCGCGTGGGGAGCACGTACGACGTCGCTACGGAAAGTGAAAACACGTGGAGAACGCGTTCGCGCGCGGCGTGGTCGCGCGAACGGTCGCGCATTAGCCACGGACGTGATCTGCGACATCTACGCTCAAGACACGGGAAGCATCGTGTTCGAGGAGCGCTACAGGTCTCCGATTGCTGCCTCCTCCCATCCGTCGTTTCAATTCTTCGTCGCGTTCTTTTTCAAGATTGTAGCGGACCTGCGCTTTGATTCTCTTGTTTTCAGTGATAAGATGTCGAGTGCTTTAGTCTTTCATGCGTGATTTCTCACCAGGTGTGCTTACAATTTGGTCAGACATGGCTACGGAGCTGCTGTACTCGAAGTTAGAGACCGCCATGGCGTCGGAGGTAGAAGGGCTCCACCGGTGTCTCGCCGCCGTTGCGGACAGTGGCGGCGAGTTCTTGCAGGAGTTGCTGTCCAAGTGGCGCCTGCATGCCCAGGCCGTCACCGCCATCCGCAACGTAGCGATGTTCATGGAGCGGACCTTTGTTGTAACCAGAGGAAAGGCGTCTGTTCACGATCTGGGCCTGAAGCTTTGGCGCGACGGCGTGGTGTGCTCCGGCGATGTCATGCCGAGGCTGATCGAGGCGGTGCGGCGTGATCAGGCGGCCGCCAAGCCCGGCGACTTGATGGCCGGTGTGGACAAGATGTTGACGGAGCTTGGCGACGAGGTGCACCGTCGAGTCATGGCCGCATTGTCTGCCGACGAGTAGTGCCGCGTCGAGCATGTACAGAAGACTGTGGACGGCTGTATGTTTCAAACCGATCGGTTTCAGAGGCTGCAATTCCGACTTGTGTTCCAGCGTATCTGAACTCCTGTTTTAGATGGATGAAAGCGGCAGGATTTAGTATATGTTTTCTCGATATGTTGAATGCCATGTCATTTCATATCAGTTTCGGTTGTTTTTACTCCTACTTTGCAGCTCTTGTATGTGGGCTTTAGACCAGATTTAGCTAGTGTTTCATTTTGTTTGAATGTTTGATCAGAAACCGTGTGACGAAACTAGTCTATTCATGTATTCATTGCATGAAGTGACAGAAACGTTTTACCGGTTAATTGGAATGTATCTCTACTTATAAGATTGTTGTCAATTGAACAATCTCAATGCATCAACGTCATATGTGAATACGTGATAAATGAAGGTGATTACTATTAAATGGGAAGCGTGAGTGCGTGACTGCGTCGGGCTAACCAAGTTTGGCCCGCGTATTTTTGCTGCGAACAGATGACTTCATCCATTATAGCCCGCCCTAAATTCGGCCCATGAAAATAGGATCGCTTCATGGTTGTGATCCAAATTCGACCCATCAAAATTGGATAGCTGGTAATAGCGGTGGGCTTGCGGTCAACGGCCCATAAACGGACCCATTCTTCCCTTGGTTGACTAAATGATGTCTTGTTCAAAGTCTACTCTTCCCGGTGTGACCATGATGTTGACGGATCTTGGCGACGAAGTGCACCGTCAGATCATGGACGCGCCGGCTGTCGACGAGTAGCATGTATTAAAGTATCGGCTAAATCTTATCTTACTATACGACCCACTAAATCTTAAAATTTGACATATAAAGATATTATATTATTATTCACTAAGCATGCTATATTATTTACAATTGTATTTTATAATTTATTAAATTTTAGACTTTTAAAATATAAGCATGTTAAATCATCATTGTATATAATTTATATAATATTTTAATATATCTCTCTATTATTTTTAAAGTCCTATATACTTATATAGTTAATTCTCATTTAGTTAATGTTATTTCTCTTTTCTCTCATTAAATCATATCACATCAATGATTTTTAATCCTTAGATGATTAATCTATGATCCAAATTATTTCTTTTTTTTTCTTCTCTTATAAAGACACGTTATCTTATTTTTACATTTAAATCATCATTACATATACTTTTTAAATTATCATAAATCACGTCAACTTATGTAAATTTACGTCGTCTAACTATCTTACTAAACTTCTACAGCAATACACAGGGTTTCACCTAATATATCATATGATCGTTTCCAGGGTGCGTTTCCTGCATGTTCCGAAAGTATCTGAAGTTCTGAATTCATATTTCAGATCGATGGTTGTCTCAATAATGTAGTAAGTCGATCAGTTGAATGCTATGACATTCCTTACCTGTTTCAGTTGTGCATATTGCAGATCTTGTACGCTTCTGGTATTACTCAGTTATTTCTGTCTGTTTGTTCAGAACACTTGTGCGACAAAACTATTCCACTCTGTATTGTTCAAGAACTCATTCGATGAAGTAAAAGAAATGTATCTATTTGCCGGTCAATTGCACACTACCTGATCTGTCGAGAATCAGAGTACCATATTACTGCAATGAATAATGGAGTAGTATTACAGTACTCTCTCAGACACACAGGCTACAAACAATCCTAACGGGCAAGCAAACTTTTTGTTTTATCATAGCAAACAATCCTAACAGTCGAACATTTAAACTCAGCTAAAGCCCTTCCTTTGAGTCAGACTCAGACCCGGCCTGTCTCATCAAAATCGGCCTGGCCCGTCTCGGCTCGTTAGGCTGCGCGGTTATTAATACACCGACCCTCGATGACGAACTAAACCCGTATAAGTTTATCTGCAGAGGCGGCGGGGCCGCGGCACGAGATGACGAGCTCGCAGATCCAACCTCTCCCCTTCCGCAGGAGGATGGACGCCGCCCTCGCCGCCAGCTCGTGCCAGGCGGTGACGGACGCAATCCGCGACATCTACGCTCAAGATATGGAAAAGCTCAACTTCGAGCAGCTCTACAGGTTTTTTTCGATTAATTCCTGTCTCCTTCCTAAACCCTAAACCTTAGTTTTCGTGGTAAGACCGAATTAATGTTCAGATAGTTTTTGTGCCTGATTGCTCACCAGGCGTGTTTACGAAGTGGTCCTCAATAAACACGGCGAGCTGCTGTACTCGGAGGTGCAGACCGCCTTAACGGCGGAGGTGGAAGGCCTCCGCATGTCGCTCGGCGCCGTCGCGAACGATGACGGCGGCGCGTTCCTGCAGGAGCTGCTGTCCAAGTGGCGCCGGCACACCGAGGCGGTCGCCGCCGTCCGCGACATGGTGATGTACATGGAGCGGACGTTTGTTGTGACCTACCGGAAGGTGTCTGTCCAGGAGCTCGGCGTGAAGCTTTGGCGCGACGGCGTGGTCTGCTCCGGCGACGTCCTGCCGAGGCTGGTCGAGGCGGTGCGGCGTGAGCGGGCGGCCGCCGAGCCTGGCGACGTGATGGCCGGTGTGACTGATATGTTGACGAAGCTTGGCGACAGAGTGTTAAGCCAAGTCATGGACGCGTCGTCTGTCGACTAGTATAGTAGCGCCACTTTGGAGAAGTCTGTATCAGAGGATCAGTAGAGGACACTTTAATCTTTAGTTTCATCACGTCAGATTAATCATTTTTTATGTTAGGTACGATTTAATGTTGGTTAAGTACTTCAGTTGAATATCTTTTTTGTTTATAGGAACATCAGTTTAATCTTTTTTGTTAAGTATATATACTTCAGTTTAATCACGCCAGTTTACTCTATTGATATGAAATTATGTGCAAAGTTCTACCTTCAGCTTCTACCACCATAGAAGAGTAGATACAAACAGAGCAGATTTTTTTAGATTGTTTGTTGATTCAGAGTTGTTTGTTGTGGTTCTGAAAGTCCGAACGCACCACAAAATTGGCATTATTGTGATGCATAGTTCTCGTTTAATCACTCAAAATCTTGAATGATTTTCCATTCCATTGCATTGCATAGCACAAAGTGGCGCTAAGATTGTCCTATAGGTAATTTTATCATCTTAAGAAGATACCGGATATTATATTTTTTAGTGTAAAATTTAGTACCTTCAAATATTATGTACCCACGATATCAATTTTTAATGTAAAATTTAAGTATTTCAAGGTACTTTTCCATGACCGTAAAATTCCTCTCGTATTATACTACAGTAGTACACAACTTCTCTCACACTCACGGCATTACCATTTACCAAGCTAATACAAATTATTCTAACGGCCGGGCATGCAGAATCAACAAGTTAAAAAAGTGGACGCGTCAGGACTGAAAAGAATGCATCCATGATCCAGCACTGAAGCTTACTGCTTTTTTTTTGAGTTAGTTGTATCCATTGAAGAACTTGAATAGCCCTAATTTAAAAACATGGGAGAAATTTCAGCAACAATTTCCGCATCGATGATTGCAGGAAGAATACAATGGTTCAGTTCTCGCATTCATTCTCCTGTGCAGAAATGGAGAAATAGAGGCCTCAAAGGCTCAAAAGGGGAGAAGCGGTGCAGATAAAGGGAAGAGCCAATTGCGTTCACGGTACACGAATTTGTATGATGGATGCAAATAGATACAATAACTTGCAAATTGCTTATTTCGGTACAATAACTTGGTTAGTTCGTGCAAATTAACCTAGACCAAAACAATCCACACAAGCACAATTGATCTAATATGATACATAATGATGTGTAATTATTGTTACACATCAAAAATTTATGCTGACAACATATTATTATTATTATCCGCATGATATTTTGAAGATATAGACCAACGAAAAAACAAGATAATTAAAAATGCTTGATCATAAAAATACACTTTGGATGAAATAGAGTGTCTAAACATGAACATGAAAATTAAAATGATTTTTTAGGGTTAATTGTACGGATAAAAATTGTCTTGGTCTTGAACATATATATAAACATTAGACGAGTTATATACAAATTAGTTTTCCCAAGAAATGAAATAAATTCTCTATCCTAGACATGAAAAATAAATTTTTGCACATCTACTTTCTCTTTCTATTTGGATTCGAAATAAGATCTCCAAATCACAGTCATACGTATATGCTGCTATGTCATTAGTTTGTGCTAATTTAAAGCAATTTTGCTTGGGTGGATCATTTTGGCCTGGTTTGCACCAATTAACCAAGTTATTGTATCAAAATGAGCAATTTACAAGTTGTTGTATCTATTTGTAGAAAAATGCTCCCAACGGGTGCCCGATTCTAGCTTAAAAAATCGAATGCCCGGGCCACCTGACATGCATGCATGCAAAACACGTGCAGCTTTGTACGGCTGCACCTTCCCACTCCTCTTCTCTGTGCAACTACTTTTTAACAAATCTTTAAACTTTCTTTTTCTAAAATATGTATTTGAACTACGATCTGATTATACCATTATGCTTGTTCTAATTAAATCTTTACAACAAGATCTCACATCATTATATTCTGATAAAAACATTTACCTTTTTACAAGGGATATCTTTTTAATGTTCCACACTATATTCTTTAGATGTTTTAACAAATATTTTCCGTTGTTTCAATAGGATATTTATAAATGTTGCATGTGATGTTCTTTTGGATGTTTTAGTAATTATTTTATGATATTCCAATCGCTATAACTAAATGTTCATGTGTGATATAAAAATTATTTCAACAAAACTAAGTATATGCAAAGTATGTTCCATATGATTTTTGTTATGTTTCACTCATTGAGGCTCAATGTTTCTTGCAATGGTTGTTAGTGTTTCGGTTAGTATTTTTTTAATGTTGCATCTCTTTGAAATATTTTATAAAGTTATTTGAAACAATTTTTTATAAGGGATAAGACAATATTTTATTTTTTACGAATTTTTTTTATCAAAACATAATGATGTGAGATCTTGTTATAAGATTTAATTGTAACGAATTCAATATTATAATCAGATTATTGATCGAAACAATAATTTAAAAAAAATAATATTTATAAATTAGAAAAAATGATTAAAAGGGGAGAGACAAGAGCAAATGGGCTTGTACACTTGAGTGCATGTGCATGGAGCATAGTTTTTTTTAGTGTGTTTACACGAGAAAGTGTTGCATATAGGCAAGGTATAATGAACGGACGGAACGCCTGATATTTAAGTATTGGATCAGACGTCGATTCAGAGTTTCTTTCCTATTTGTACCCATCATGTAAGTTTATATAATGTGAGCGTAATTTACTCTAAATGAAATTTAGAAAAGTAAGATAAATATAACGTATCAGCCGCCCAAATTTGACTCACGCGTATTGTGCGGTTTATAGATAAAATTTCGCCCGTTTAAACTATATCTCTACCAATCTACCATGGTTTGCTTTCCAAAGTTAGTCAGGCCCGGGGTTTGGCCCATGCGGCCATGCCAGATTAGCCCTAGCTACAAGGGATATTTCCTGTATGGCTGTATATATAAACGACGTCGTACGAGTATACGACCACGACAAAGTTGCACCGTAGACGTACGGCAAACCCGAAAACCATGGACGCTCTCCGGACATGTCCCGCCGCCGCCGCCGCTTGCGCGTTCTCGACGTCGGGGACCAGCCAGTTGCCTCGGGGTTTCCTGCCGATGGGATCAGCTCGCCGCAGCACCGCGCTACTGAAGATGCAGTCGGGCTCGGGCAGCAGCATGGCCTCTCGCTGACAGCACGGCCACGCGATATGCGCTGGGACGACGAAGACCCGACAGTCCGACTTGGGAGTCGACATCGACGATCATCACGAGGTAAACCGAACTCTCTTCCCGCCATTTGTTTATCACGATGATCTGCATTAGCCACTAATTTAGGCTAGTCGAAACTTGGTTTCGGCAATATCAATCTGGGGGTAGCAGTCAAGTGCCAAACACAATGGGTTAGTCGGGACAAAGGTTTAGACAGGTTCAGGCCCTCTCTATCGAGAGGTAATACCCTACTCCTGTTTCGGGGATTCGATCCGTCGAGTGGTTTATTGATCTCTTGATCTCTTGATTTCGTGGATTTGTGTACTCGTGTACTTGTGTCTTTGTCTATCCACCTATCCCTCAAGGGACACCCCTACCCTCCTTATATAGTCTCGGAGGGGGGTTTACAAGTCGGAGATCTACTCATATTCTAAGTCGGACTCCTCTATCTTACCAATTTTGGACTATGAGCCATTACCTTATCTCAATGGTAATGTAATACCCAAGTCATAGCCGGTTTACATAATCATGAGACATAACCTATCCCTTATGGTAAGTCAGATAAGCTAGCCGAGTAGGTATCCGGTACCCATAATTTCCACAGTAGCCCCTGAGACCTTCACAGTCGATGAGATAACTTTGCCTCGAACCAAAATCACACACAGCCGAGTAACTCCCTAGCCGAGTGCTTCTATCGCCGAGTGCCTCCATCATCTCTGCCTGAGTCTCTCGAGTGCTTTTTCATCCAATAGAAAGGCTGTGAAGGGCTGAAAAACATCTCAAAAAGTTTAAAAATAGATATTTAGGTGCATCGACTGATGCACCTAATTAGGTGTAGCTCCCGACTATGTGTTTAGTTAAATAAACTAAGCATATAGTCAAGAACTATATTAATTATACTCTCCTGAGTTAAATAAATGCCTAGCCTAAGCCAAAAGCAATCATAAAAGATCATATAACCTTATAATCAAGGCATAGTGTATAATGAATCCAAGCACTTGGCAAGCTCATGCTTATCCGAGTCAATTTACCTGAGTCATCTCAGAACAAAATACTCAGCCGACCCTCAGGGGTAAAAAATCCGAGCACTTGGCAAGCTCATGCTTATCCGAGTCGTTGTGCCCGAGTCGTCCCGGAACATACAGTTCAATCAATTCTCATGAATAGAAAATATGAGTTAATAAATTTATCAGTCATCTGAAAAATACGACCAAAATATTAAATAGCTCTTGCCATAATATTAGTCTTGATAAAAAGAGCACACCAAGGTGGCAAATCAGCATTGATAAATAAAAAATCAAATGCTTTGTAAAAACCAAACAGCTCCTGCAACCTATAAAAAAGTTACCAGGACAGTTATAAAAAACTTTACTGTTTGTCACCTTCCAAGTTGCATCGTATCAACCTTCAACAAGTTGTGTAACTGCTGTATGAAAGGATTTTAAAAGGCATTGGGTAATAAGACACGCGCATATTGCCAGAGCAAATCTGCTTAAGTCTCTAGAGACACGTGTCGAGCCACACCTGTAATATGGGCCGTAAGCTTCTCATGGGTCTCGGCTCAAACACGAGAAAGCCTACTGATACCCTCAAATCTCTGAAGCGTCGTCGTCACCACGCCGCTTCATCTTTCCAAGACTCCCCTCACAAACTCCTGTTCACAAGGTCATGCAAAGAAACTGAGAGCTCATGCTCATCAATCTCCATCCATCCGGAAGCTCTTGCCTCATCAGGATTCATCACCTCCCAATAAGTTCCCGAGGGATAAATCTCCCGGGTGTCGTAGACCAAGCGCATCTCAAACTAATAGCTTTTGATCCAAATAGTTATCCCTCATGGGATACACCAAAATAGATTTGATAATTGAATCCCGTCTGGCACAAGAACTCATCTTGTGACCTTTGTAGAAAATAATGATTGATCCAGACCATGAATATAGGAGATAAGCTCGTGGCCATGAATTCATGTTGCATAAATCCAGGATAAGCCCAATATTGAAGATTAAAGGTATGATCCTGGTGCTAGAGATAGTAAGCCTCCGAGCATGTCACTTATCCTTCTGTCACAGTCGAAGTTATCCATTGGTGGCAACTGATGCAGTCGGCACGAAAACGAGACCACCAATGTGAAGATAAAATTGCCCATCAAAGGTAACGAAGATGTCGGTGGTGGAGACATAGTTGCCCATCAACAGTGATGGCGAAATCCACTAACCATGGAGACGAAGAAAAATAGTCGGCGGTGATAAACGTGACTAGCAGTAATGACGACAGTCATTGGCGACCAAAGCAAGTCGATGTTGAAGATGAAGATGCACATTCGCTGCGATGACGTAGGCCAGCAATGGCGACGAGACCACCAGTCGGCAACGACGAAGATAGCCAGACGATGAAGATGAAAATACTAATCAGTTGCGGCGTAATAGGCCAACCAATTATGACAGACGCAACCGGTGGTGATGACGATCCGTAGCAGAAAAAACAACCAGTTGTAGAAACAAAGTTGTCCGTCAACAGTAGCAGAGTAGGTAATGCTGAAGAGACATGGCAAGATGTTGATGAAGATGGCGGCGTTAGTGTCCCAGTTAAATTTTAGTGTAGACGAAGTTCAAACTCGTGTGCGTGGCGAAGATTAGTGCAACACTTCTTGATTTATGATGATGGCCATAGAACTTGATGTCGTAGTCGTTGATAATGCTTCACATGAAGAAAAACATGAAGTAGACTGTAGCATCAACTGAGAGCCAAAGTTGTCGATGAAAATATTGGAGTTGCTGAAGTAGAAAGCTTGCTCTGGAGCGAAGATTTTGAGTCTTGTATTTGTATAGCCCCCAACTCTATGCTTAGTTGGGAAACAACTGAACATAGAATCAAGAACTATAGCTTGTCATTGAGTAGTCATTGCTTGAGTGAAGATACACATTGAAGATGTCATGTTGAGTCGCTTGGAGACGTCGTGGTTGGTGAAGTAGCGAAGCTTGCGAAGTAGAAGCAATAGAACTAGTCGACGATGAAAACGTAGACGCCCAACAACGGTGGCGTGAAAACCAACCGTGTAGGCGGAGATACCAGTCGGCGGCGACGAAGGCAAGCCGACGATGAAGTCGTAGACGCCCAACAACGGTGATGTCACCAATCAACCGTGTAGGCGGAAACACCAGTCGACGGCGGCGATGGCAGGCCAATGATGAAGTCATAGACCACCAGCAACGGTGATGTCACCAATCAACCGTGAAGGCGGAAACGTTAGTCGGCGGCGGCGAAGGCAGGCCGACGATGAGGTCGTAGATGCCTAACAACGGTGATGTGTCCAATCAACCGTGTAGACGGAAACACCAGTCGACGGCGGCGAAGGCAGGCCGACGATGAGGTCGTAGACGCCCAACAATGGTGATGTGTCCAATCAACCGTGAAGGCGGAAATATCAGTCGGCGGCGGCGAAGGCAGACCAACGATGAAGTCGTAGATGCCCAACAACGGTGATGTCGTCAATCAACCGTGTAGGCGAAAACACCAGTCGGCGGCGGCGAAGGCAGGCCGACGATGAGGTCGTAGACGCCCAACAATGGTGATGTGTCCAATCAACCATGAAGGCGGAAATATCAGTCGGCGGCGGCGAAGGCAGACCGTCGAGGAAGTCGTAGACGCCCAGCAACGGTGATGTGTCCAATCAACTGTGTTGGCGGAAACACCAGTCGGCGGCGGCGAAGGCAAGCCGACGATGAAGTCGTAGACGCCCAACAACGGTGATGTGTCCAATCAACCGTTTAGGCGGAAACACCAGTCGGCGGCGGCGAAGGCAGGCCGACGATGAAGTCGTAGATGCCCAACAACGGTGATGTGTCCAATCAACCGTTTAGGCGGAAACACCAGTCGGCGGCGGCGAAGGCAGGCCGACGATGAAGTCGTAGACGCCCAACAACGGTGATGTGTCCAATCAACCGTTTAGGCGGAAACACCAGTCGGCGGCGGCGAAGGCAGGCCGACGATAAGGTCGTAGACGCCCAACAACGGTGATATCACCAATCAACCATGTAGGCGGAAACACCAGTCGGCGGCGGCGAAGGTAGGCCGACAATGAAGTCGTAGACGCCCAACAACGGTGATGTGTCCAATCAACCGTTTAGGTGGAAACACCCAACAACGGTGATGTGTCCAATCAACCGTTTAGGCGGAAACACCAGTCGGCGGCGGCGAAGGCAGGCCGACGATGAGGTCGTAGACGCCCAACAACGGTGATATGTCCAATCAACCGTGAAGGTGGAAATATCAGTCGGCGGCGGCGAAGGAAGGCCGTCGAGGAAGTCGTAGACCCCCAGCAACGGTGATGTGTTCAATCAACCGTGTAGGCGAAAAACACCAGTCGGCGGCGGCGAAGGCATGCCGACGATGATGTATAATTGATCGATCCTGCAGTATAAACACGTAGGATGAGTAGTACCTGATGTAAACATAGTACTTGAGGAAAATTCAAGCATTTCAAAATATTTATAAGTGTGTATTTCTCCTCTTGTTGGTTTTGATTTCCCCGAGTAGATGACTCCTCACGTTTAAATACTCTGCCCGACTAGTCATTAATATGAGTTCGTCATTAATGGAACAAAGTTTCACATATCGGAATTTACTACTCGAGAACTTTCGTAATTGTTTAGAGCGGAAAACAAATTATCTTATCTCTATGCTTTTGATTTCTTCCGAGTAGCACCTTGCGTTATACACTCCATCCAACGAGCCCCCGGGTGCTAGGATTCGGCCCAAGGGCAACTATCCATCGACAAACCAAACGGAAGGTATAGGGAAATAGAGTTTCATAACTCGATGGGTACTTTTTTACTCGGATTATTTCGCAAGCAATCGAGATAAATATTAGAAAAATTAACTCAAAAATATGATATAACATCTGCAGCCCCCGACTCACTGCTCAATGGAGGACCAGTTGATGTAGTGAGGCAGAGGAGAAAGAAAATATCATATAAAGAAGAAAATTGATGATGACTTAGCTTTTTGATATTTCCACCGGTGACGGTAGAGGTGGCCGATCTAGGGGCAATGTCGTCCATCAACGGCGACCAAGACACCAACCGAAAAAGCAGCGTGGAGGCGACCAATGGTGGAGGTGAAGGTTCCCAACAACGTGACAAAGATGCACGGCCATGGAAGTGAAAACACCAGTCGGCAACAGAATCCGTGGAGGCGAAGAAACCAGTCGACGATGACGAAGACGGCCGACGGTGAAGACGATGTCGGTCTTGGCTCGTTCCTCTTGTGCAATCCTACGGGCCGTGGCTGAGTCGGTCTCGGCAACTTTGGCCATGAGGATGTTGAAGAACTCCGGGGCGTAATCGTAGTCGAAGTCGGAGTCGTCGAAGTCGTTCGTGGAGATGTTGTAGAGGTCGTCGAAATTGGAAAAGCTGAGGTAGTCTGCGATCTCGATAGATGAGCGCGATCCGAGTGGTTGAATCATGGCGGCGATTTCTCTGGAGCTCGGACCGCAGCATGATGATGAAGAAGATTCTCCCAAGTGGATCGATTCCAGCTCGGAAGATAGAAGATTGTGGTAGGTCTTAGCGTCGTTTGGTAACCCAAACGGCGCCGCGAGGTTTCCCCCTCCCGACTGGTTCGAATCCGAGTCGAGGAGAGAGGTCTTGCCAAATTTGTCAGTGATGAAGTCAAGGCTGCCGAAGCTGAACGCCTGCCCTGGAGGAAGGGCGAAGTCGTTGATGCCTGAAGAAGATCCCATCGCGCTTGTCGGCGAGATGAAGAAGAAAACTTGACGCAGAGCCCCTACCTGGCGCGCCAACTGTCGAAACTTGGTTTCGGCAATATCAATCTGGGGGTAGCAGTCAAGTGCCAAACACAATGGGTTAGTCGGGACAAAGGTTTAGACAGGTTCAGGCCCTCTCTATCGAGTGGTAATACCCTACTCCTGTTTCGGGGATTCGATCCGTCGAGTGGTTTATTGATCTCTTGATCTCTTGATTTCGTGGATTTGTGTACTCGTGTACTTGTGTCTTTGTCTATCCACCTATCCCTCAAGGGACACCCCTACCCTCCTTATATAGTCTCGGAGGGGGGTTTACAAGTCGGAGATCTACTCATATTCTAAGTCGGACTCCTCTATCTTACCAATTTTGGACTATGAGCCATTACCTTATCTCAATGGTAATGTAATACCCAAGTCATAGCCGGATTACATAATCATGAGACATAACCTATCCCCTATGGTAAGTCAGATAAGCTAGCCGAGTAGGTATCCGGTACCCATAATTTCCACAAGGCTTGTGCTGCGGTCTAATCTGCCGTCATTGCTTCAATTGTTTTATAGAGTTCGGTGGCCAAGTTCAATCGGCATTTATCTGAGGTGTTGTCTGTAAGTCAATGGTTTGTTGATATATTAATTGTCTAATCTTTTCGTTTTATTTCCTTCAAATGCCTTATCTTTCCTTTTTTTTCCGAAAGGATTTGCGGTTTTACAAAGAGAGAGACAAAATTGACGGGTACTGTTGGAAGATATACGGTAATTTTACTGGAAGCATTTTGGTAAGTAGTGGCACTAATATATATTCGGTAAAACTGTACTCCCTCGATCTGGGTTAAAAAGTCATAAGATTGAGTACATCTTTAACTACAAATAACTTTCAGAATATTTGCTTTAAGAGCATGAAAACAATACGTATATATTTGTTAATAGTTCTATTGATATTATAGTATAAATTAATGATTAAAGTTATTTCTAGAAGATGATGTCCTTATCTAGGTATTTTTAATCTAAGGGGTAGTACAATTCTTTTCATCTTTAGCGTAGCCAAGTGACAAACTCGTTAGCTCGTGATTATTTTGGAAGATTGATCTAAGGCTGTGTTTTTCTTTCACCTTTTTCAATTCATCTTCTTTGTTTTTCGCGTGCACGCTTCTCAAACTGAGTGTATTTTTTGCAAAAATTTTCTATACGAAAATTGTTTTGCAAAGTTGTTTTCTTAAAAAATAAATTAATTTTTAATTAATCATACGCTAATGAGTCGTTTCGTTTTACGTGTCGAAAAGATTAGTGGACTGCTGTGATTTAACACGATTTGATTATTGGTTACACATGCATAATATCTTTTAGTAGAGATGGAAACACTAGTGCAGATCCTCTCATCTGTGACAGGCTGTAATATAACTGGATTTTGCGGGCCGTCACAAAGAAAACATCTCAAACGGGCCTAAAAAGAGGCCGATTGAGATATGGTCGGAGAGACATGTTAAATGTGCATAGAACTGAAGCCCGTCACGGATGACACATATCTGTGATGGGCCTAAACTAGGGCCCGATTGAGATAACCTTAAATATCTCAATCGGGCCGTAGTTGGAGCCCGTCACAGATGACAATCATCTGTGACGGGCCCCAACTTAAGGCCCGATTGAGATAATCTTAAATATCTCATCGGGCTGTAATTGCAGCCCGTCACAGATGACAATCATCTGTGAAGGGCCCCATCTTGATGCCCGTTTGAGATATCTACAAAGCCCGTCACAGATGGCACTCCTCTGTGACGGGCTTTTTTTTAGGCCCGATAAAGATACCTTATATGCCCGATTGTTAGTGCACACTATAAATAGCCGCAACCGCTCAAAGTATCTGTATCCCACTATTCACAACTCTGGTGGGAGGTTGGATGGGGCGAAAATTTTTTTTTCCCAAAGAGTAAATTCATAAAGGTAAGTGACAAATAATAATCATTAATTTAGAAAATTCATCAATTTTTATGAATTTAGCAGTATTTATCTTATAAGATGTCTGATTCTTTTTTCATTTCTGTAGAGATGGATCGAAGTTGGATGTATGCGAAATCTGTGAAACGTCATAGTCAAGAGTATAGAAATGGGGTATTAAATTTTATTAACGTCGCGGAGGATGATAGGAAAAGAAGAAACAGCGATTACATGTGTTGTCCATGTGCAGATTGCAAGAATGAAAATATGTTTGATAGCCGAATGGACGTACACGCTCATCTGATACAACGAGGATTCATGGAGGGCTACACATGTTGGGTTAAGCATGGAGAGCAGGAATCAGGAAGTGGTGCTGCTGCAGACAGTACTGGTGCGCAAAATCAGGAAGATGAAGATGAGCATGACATGTTTGTACCTTCTCCACTAGGCGATGAAATGGTTGATGTTGATCATGATCTGCTGCAAGACATGTTACGTGACGTTGAGGATCCAGCTTACAACGAGAGAGATTCCGTAAAGTTCAGCAGGTTGGTCAGTGACTCGCAGACGCCTCTGTACGCCGGATGCAAAGCAAAGCAGACCAAATTATCAGCTACCTTGGACCTAATGAAGCTGAAGGCAAGTAGTGGATGGACAGACAAGAGTTTCATAGAGCTTTTGGGAATTTTGAAAGCCATGCTGCCTGATGGGAACACATTGCCCGAGACGACATATGAAGCAAAGCAGGTTTTGTGTCCCCTGGGGTTAGAGGTCCGTAGAATTCACGCTTGTCGAAACGACTGCATATTGTACCACAAGCAATATGCGGAGTTAGATGCTTGTCCTGTATGCAAGGCCTCTCGATACAAGCGTAAGAAAAGTCCTGACGAAGGAAAAAAATCAAAGCAAGGTGGTCCCGTGAAGGTTGTGTGGTATCTACCTATCATTGATCGTTTCAAAAGAATATTTGCAAATCCCAAGGAGGCAAATTTAGTAAGTTGGCATGCCACGGAGAGAAGGAACGACGGTATGCTAAGACACCCAGCGGATTCGATTCAATGGAGGAATATCGATCGAAAACACAAAGACTTTGCTGCCGACCCCAGAAACATGAGACTATGTCTGTGTACAGATGGCATGAATCCTTTTGGAGACATGAGTAGTACTCACAGCACCTGGCCAGTTCTTATTTCAAACTTTAACCTACCGCCATGGTTGTGCTTTAAAAGAAAATATATTATGCTGTGCTTGCTAATCCAAGGACCGAAACAACCGGGCAATGATATCGATGTGTTCTTGGAACCTGTTATGGACGATCTTGAGATGCTCTGGAAAGAAGGTGTGGAAACTTGGGATGCATATGGTAAGGAGAATTTCAAGCTACGAGTTCTACTGTTCTGCACCATTAATGACTATCCCGCCCTCGGTAATCTTTCTGGCCAAACCGTGAAAGGAAAGAAGGCATGCTCTGACTGCATGGAACATACACGCAGCCGGTGGTTGAAGAAATCACGAAAGATGGTTTATATGGGTCATAGGAGGTGGCTCCCGCTACATCACGCATTTCGAAGGAAGAAGAATATTTTCAACGGTAAGAGAGAACTTCAGCCTGCTCCCAAGGATTTGTCCGAAGATGAGGTCCACAACTTGGTCAAGGACATAACCAACGAGTTTGGGAAGAAAAGAAAACGTAGTCAGGCAAAGGACAAGGGTATGTGGAAGAAAAAGTCCATATTTTGGCGATTACTTTACTGGAAAGATCTTGAGGTCCGTCATTGCATTGATCTCATGCATGTAGAAAAGAATGTGTGTGAGAGTTTGGTTGGCCTGCTGCTGAATATTCCCGGCAAAACAAAGGACGGGTTGAACGCGCGCCTTGATTTCAATGAAATGAACATTCGTAGTGAACTCCAGCCCGTAACAAATGCAGAGACAGGTAGAGTGTACCTCCCTCCAGCTTGCCACACACTGTCGAAGGATGAGAAGATCGCAATGTTATCGTGCTTGAAAGATATTAAAGTTCCATCGGGCTATTCAGCGAGGATTAGTAAGTACGTCAAATCGGAAGAACTTAAACTGGTTGGAATGAAGTCGCACGATTGCCACGTGCTAATCACACAAATCTTGCCAGTTGCTATCAGAGGCATTCTTCCACCGAAAGTCCGTCATACAATCCAACGTCTGTGCGCATTTTTCAATGCCATTGGACAGAAAGTTATAGATCCCGAAGATCTAGATGGGTTGCAGACCGATATTGTCAATACCCTCTGCCACATGGAGATGTTTTTTCCACTGTCTTTTTTTGATATCATGGGTCATCTCCCTGTTCATCTTGTGAAGCAAACAAAACTATGTGGCCTAGCTTTTCTAAGAGAAATGTACCCGTTCGAGAGGTACATGGGAGTTCTGAAGGCATACGTTCGGAACAGAGCAAAACCGGAGGGGAGCATCATTGAAGGCTACACGACCGAGGAGGTCATTGAGTTCTGTGTGCATTACATGTCCGAGGCCGAGCCTATCGGAGTTCCAGCGTCTCGTCACGAAGGAAGGTTGTCAGGTGCTGGCACAATCGGGAGGAAAAGAATTAGGCCCGATCAAGCTTCCTACGGGCAGGCTCATTTTGCTGTGCTCCAACATATGGCAGAAGTTAGCCCATACTTTGAGGAGCACTTAGCCAAAATCCGGCAGGAGAACACGGGTCGATCTGAGACGTGGATTAATAGAGAACATAACTCTCGGTTCAACGCATGGTTCAAGAATCGTGTCACCATGTCGACGGATATCCCAAATGAGACTGTACACTTGTTGGGGATGGGACCGTGTTGGGCCATAGACACATGGCAAGTGTAACACCCTGGGGAAATTCCTAAATAAAAATACACTGATCAAAAATCATTTCTGTTTCATGTTTAAATTTTTGCATCATGCCGACAGTTTCTTTGTTTTATGCCAGTGCCAAACTTTTATTGAAATTTACCAATTTTTCTACTCCTCTGATCTTCTGGTCTTTGTCCCAGGATTTTCACTCTAACCAAAATTAGTTTTACTCCAAAAAGTCCACGTAAGCTCCCTCTACTATGGCCTTCTTGTTGCTGGGCTTTTTCTGGAAAAAGTCCATGTTACCTCCCCAAGCCCTTTCATTCCTATTAGGTTGGAAAAGATAAAAGTCTAATTTTCCCCCATACTATTTTCGGCGACGACGTCGCCGCACGCCGCGCCGCTACGACGAGGCCGCTACGACATCACCGGCTGTCGCCTTCCGCTCCTGTCTCACCGGCGAGCTTGCCGTCCATTCTATACGCATCCGGCCCCACCTCGCACCGCCGCGAGCCATGCAGCAAGCTAGTTGTGCATGCGTGTGCATGCAGGCAAGCCAGCCACGAGCAAGCACCATGCAACTAGCTAGCTATGCGTATGCCTGCATGCAAGCAGCTAGTCGAGCCCAAGCTAGCATGCATGCAACAGCCTATGCAGCATACGCGCCAACCCGCGCGGCCGCTGCAACTACCCCGTCCCTGTCTTCATGGCCATTTAAGACGAGCTCGTGCGGTGAAGCCTATATAAGGGCAACCATAGCCAATATGCAACCCGTCCCTTTCCATCCTCTCTTCTCCTCCTCCTGGCTTTGTTTCTCTTCAGTCACACCCTTCCGCGCACACGCCGCCATCTCTCCGCTTGCTCCGCCGCGGCCGGCTTCGGCTGGGCCTCAGTTGAGCAAGAGGACGGATAGGCCGCCGCACCGTCATTTGAACCCGAGAACGACTGACTTATCGAACGGCTAATCCCTAACATCTAACCCGCTGACTTCTAACTCACTAACCCGCTGACTTCTAACTCGCTGACCCCTGACACCTAACTTGCACTAATCCGCTAACATTTATTCCTTAACGCTGTGTGTTCGTTTGTTGCCGAGCGAACACGTGGTGGGCGAGGACGATCCGCGGGTCGACCGGCCCCAGGCAGTACCTCGACGACCGTAGTTCGTGCGAGGACCGTCGGCCGGTACGCCGCTACCCGGCTGCCGCAAGGTGAGCTCCCCTCCTGCTCTTCCTCTTGCTTTCGTTTCCTTACCGCATTTCTCGTCTACCGTCGTTACCGCGGCACGGTGGCGTCGTGAGACGTAACACCGTAACCATTCCTTGCGCGATTGCCCTTCGCAGCGATCGCCGCATCACAGCCGGCCGTGCATACGCCATATAGCTAGCGGGCCGAACGTGTGCATGCATGCATGCAAGTAGCTAGCTAACTGCAGGTATGCGCATGCATGTATGCATGCAGCCACCCGAGCCGTCCTGGTCGCCGTCCGCCGGCCATGACGGCTATAAAAGCCACTGCCCCATCTTCGTCCTCCTCAGCCTCCAAGCCAAATGCCGACACCCGCAAACCGTCCCAGCCTCCACTCGGCCGACGCCGCCGTACCGCTTGCAACCGCTCCTGCCGACCGAGCCTCGGCCGAGCCGCGTCTGTGCCGCCTCGAGCCGTTCGGCCATCGGTCGGCCAAGCCGCCCGGGACGCCTCCCCGGCCGTCGTCCGGCCGAGCCATAAGCCGTTTCGGCCTCCGCTCGGCCGTGCCACCCCTGCCGAGCCACCGGCTGCTCCAGCCGGCAGGACGCCGCTCGGGCCAACACACTGCGACCTCCGGGCCGTGCCGCGCAAGCCGAGCCGGCGCCAACCCGCCTCCCGCCGCGTGCTGCGCCACCGCAGGCGTCGCGCCGCCCGGCCGGCGCCCACCCCGGCCATGCCGCCGCCGCCGCCCCCGACCTCCCACCTCCCCAGACGTGACTTGGGCCACGGGCGCCGCGCCACCGAGCCGCGCCGCACTGCCTCCCCGGCCGTGCAACGCGCTGCGCCGCGCCGCCGCCTTGCCGCCCGCACGCGTCGCACGCTCAGCCGCCGCTCCCAGCCGCGCCAGCCGCGCCTGCTCGGCCGCAGCCAAGCCGCCTGGCCGCAGCCGAGCCGCCTGGCCGCAGCCGCCGCGTCGCCTGCGCGCCGTCCCCGCCGCCTGCGTGCTGCTCCGCCGCCCTCGCAGCGCCTCAGCCCGGCCGGCGCCCTGCCGCTCGGCCTCTCCCCCGGCAAGAACGAGCAGAGAAGGCAAGAAAGAGAAGAGAGAGAGGAAGAAAAGATAAGAAGGAGAGAGAAAAAGGAGGAAGGAGGAGAAGAAAAAAAAAGAAAGAGGAAAAGAAAAAGAGGTGGGACCCGCCAGTGGGCCCCACTCTCTCTCTCCATGGGCCTTTGACCGCAGGTCTAAATCCCCTCCCTCTTCTTTCAGGGCCGAGCCCATAAGAGTCCTCCTGCAAAAGTCTATATTATATCCTCCGGGCCGAAACCCACCAACAGCCTCTCTCCTCGACGAAGTCTAATTTATACCCCCCCTACTCACCCAACTCTCCTCTTAAAGTCTGTATTACGTCCCTAACCGACCTACATCACTTTGGGCTAAGGCCAAAGCACTCCCAAAATAAAAGTCCAACATGCCCCCCCCTCTGAGCCCCTCAGCCAAAGAATATTCCCAAGAATATCCCTCTCCAAATTAATAAATCCATTTCCGTATTTCAGAAAATCCGCTAATCCTCCAAATCCGTATCTCCCTCGTTTTGAGTCAAATGTGAACAAAACTTCCGTCAAAATCTTTCAAAAATCAAGATCTACGCAATGGCACTGGTTGGGTTATTTTCCTTTTGGAATTTTTGGCTCTTTTTGTGTTAGCGAGTAGTTCGTGACGTTATTATTCGACCGGACAGGGTATATCTGCGAGGAGGAAATTGAGCCAATTGATAACGAACCCTCAAGTGAGCAAGGCAAGTCACTACGCCTCTTTCCTCGAACATGTTGATCCTATTTTTATAAATGTGTTGATTGCAAACAAAATTGCATGCTAATTATAAAACGCGTACCTACATTTGCTTAAAGCCTTACCTTTGATATTGTTTATCCTTATGTATTTACACACCTTTGTTACCTGAGTATATTACTTTACGCGTGATTATTTACTCACTGCATAGCCCTGCTTACATAGACGTTATACACTCCATATGTGGGATATGTGGATGTGGTTACACTGATCACTCGATGGGAGTGATCGATAGAGATCGGGTGGAGACATAAGCGCCACCCATGGCATGAAAACCTTTGTGAAAACCCAAAAACTTAATTAAACAAAAGTGATTTCGACTGGGGCGGCACGGATAGAATATGGGTGGTTCTGGGAACGGTAAGCCGCCGACCCTGGTCAGTTAAGGACCGAGTCAAGAAGCTAAGCAGGAAACGAACCGAGTACGACCGCACTTCTTGAGTGGGGTTAGACCCGGTGGACTAGGTTATTCTCGTGGGGTGGCACCCCAGACATGGTAGGTTCTGGATATCGGGATGGAAATGTGGAAGTGTGTGGTTTAATGACGTCAAGCTTTATATATGTATGATGTAACCTTCAATCTCGGGAGCGCCAGGACTCCCCTCACAACCGGCTCGAGGTAGGAATGTGGCGCCGGGGGTGCAATGGGGATTCATAGTCCTTGGAGCGGGTGCCGCCATGCGAGGGTAACTGAAAAACCGAGCCGTGACAAGTCTCATGTGTTGGGTGCGTCACGGAGTGTGGGATTAAAAGCGTACATCCACTGCAGTGTGAGTAAATTAAACTATTCGAATAGCCGTGCTCGCGGTTAATGAGCGCCGGGACTTGTATTACTCTTGACTAGACTCACATGTTTTTAATTTGGTTAGAAGAAGTTGGGATAAATACAACATGGGTGACCTTGCCCCATGCGTGGGAAGGTTACATTGTGATGAAGGAACTTCTAATTAATGACAACCTTTACATAGCGGCAATTCTTTTCATGGTTAAAACTGCTAGGCCATAGGCTTGTAAAATAACTTGCGAAAACTGGCTTTACGCAAATAAACCAAAACCTGCCTCGGATCCCTATATGCATTGGTTGCATTTCTATAGTGGTGACTTGCTGAGTACGGTTGGTACTCACCCTTGCATATTTCTACCCTTTTAGAAAGGTGTTGGTGTCGACCTGTACATGTGCTATGCTGGCAAGGAGTTATCGAGGACGGTGGAATAGGGACCTAGGTTCACCAGTCGATGCGTGTGGGATAAGATGGACGCGCCGCTGCTTCGCTTCCGCTACTTCATTTAGTTGTTTTGGTATTTTGTGTTGCTGTTGACCATGCTTGGTCTATTCGGGTTCCATTTGGGTTACCCTTGTATTATTAATATATTGTAAGACCTGTAAGACGATGTCAGCTTGAGATATACAACTGTGTCATGTGTGTACCATCTACTGATCCAGGGAATGGTATTGTAATACACATGGGGTTCCCGGTATACAAAAACCGGGGGCTCACAGCTACTAACATGATACCATGCCATGCTATTTATGCTAAATAATTACAAATGTTTATCTAAATTCCGTTGCAAATTGTTTGTGAAATAAAGTTAGCTTTATGTAAATATGAGTTCACATATAGCCTCTCTTTGAAGTAGAGCCTTCATGTATGTAGGTTTGATTGTGTGTTTGCCAGTACATTAATTTGATTAATGTACTGACTCTTGCCCTGTAAATATGTTGTTGTTTAGACTCTGATGCAGGTAGTTGAGTGCTCGAGATTGTTTGATTGTTCAGGATGGTCCTACCTAGGGACCTGCCACTAGTCGGTTGCCTGCGGAAATGGGTAGACATGCTTCCGATGGACATTAATTATTAGACCGGTTGGCCCTATGTATATAATCTAGCTAAATGTCTCTATTTATATCTAAGTCATCCATTGTATACATTGTTCTGATATATTGGCTAAGATGAAAATGCAAAGCTAGCAACTTCCTGGGGCTAGCTAAGTATGAGTATGAATTTTGAACAATTAAGATGTTGTAGAGCTCTAGCGATTTGAGTCAAGTCTCCTGGGATGTGTAACACATTTGGTCGCCACATTCGTGTTGTTTGACGGGCATGTCTCAGACTAAAGTTGACTGGCACGCTGAGTCCCAGCAATATCTCCTTTGCTCATTATTCGGCATCGCAAAGTTTATATCACATGGTGTTATGTTGTGATCATGGACACATTGAGGTTTGAATGGCTATTTATGTGTGTATGGATCTCACTCATCCAAAATCATGTGGTGCTCACAAATAACACTGGACGGTATAAATTCGGCGTGCTCGACATCCCGTGGACAGGATTTGCAACTGCACAGATAGTCACTGTATAGATATAAATGGAGGTCGTGACCTTATATACATATACAAGTCGAACAGCTGCATATATGGTATACCATGCATCAAGAAACTTTTCGATCTACTAATTAAAGTGGCAACTGTACGTATATATGAGATGCATGCACAAATATGAAATATGCATATAGTATATGCACAAATATGCATATGAAATATGTCTAGTGCAGCCATGCATATATGCATGATCCAAACTTGTAAGAGCAATGCATGTATGAAATGCGACCCTCCTGCCTTTTCGTTTCAAAACTTTGTGTACAAAAGCTAGCGTTCCAAAACTTTGTGTACAAAAGCACAAAGCTAGCCTGCACCTCTCTCTCTCTCTCTGTGTGTAACTGCAACTCTGCAAGCAGGTGAGCCTGGCCAGCCTGCAGCAGAGCAGCTGACATGCAACGGCAACAAAGAAGCTGCTCCCATGCAGAAATACGGCTGGGTCAGCAGAAGCAAACAAAACGTAAAAGCGACACAGTACAATACGCCCAGAACCTCTGTTCCCCACGACGGTAGACCAGGCCCAGGCATATGCATCGCTGGGCTATATAAAGGACCTTAGGCTGAGTTCGCTAGTTGCTCTTCCGAACGTCTCGATGGCTTGGAAACGATACACAGTACGAACAGTAGATACACAGTGTTAAACAGTACATACATAGTGTTAACTACAATGTAAAACAGTACATGTACAGTGTTGTATACAGTACATAACAGTCAGCTACAATACTTTGGGTTTGCAACCTACTAAGACGCTCGAAAGAGCAACACGCGAACTTAGCCTTATCTAGCTCACCAACTCGATCCTGGAGTTAGCATTGGTTAGTTCGTTTCGTTCGTGTAGGGGGAGAACATCTTTAGGGGCTTCTCGTCTCGTCTCGTCTCTTCTCCTCAAGTGAAGTCCTCATGGCGATCCAGTGCAGCGCCGTGTTCCTCGTCCCCGCCGCCGCCTCCATGGCTCCCCCCACCGGCGCTCGTCTGCCCGCCGGAGCGCTCGTCGTCGTCCCCGGTGCCGCGTTCGCCATGGTGGCGCCGGGCGGTGCTTCTGCGACGACGACGACGACTGTGAGGCGCGTGGTGCTGGCCGCGGCGCCCGGCGTCGCGCTGCCCCAGGGTGGCGGGGGGCCGGCCGACGCACGTCTTCGCCGCGGCGTCGTCTGCTTCCAGGCGGGCGGCACTCCGTCATCGGGAGACGACGAGGCTAAGGTATGTATCCACCGGCCACCGCTTGTTGTCTTCTTCTTTGCGCGATCGATGTCGTCGACGATGTGTGTTGTGTGTTCTTGGATGGTTGGGCGCCTAGCTAAGAATTTTTCTGCGCGCGCGTGTACATACTAGCGGTGGCCGGTGGATACATACCTTAGCCTGACGATCATGTGCGTTGTAGTGTGTTCCTGACGATCATGAGGAGTTCGAAGCAGAAGACCATCGTGTAGATCCAGCCCCAGTAGAGGTGTTGGATGGCCTAATTTTAGGCCTTATTGGTTCTTTCCTGACTTGTCGTGTAGATCCAGCCCAGTAGAGGTGTTGGATGGCCTAGTCTTGGGTCTTCTTGGTTCTTATATGCCTAGTCGTGTAAATCCAGCTCAGTAGAGGTATTGGATGGCCTAATCTTGGGCCTTCTTGCTTCTTTCTTGTTGTGTAGATCCAGCCCAGTAGAGGTGTTGGATGGCCTAATCTTGGGCTAGTTCTTTCCTTCTTGGTTCTTACCCCGTGAAAGAAGCAGATCCTCTCTACTACAATATTTTCTACTCATACTGCAATCTTTTCACTTGATTTATTATTTTAGAGAGAAGGCAGTAGCTTGGCCTGCTTATCTTTTCCTGCTTCTTGATTTCAGATCGATCTTTACCTGCTTTTCTTAATTTCAGATTGATGTTTGCCTGCTTTTCTTTAATTTTAGATCGATCTTTGTCTGCTTCCTAATATCAGATCGAGGCTTTGCCTGCTTTTCTTAATTTCATATCGATCTTTGCATGTTTCTTAATTTCAGATCGAGGCGGTGGCGTTCAAGGCGGCCATGGAGGCGTTCGAGGATACCTTTCGCCCGCTCGCTCTGGTCAGCAGCAACGAGAAGGTCCCGCTCTCTCTGGTCGAGAATGTGCTGAAAGAGGTGAAGGACTCTGCCGATGGATGCGGCCAGCTCCTGCGCTTGGCGATTCATGTTGTTCCCATCACGCAGGAGCAACTGCAGGTTGTTATAAACACTGACGACTCGATTTGCTGCTGTGGCAGTGGATTGTGAATTTGTGATTCTTTATCTGTCATACTCATCGGTGACGGGCTATAAGTTAAAGCCCGATTGAGTTATAGTCAACCGTGACGGGCTATAGTTAAAGCCCGATTGAGAATACAGTCATCTGTGACGGGCTATAGTTGTAACCCGATTGAGATAGTCATCCGTGAAGGGCTATAATTTGACTGGTCGTCTCGATCAAAGATATCGGTGACGGGCATTAGTTGAGGCCCGATTAAGATAGCTTCATCCGTGACGGACTTATGCCCGTTTGAGATGATTCCTCACATCACTGACCTTTGCGCTGTGTCGGGCGCCATACCCGACACAGATGTGGGTTGCAGCCTGACACAGATGAGGGGTACCGTTGTAGTGAAAACAATCACTAGTACGACGGTAAACTCGAGTTTAATTAACGTTCCCTTATACGAGTTTAATTAACGTTCCCTTATTCCTCCGTTTACTTTTGTGGTTACTGTAGTATCACCCTGGGACAAGATTGTCACTGGTGCTATTCGTGATAGCTGGAGATGCTGCCAAGTTGGCTTCCGAAGTCATGGTAAGTGCCACCGCGGTATTTTTATTCTTCTTAAAACCAAACCAAACTAATTATTTTTAAAGAGAAATTTTATGATCTATCTGATAAAATTTTGGTGGCTAATACACGAAAATGTTTTACACTAATAAAATATAGCATTTCTGATAACTTCTGTTCTGAAGGATGATAAAATTACTTTTTTTTAATACTCTCAGGATTGTGCGGCTTTGAGGCATGGTAGTGATGACGAAATCTCTATTTATACAACCTAATTGATTTCAGTTTAATTTTTGGATTATAATGAATATTTTGTTTGTACATATATTTACTGACTATTGCCCATTGATCAAAATATAGACACTTGGGACGTACGTGTCCATAATTGTTAGTATAGTTGATGACTTGTCCAATAAGAAAGTTGCCAGGGAAACCTTTCTTTCATTGCTCAGCGCTCTTGGAGGTATAGCTGCAGTAAGCCACACCCTGCTTCAAGATGCTATGGCAACATCGAACTACAGACCAACAATCCGCGATGTAGAAAGAGACCGGCGAGAGTATATGAAGGAAATGAGCAGTTTCAAACATGAATTCAGTACAATATCACTTGATGAGGACGCATACGAACAGGTAGGCTTTTGTTGTGTTACACTCTTTTCCTTCCCTTCTTTTTTTTTTCACTGTGATCGTCTGATGTTTATTTTCTGACAGACTGTGAAGCCTAAACTAGAAGCTGCAATGAGGCGAACCAAGTGGTTTGTTAGATTGAACAGTCTACTTCGTAAAAAGGCACTTGGCCAGGTCACAGGTAATAGCTTCATCTGCCTTTGTTGCTTTGTATCGAGTAGTTTTTTTCACTTTATTTTTTCTCATCCTAGTTGATGGTTAATGGTAGCATCCTTTGTATGTTTAGGTCAGCACCAGGGCCCCAGATGATGGAGGACCTGATGGTTAACGGCCGTCAATTGGGATGGGTTCCAGCGTTTGGGAACTACTATTTTTGCGCACTTGGCACCCAAAAAATGGAGTACTAGATTGATGCATCGGTGGATTATTCTTACGCATTGGTCAAGGTCGAGCAGTCATGGTTCTGTTTGTTTTAGTGCAATGCTATAGTTCCTACCAGCTTGCAAATGTTCCTTTTTTTCCTTTTTTTTTTTCGATTTTCCCTCTGCTGCAACATTCCTCCACATTGTGTCATTCCGACTTTAAATTTTTTTAGAATTTTTTACAAGCTCTTCAGCCTTATTTTGAGCAAAGCACTACAAATTTGTACTAACACTAGATGGGTGGCGCCTCTCACAGAAAAGGCCTTCTCCTGTCTGGTGTTTTCTGTTCTTTAGGTTGTAGTTGAACTTTATAGCAACTTACCGTTTTTATTAATAGAAATTGGGGTAGGCTTGGCCTCCCTCTTGTAAAAAAAAGGAAAGAAAAAAGCAAAGTAACATAGGTCTCACAGACTCACACATTGCAGAAGGAAAGCAAATATGAAATTAGGCTGAAATACTGAATAGCATGAAAAATACTGAGATAACTTCAAGATTACTTCTCCATGAGATTACAAGATAACTTCTCCCTGAGATTAACTACTACGATAACCTTCTCCCGAGTCCAACTAGCTCCGAGATAAAGCCTAGGTGACTATGTGTAGATGGTGGTACAGCTTCTGACACATATGCTCATACAGGCAATAGAACTCCTTGCTCAGGTTAGTGAAGTACTTCTCCTTGTCGAGGTCGTTGTCGTCGCCGGAGGCTGAGACAGTGTCAATCGGGAGAAAGTTGTCGATGCGGGCGCTCAAGACCGTACACATGCGCTTCGCTCCGTCAATGGCTCCGACGAGTGAGACGGCCCTCAGATAGCCCTCCATGCACTCTCCATCGAGCGTGGCAAAGCTGTCGCCCGCACCAATCAGCTCCTGACCCAGTAGCAACAGCAACACAAGGAAGAACAAACAAATTCAGCAACAGATTCGATAACCCATTCGTGTAAAGATAAAGAATCACAAATTCACAATCCACTGCCACAGCAGCAAATCGAGTCGTCAGTGTTTATAACAACCTGCAGTTGCTCCTGCGTGATGGGAACAACATGAATCGCCAAGCGCAGGAGCTGGCCGCATCCATCGGCAGAGTCCTTCACCTCTTTCAGCACATTCTCGACCAGAGAGAGCGGGACCTTCTCGTTGCTGCTGACCAGAGCGAGCGGGCGAAAGGTATCCTCGAACGCCTCCATGGCCGCCTTGAACGCCACCGCCTCGATCTGAAATTAAGAAACATGCAAAGATCGATATGAAATTAAGAAAAGCAGGCAAAGCCTCGATCTGATATTAGGAAGCAGACAAAGATCGATCTAAAATTAAAGAAAAGCAGGCAAACATCAATCTGAAATTAAGAAAAGCAGGTAAAGATCGATCTGAAATCAAGAAGCAGGAAAAGATAAGCAGGCCAAGCTACTGCCTTCTCTCTAAAATAATAAATCAAGTGAAAAGATTGCAGTATGAGTAGAAAATATTGTAGTAGAGAGGATCTGCTTCTTTCACGGGGTAAGAACCAAGAAGGAAAGAACTAGCCCAAGATTAGGCCATCCAACACCTCTACTGGGCTGGATCTACACAACAAGAAAGAAGCAAGAAGGCCCAAGATTAGGCCATCCAATACCTCTACTGAGCTGGATTTACACGACTAGGCATATAAGAACCAAGAAGACCCAAGACTAGGCCATCCAACACCTCTACTGGGCTGGATCTACACGACAAGTCAGGAAAGAACCAATAAGGCCTAAAATTAGGCCATCCAACACCTCTACTGGGCTGGATCTACACGATGGTCTTCTGCTTCGAACTCCTCATGATCGTCAGGAACACACTACAACGCACATGATCGTCAGGCTAAGGTATGTATCCACCGGCCACCGCTAGTATGTACACGCGCGGCAGAAAAATTCTTAGCTAGGCGCCCAACCATCCAAGAACACACAACACACATCGTCGACGACATCGATCGCGCAAAGAAGAAGACAACAAGCGGTGGCCGGTGGATACATACCTTAGCCTCGTCGTCTCCCGATGACGGAGTGCCGCCCGCCTGGAAGCAGACGACGCCGCGGCGAAGACGTGCGTCGGCCGGCCCCCCGCCACCCTGGGGCAGCGCGACGCCGGGCGCCGCGGCCAGCACCACGCGCCTCACAGTCGTCGTCGTCGTCGCAGAAGCACCGCCCGGCGCCACCATGGCGAACGCGGCACCGGGGACGACGACGAGCGCTCCGGCGGGCAGACGAGCGCCGGTGGGGGGAGCCATGGAGGCGGCGGCGGGGACGAGGAACACGGCGCTGCACTGGATCGCCATGAGGACTTCACTTGAGGAGAAGAGACGAGACGAGACGAGAAGCCCCTAAAGATGTTCTCCCCCTACACGAACGAAACGAACTAACCAATGCTAACTCCAGGATCGAGTTGGTGAGCTAGATAAGGCTAAGTTCGCGTGTTGCTCTTTCGAGCGTCTTAGTAGGTTGCAAACCCAAAGTATTGTAGCTGACTGTTATGTACTGTATACAACACTGTACATGTACTGTTTTACATTGTAGTTAACACTATGTATGTACTGTTTAACACTGTGTATCTACTGTTCGTACTGTGTATCGTTTCCAAGCCATCGAGACGTTCGGAAGAGCAACTAGCGAACTCAGCCTAAGGTCCTTTATATAGCCCAGCGATGCATATGCCTGGGCCTGGTCTACCGTCGTGGGGAACAGAGGTTCTGGGCGTATTGTACTGTGTCGCTTTTACGTTTTGTTTGCTTCTGCTGACCCAGCCGTATTTCTGCATGGGAGCAGCTTCTTTGTTGCCGTTGCATGTCAGCTGCTCTGCTGCAGGCTGGCCAGGCTCACCTGCTTGCAGAGTTGCAGTTACACACAGAGAGAGAGAGAGAGGTGCAGGCTAGCTTTGTGCTTTTGTACACAAAGTTTTGGAACGCTAGCTTTTGTACACAAAGTTTTGAAACGAAAAGGCAGGAGGGTCGCATTTCATACATGCATTGCTCTTACAAGTTTGGATCATGCATATATGCATGGCTGCACTAGACATATTTCATATGCATATTTGTGCATATACTATATGCATATTTCATATTTGTGCATGCATCTCATATATACGTACAGTTGCCACTTTAATTAGTAGATCGAAAAGTTTCTTGATGCATGGTATACCATATATGCAGCTGTTCGACTTGTATATGTATATAAGGTCACGACCTCCATTTATATCTATACAGTGACTATCTGTGCAGTTGCAAATCCTGTCCACGGGATGTCGAGCACGCCGAATTTATACCGTCCAGTGTTATTTGTGAGCACCACATGATTTTGGATGAGTGAGATCCATACACACATAAATAGCCATTCAAACCTCAATGTGTCCATGATCACAACATAACACCATGTGATATAAACTTTGCGATGCCGAATAATGAGCAAAGGAGATATTGCTGGGACTCAGCGTGCCAGTCAACTTTAGTCTGAGACATGCCCGTCAAACAACACGAATGTGGCGACCAAATGTGTTACACATCCCAGGAGACTTGACTCAAATCGCTAGAGCTCTACAACATCTTAATTGTTCAAAATTCATACTCATACTTAGCTAGCCCCAGGAAGTTGCTAGCTTTGCATTTTCATCTTAGCCAATATATCAGAACAATGTATACAATGGATGACTTAGATATAAATAGAGACATTTAGCTAGATTATATACATAGGGCCAACCGGTCTAATAATTAATGTCCATCGGAAGCATGTCTACCCATTTCCGCAGGCAACCGACTAGTGGCAGGTCCCTAGGTAGGACCATCCTGAACAATCAAACAATCTCGAGCACTCAACTACCTGCATCAGAGTCTAAACAACAACATATTTACAGGGCAAGAGTCAGTACATTAATCAAATTAATGTACTGGCAAACACACAATCAAACCTACATACATGAAGGCTCTACTTCAAAGAGAGGCTATATGTGAACTCATATTTACATAAAGCTAACTTTATTTCACAAACAATTTGCAACGGAATTTAGATAAACATTTGTAATTATTTAGCATAAATAGCATGGCATGGTATCATGTTAGTAGCTGTGAGCCCCCGGTTTTTGTATACCGGGAACCCCATGTGTATTACAATACCATTCCCTGGATCAGTAGATGGTACACACATGACACAGTTGTATATCTCAAGCTGACATCGTCTTACAGGTCTTACAATATATTAATAATACAAGGGTAGCCCAAATGGAACCCGAATAGACCAAGCATGGTCAACAGCAACACAAAATACCAAAACAACTAAATGAAGTAGCGGAAGCGAAGCAGCGGCGGTCCATCTTATCCCACACGCATCGACTGGTGAACCTAGGTCCCTATTCCACCGTCCTCGATAACTCCTTGCCAGCATAGCACATGTACAGGTCGACACCAACACCTTTCTAAAAGATGTAAATAAGCAAGAGTGAGTACCAACCATACTCAGCAAGCCACCACTACAGAATGCATATAATGTTCATAGGGGTTCAAGGATGGCTGGGTTTATTTGCATGAAGCTAGTTTTCACAAATTATTTCACAAACCTATGCCATAACAGTTTTAACTGAAAACCACGTTAAGTTGAAGTTGTCATTAACCTGCGAGAGTTCATCCACCTTCCCCAAGCCTCGCTTGGTCCGGTTTACCCTCGCATCCAATTTCCACAATTTTAACCACTATGACCTTTTTGCATATCAGGCAAGGTCACACCTTCCACACCCATCATATTTTAAGCAATATTACAAATTGACGAGGCTAGTCAAGAGTAATACAAGTCCCGGCGCTCATTAACCGCGAGCACGGCTATTCGAATAGTTTAATTTACTCACACTGCAGTGGATGTACGCTTTTAATCCCACACTCCGTGACTCACCCAACACATGAGACTTGTCACGGCCCGGTTTTTCAGTTACCCTCGCATGGCGGCACCCGCTCCAAGGACTATGAATCCCCATTGCACCCCCGGCGCCACATTCCTACCTCGAGCCGGTTGTGAGGGGAGTCCTGGCGCTCCCGAGATTGAAGGTTACATCATACATATATAAAGCTTGACGTCATTAAACCACACACTTCCACATTTCCATACCGATATCCAGAACCTACCATGTCTGGGGTGCCACCCCACGAGAATAACCTAGTCCACCGGGTCTAACCCCACTCAAGAAGTGTGGTCGTACTCGGTTCGTTTCCTGCTTAGCTTCTTGACTCGGTCCTTAACTGACCAGGGTCGGCGGCTTACCGTTCCCAGAACCACCCATATTCTATCCGTGCCGCCCCAGTCGAAATCACTTTTGTTTAATTAAGTTTTTGGGTTTTCACAAAGGTTTTCATGCTGTGGGTGGCGCTTATGTCTCCACCCGATCTCTATCAATCACTCCCATCGAGTGATCAGTGTAACCATATCCACATATCCCATATATGGAGTGTATAACGTCTATGTAAGCAGGGCTAAGCAGTGAGTAAATAATCACGCGTAAAGTAATATACTCAGGTAACAAAGGTGTGTAAATACATAAGGATAAACAATATCAAAGGTAAGGCTTAAGCAAATGTAGGTACGCATTTTATAATTAGTATGCAATTTTATTTGTAATCAACACATTTATAAAAATAGGATCAACATGTTCGAGGAAGGGGGCGTAGTGACTTGCCTTGCTCAATTGGGGGTTCGTTCCCGATTAGCTCAGTTTCCTCCTCGCAGATGTACCCTGTCCGGTTGGATACTAACGTCACAAACTATTCGCTAACACAAAAAGAGCCAAAAATTCTAGAACAATCAAAAATAACCAAACTAGTGCCATTGCGTGGTTCTTGATTTTAGAAAGATTTTGACGAAAGTTTCATTCAAATCCGACTTAAAATGAGGGAGATATGGAATTCGAAAGATTGAAAAAGTTTTAAAACAAAGAAAAGGGGAAAGGTCTGACAAGTGGGACCGCCCTTAGATCTTCACGTACAGGTTTTGTTTATGAAATGGGTGTGCGCATGGTGAGGTGAAGGGCTTGGGCGAGCTACAAGCATGCATGCATATGCATACACACGGCTAGCTAGCTGCATGCATATGAGCTGCTTGCATGCATGCACATGCACAGCCAGCTAGCTGTGTGACGCATGCACGGCCAGCGGCACAACGGCGATCGCTGCGGAGGCATCCACGCAAGGAACGGGTACGGTGTTGCGCCTCACGACGTCACCATGCCGCGGCAAGAACGGCGGTAAGGAAACAAAAGCAAGAGGAAGAGCAGGAGAGGAGCTCACCTCGCGGCAGCCGGGTAGCGGCACACCGAGCGGCGGTCCTTACACGAAACTACGGTCGTCGATGTATAGCCTGGGAACAGTCGGCCCGCGGATCATCCTCGCACACCACGTGTTCGATCGGTGGCAACAAACGAACACACAGCGTTAAGGAATAAATGTTAGCGGGTTAGTGCAGGTTAGGGGTTAGGGGTTAGCGAGTTAGAGGTCAGCGGGTTAGTGAGTTAGAGGTCAGCGGGTTAGTGAGTTAGAAGTCAGTGGGTTAGTGAGTCAATGGGTCAAATGTTAGATGTTAGAGGTTAGCCGTTCAATAAGTTAGTCGTTCTCGGGGTTCAGATGATGGCGCGGCTCACGGCGACGTCGTTGCCGGGAGTAGTACCGGGGAGGAGCATTAGATTTTAACTTTTTATTACTTAACCCAACAGGAATGAATTGGTTGGGGAGGCAAGATGGACTTCAATCGAGGGGGTTGGGTGAGTAGAGGGATATATGTTAGACTTTGGTGAGGAGGATGGCTTGGTGGTGGACTTCGGCCCGAGGAACAAAAGGCATGTAACCTGGACTTGTGGATAGGTTGTAAGGCTGTTTGGCCCAATGAGGTAGGGGGAGGCGTTGTAGACTTCTTGGCGGACTTTATGGGCTTCGGCCCGTCAAAGAAGAGGGACGCGATTTAGACTTTTTTGGAAGTCCGCGGTCAATGACTGGCCCATGGAGAGAGATAATAACACGTGGGGCCCACTGGTGGGTCCCACCTCCTATTTCCTCTTTCTTTTCCTTTTTTTTTTTCTTCCTTTTTCCCTTTCCTTCTTCTCTCTCCTTATCCTTTCCTTCTCTTTCCTTCTTCCTTTCTCTCTCTCTCCTTTCTCTTCTCTGCTGCTGCTTCCTGGAGGAGAGGAGGGTGCCGCGGGAGGGGGCCGACGGCTGGGGAAGGCGGCCGGCCGGGCGACGGCACGGCACGGCCGGCGGAGCGGCGCCGGCGGCGCAGGCGGCTCGGCGCAGGCGCGAACGGCGGCGCGCGTGGCCAAGACGGCGGCGTGCGGCCGAGGCGATGGGGTCGGCGCGCGTGGCGCGGCACGCAGGAGGCGGCGGGGCAGCCGGTCGGGCGGCACGGGCGCCAGCCGGGCGCGACGCGGGCGCGGCAGTGCGTTGCGGGTCGACGACGTCGCGGCTCGCGCGGCCATGACCCAAGGCGACGCGCGACCGGGGCAGCGGCGGCTTCTGCTGGGGCGGCGCCGGCCGAGGCGGCGTCAGGGCGGAGGGGAGGGCGCCGGTGGTTCGGGGTGGCGTCGGCATCCCGGGGCAGTGCCGGCCGAGACGGCTCGGCGCACGGCAGGGGCGGTCGGCTGGCGTGCGGCGCGGGCGCGGCTGGGAGGCCGGCGGCTGAGCGGCGTGGCACGGCGCCGACCACGGCGCTCGGCAGGGAGGCCGGCAAAAGGGAAGGGCTCGGCAGGGGAGGGCGACGGCTTGGCCTGGCCGGCCAGTGATGGCGTCGACTCGGCCGGTCGTGGTGACGGCAACAGTGAGCGAGAAGGACGGCTTTTATAGCCGTCGCGGCCGGCGGATGACGACGAAGGCTGCTCTGCCGAGCGGGGCCGAATGCTCCGTCCGGCTGACGCCAATGGCAGGGCCGCACAGGGGCGAGGACGGTGGACGGTGGTCGATGGAGGACGGCATGGACTCGGCGTTTGCTTTCGGTGTGGACGCTTGACACCGGCAAGCTCGTCGCGGTGCCATGGCGCACTGGACCGTGTGCAGAGATGGTCGTATGCTTGGCGGAGAAGGCGGCGACGGTGCCTAACCATGCTTAGTGTACAGTGCAGGACGGCGCCTAATCTCCGATTTGCAGGGAGCTCAGGAAATAAAGAGCTGAAGGACGTGTGCATGTATGCATGCTGGGAGAGTAATAGAGTTTGCTTGTTGTTGTTCCCTGTATACAGGGAGGTAGATGAGTATTTTGGCTTGCAATGAATGGAGTGAGTAGAAAGCAAAATAATTTAGCACTGGTAAAAATTGGACGAGCGATTTAGGACGCATTTCGGATTTCAAAATCCAAACACGAAGATTTTATTTGGAGAAAAGATGACTGGGGGAAAAACTTGGCTTCTGCAGGTTCCATCGGTTCACGATTAAATTCGACGAGAGAAATGGCCGTCGAATTTTGATATGTATCTGCACAAAAATTATTTGTTGGCGGTAGGATTCCGGAACAAATATTGCTAGGATCTCCGGATGGAAGGAAAATTATTTGGAAAGATATTTTGGAGGGAAAAGAAATGTGAGTCTACAAGGAAATAATTAATTGGGATTTTTGGCACAGATTCTAGACACACACAAATAAACAATTAACAAGCAAACTAAAATTATGCCTAGGACTAGACTTTGTCTGAGGAGGTCATATTTTTGAAAATAGCCTATTAGGAATTTATATTTCGCAATTAAGGTTTCTAGTAAGTACTTTACCAATAGACCTTACTTTGCAAATAATTTACAAAAGCTTATCGCTCTATATAAAGGTTCATACAAAATAATCAAAGCAATTTCTTTAGTGGAACAGTATTTGTTTTAATAAACTATCCCTTAATGGGTTTTATCCAAAATGGTGATACATTTAGATATATAGCTTTATTTATAAAGTAAATATGCTCGAGGGTTTTTGTTTTTCGAAAATAATTGGCATATGCAAATCATAGCTCCTTGAATGAATAATATTTGAAATCCAATATCGACGTATCCTCAGACGTTCGTCTATTAGCCCACGTGTAAACGAAAAACGACAGATCGAATTGAGTTAGTTCAGGCATGAATGTATTTTGAAAAAGATTTTTTTTTGGTTATTCTGAATTTTTAATTCCATATTCCAAAGTCGAAATATTCAGGATGTTACACTTGTGCCGAACGGAGTAAAATTGGACATAAGGATGATCCATGGGTCCTTGCAGAGCGTGTTGCACAGGTTTTTTATGTGAAGGATCCTTCCGATGAAAAGATGGACATTATTGTATCGGGCAACCAAAACATCATTGGAATTGACAACATTCAAGACGCACGCGATTATAACCAGTATGACGCCATTGAGTTATTCACAGATCTTCCTACGCGAATGAAACGCATTGAGAGTGTCCTCGACGAATCAAAGTTTGCATCCGTGCGGAAGGATGTTAATCCAAAAATAGTGAAACGCTAGTTTTTTTTTTGTACAATATGTTTTTGCACGCGAATGTATCAAGCTTATGGTGTGAGCAATTGATATATTAATATGTGACGAATTTATATTGATTGAATTTTTTTACATTGATATGTTAGCATGTGTATTCATATTTGTTAGTTTTATAGTTTTACATTAATACATTAATATATACATAGATGAAAATACATATATATATATATAAGTAAGTATGTGTTGTATGTAATTAATGAATTAATTAATATATACATTAGTTTTACAGTTTTAAAATAAGGGCGCCAGTTATCCCGTGCGGGCGGCTTAAGCAGCCCGCACGGAAATATGTCTTTCCGTGCGGGCGGTTTAAGCGGCCCGCACGGAAATATGTCTTTCCGTGCGGGCGGTTTAAGCGGCCCGCACGGAAAGATATATTTCCGTGCGGGCCGCTTAAATCGCCCGCACGGAAAGACATATTTCCGTGCGGGCTGCTTAAGCCGCCCGCACGGGATAATGGCACCTATATATAGTCGCGCGGGATCCCTAAAATTTTCTAAGTCCCCGACGAGTCCAGATCTGTGCCGCCAGGCTGCCGAAAATTTCTAAGCCGCCGTGCGCCGCCGCCCATCTCTCTCTCTCTCTCGGCGCCCTCTCGCCCGCGGCCTCAAGCCCCCCCACCCAGATCTGTGCCCCCCATCGCCGCCAGCCCCCGCCGCGCTGCCCATCCCCGCGCGCCGCGCCGCCCATCCCCGCCGACGCCGCACTGACGCCACCCATCACCGACGACGACGCCCCGGCCGCCGACACCACACAACCGACGACGCCACCCGGCCCGCCGACGCCACACAACCGACGCCGACGCCACACAGCGACGCCGACGCCACACAACCGACGCCGACGCCAACGCCACACAACCGACGCCAACGCCACACAACCGACGCCGACGTCCCTCCTCGCAAGGTGAGATGATATGCCTGTGAATGAAATGGATGTGGGATGGCACGTCCAACTGTTCGACGAAATGCCTACAAGGGATAGATGTGATATTTTGTTTGCATGAGATGATTGAAAACTCCCAGCGATGATGTTTGTTTTTTTTCGTAAATTTCATCACAGTAGAATTTTTTTATATATAAGCAAGAATTAATTTTGTGATGTAGTAAAATTGTGTTGTATGTAATTAATGAATTAATTAATATATACATTAATATATACATAGATGAAAATACATATATATATATATATATATATAGATATATATATATAAGTAAGTATGTGTTGTATGTAATTAATGAATTAATTAATATATACATTAATATATACATAGATGAAAATACTATATATATATATATATAAGTAAGTATGTGTTGTATGTAATTAATGAATTAATTAATATATACATTATATATATACATAGATGAAAATACATATATATATATATATATATATTAAGTAAGTATGTGTTGTATGTAATTAATGAATTAATTAATATATACATTAATATATACATAGATGAAAATACATACATATATAATATATAATAAGAAAAGATCGTTTTCGCCATTCGCAAATGCATAAATAAAACTGTTGGAGATTTATGGATGAAAGTGATTGAAGGTGACAATGCATGCGCATAGTAGCAGTACTATAGTTGCTTATCTGTTTCAACAGCTCCGAATCTGTCAACACGAAAAAGAGACGTAAAATTAAACGCCCTAGCCTGGACCATATCATAATATATGTGATGTTTGTAAATTAGATGTTTATTTATGTATATATGTATAATATACTTTAATATATATTTAGCATTTTTTAATATATGTATGATTTTAGCATTTTTTTTAATATATGTATGATTTTAGCATTTTTTAAAATTTTGCCCCAAATTTTAATACTCTAAAAATGCTAATATTATGTATAATATTTTTTCCGCCTGGTATTTTAGTTAAAATAAGATGAAAATAAAATTAATTGTGTTACGACCAACCGTAGAATCAAATGTCGACCGAGAAAGCTCCCTCCGATGCACCCAACGTCGAACCAACGCAAGAGGTTTCGAGCGAAGGCACATGGCAGACACCAAGCGATCCGATGTGCCATGTCGAAGTTACGCCAGCACCACCGGTTGAAGAAGACCCCGACTACATCCCTATGGAGGAAGCAGTAAGTCGAGTTGTAGTGTTATAAACTAAGCCGTCTCACTCTCGGTCGCGTTTAACTTTTTCTGATGTACGAACAGATGAAAACAAGACGCCAGTCAAAAAGAAAGGCTACCAAGTCTG